>VYZV01039102.1:684-25468 GCA_013401275.1 Pandion haliaetus | reverse complement strand
TATATCCACTCTCTGTACCACTGAAATAGCAGATGAGCTTCCCTTCCCTCTTGATTTTCTCTAGGTAATATAAAATTCAGCATTCAGGGTGCTCTTTTAAAAGTAGGTTACATCCCGATGAAAATAAGGATTCATATTTGTGCTGACAATAGCGGCTGATGTTAGTACTGTGCTGCCTGTATTAAACAAAAAAAACCACAAAACACCCAGAACAAAAGATACCTTTACTTCCTCACTAAAAATCCCTCAGTTTGAGTCAAGGACACTTTTCACCGCTTCAACTAGCAAGGAAACACTATCACACTCCTACCGAATTGTGAATTGCAGAGCAACACACTCACTATTTTCACAACAAGGAGTGGAGAGTTTCATAACTGGAAAGACTTTTAGAGGATGCTTTTTCTTTCCCTGAAAAAAAGAGAAAGCTTGGATTTTTACAGGAAAGATCCATCTTCTGCGGCCCCCCCACACCTTGGAGCTGTAATTCCTTCAGTACTCCCTGTAAGATCTCCAATCTTTACAGTCAAGCACAAAAGCTGCTAATATAAATATTTGCAATACTATCATATGCTGGAGAGTCTCAAGTGATGAACTGTTCTGTAATTTGCAGCCCACTAGCTGTGGGTGCTGTTTCCATTACAGAAGGAATGTGGTAGTCTGACAGAAAGCATTAAACAATGGGAAGGTTTTACACAGCGCTAAGTATGGGGTTTTGCCACTTCAGAGCAAAATACTACGATGTATTTGTACTACTTCTAATAAGACAAGGATAAGTAAATCAGGGTCACCAAGTAGACTGTTCCAGTGAGTTATGAAAGCGAGAGTTACAAACTTGAATTTACAATGCGTGCCCTTTAGCTAAATCTGAGATTTGTTGCAGTTATTTTGGCCTTATTAAAGTATAATATTAACGTCCATAAGAGAAAATTTGTTATTCCAAAGACACTTCTATACCAAACAATACTATATTTAGAGACAATAACTATCCTGCATTGCATAATCTGGCACTTGTGCCACAAGGGAGTCATATGGCATTATTCACTAATGACAGAAAGCCTTCTGGCTCCTTTTCCTAGTGTAATAAATATCTCTTTAGAGCAAGCAAACTAGAGGGGGTGTACTGTGGTACTGTGGAACTGGAAGTTTTTTGGGTTTGGGTGGGGTTTTTTAATTGCAAATTAGTCTGAACTGGTTTTGGTTCTTATGACACTTATTACTACTGGTGTGGTAGGAGTTAAATTTTATCAAACTTTTAAAACCAATAATAAATCAAATACAATTACCAGATCACTACTGAAAATTCAGCTCAAGCTTCATCATGAAGAGAGACCTGTTACTGTTTGATGCCCTTCACAAGTTTGGCAAACTCAGGCTAAGGGGATGGGGTACATAAGACACAAATTATCACCACAGACTGCAAGTACAGTATAGATGTAGGATACTGCTGCTTCAGCTAGGATAAGATTTCATGACTGTTCAATGACTGGACTGGTCTTGGGCTACAACACACTATGAATCAACTGTTCTTGGCAAACCTAACTTAAGTTTCTTCTTTTCAGGAGATTTTGGCAAGTGGAGTGCGATTCTTAGGCACCATTCTTAGAATAACAACATTGGTTAGACAGCAGAAACTAAGCATTTGGGAGAAAAAACATTTTAAGCCAATAAGCTGTACATACACCTATAGTACCTAAAGCCTCTGGTTGGGGAGGTGGGGGGAAGTCTGGCTACTTTCTTCAAACTTTCGGGAGTGTCATCTTCTGGTTTCCCTCCCCTTTGTGAGGGACTCGCCCTTTTTCAAACTTGCCAGAGTAGATCTGATTGCCTGTGTTCTTTTTCCTGTCCTAGTTAAAAGCAGTTTTGTCAGTTTGATGATTTTTCCTCATTCTCAGCTAGGGTAATGCTTTGGCATTGGTCTTTAACAACTAAGTGGTTTGCAATAAGATGGCCTGTCACAGACTTCTCCTGCATGAGCTTTTTCTGTATCCCCAGACAGTCAATCCTCTGTTGTGTTAAATCAATTTGATTGTAAAAACCAAAGGATGAAAAAATCCAAACCCCCATAAAAATAATCAAGTCAGCATGCAGTTATTGCAGAACAGTTTCAAATCCGTCAGTCTCACCAAGTATCTGTTCTTTCCAGTGGGTTGATCCACAAAGTTAAAGTGATGGATGTCTCCAAGAGATCCCGAGCCCAGTACAGTGCTGTTCGCTGCAGGTACATGGCCAAAGGGGGGGTGGGAAAGCAGCACAGGACAAGAGCAAGAATCACCCAAATCCTCCAAACTGTGAAAAGCATTCTTCTGTTAAAATCTTATTGGAACAGCAGGCCACAGATATCTATGAAGTTAACAGTTTGCTGCTTTGAATCACAACTTTTTGCTCTCTCTGACTTGATAGTACTCCCAATTTCTCCCTTTTTGGCATTTTATCCCCCTCCATGTCTTTGCTCCCCAGAGCCCTTGGCAAGCTTCCTTTTAACCTATGAGTCGTTTTTGAGATGTATTGATGGGTGATAGGGTACCCAGATTATCAGCATCAGTGACTCATGAATTCCTCCCACTCAGAGTGCTACAAGATATCCCATATTTATGTGCCTTGTTAGCTTTTGTCATTTTTCCTTTAAAGATGCCTAAATGAGTGTGACGGACATTGAATTTATGTTGTTATTTGTAATGAATAAAAGAAGAGCGCCACACCTGATAGCAGTTGGCCATTGTCTTTAGAAGTTTTGCACAAATGGAAAGATCTGATCCCAGAAGTAGAGCTTAGCAAAGTCTGTATTTAAGAACTCAGGAGGCTGGGAAGATAACTCATGTAGCTGCTTCTCATTAAGATACAAGTGAGCAATAAAATGGAATGCAGAAAATTAAATCTCCATGGTTTGTGGCATTTTGCCATTTACCTTCAAGTTTAAAAAAAAAAAAAAAAACCACAAAAAACCCAAAAAACCAACAAAGGCATGAGAAAATGATAAAGAGAAGAAACATAACCAAAAGACTGAAAAATAGTGTGGCAGTGAATAACAAAAGCCAAACATTTCAGAGTGCTGAGCAGTGCCCACAGTCCTTCTCCCATAACCTTCTGGAAAGGCAGAGAAGACACCCTCACACCACAAACCAGAGACTGACAAGTCATTCATCTCTGAATTTTGTGGAGTTTAGGTTAGAAAACATTATCCAGACTTTCCCCTCTCCTAAAAAAGGTTTGTTAGCCACTTCTTTCTAAAGAAAATATTTCTAGACAACTGTAAAAAGTATATTCCTTCCTTTTTATAAAGCAGAACTGCTCTGCAACAAGTAAATACATATGTTCTTTTGTATTTTTCATGCTCTGGATAACACATCAAGGCATTTTATAGACATCAGGTCAGCACTGACACATAACCATTGAAACCATCAGCTGCACAGAAAGTATCCCATCTCAACTCTATCCAAACATCAGAAGTCAACTCTGCATCATATTGAAAGTTCACCAGCCCTTTTAATAGGCAGAACATAATTATTTATACCAAATTCTGCCAATCCGATTACAATGAAACAACTATAGAGGATGTAAGTACAAGGAGTCAATAGCCATCCAAAATGAGATCTTTTATAACCTCATATTGTCCATTCTGTATGGACACCAGGGAAAAGAAAATAAGGAAGTCCACAAAGAGATGAGTGTCTCTGTCTTAGATCTCTTTACATTCCAGCTATGAGAACTCAGGGTGACTTCAGTAAACACTGGACCAGAAAACCTGCCACAACCATTGTCTGAGACAGCTTCAGGCACAGTTTATTTCTCTCATCATTAACAATGCATATTCTGATGAGACACTACCACTGCAATCTGCTCTAAAAGCCCAAAATAAGATTCCAAAAATTTTACGCATATTGGCAGACACATATTTTATACAAACATGATTTTCCAGTCAGGTCATAATGCCATCTTAAACTCAGAGTAAATTTTTGCAGCTAAGTTATAAACCCCTGAAAGCAGCATTTTATAATGGAAATGCTGATACAAGCTTAACCAGAGCCGCAAGAAGAGTGCCATACACTATAAAAATAAAAATGAATCACAAGGCAGTTAAGGTTTGATTACTATAAAATACCTGGTCTTGAAATTTTGATTCAGACTTTTTTTTTTTTTAATTACTTTTCATGACCTAGAGAGACTTTTTGGACAGATAATGTCTAGGGATTTAGATCAAAGATCCTTTTTGTAACTTCAGAATACAGCACTAATGTGTTCGATGGTCTCCTTCGAGCATAAAACATAAGACTTTGAAAGTTATTTGGTCTACTTGTAAATAACAGTGTGAAGTGGAGCTTGCAATTAAAGAAAAACTCCTTCTCTAAACTCCAGCCAACCAAAATTGAGATTTGTAGGGGTAAACCAAAAAAAAAAAAAACACCAAAAAAACAAAAAAGAAAAAAGGAAAAACCTCCCTAGATTTCAAAGATGCCTGGTAGGAATATTTCTTAATTGAGCCATGCTTTAGAGCTGCATGGAATTGTTCTTATTAATAATTAAATAAGAACAGAGGAGAAGAACATGGGAGCTTTTGAGAGATTAGAGCTTTGTAAGATTTACTTAAAAGGTTTCTATTAGACTTCAGGGGTTCTCTCATATAAAAAAAACCTCACCTACACAAAATAGTCTGAAAAGCTAGGATTTCCAGCTATCATAAACCGCAATCAGTTGATTGGAAAAAAAAAAAAAAAAGAAAAAAGTCTTTCTTTCCAATACAGTAGTAATGTTCATGTTGAATCCATGCATTTTCTTTATTTGCTAAATAATCATCATACATTTTTTTTTCCAACTCAGCATGTTCATTTTCAACCTACATTTCTTCCCAATATTTCTGATTTAACTAATTGAGAACCAGCTCTGCCTGGCTGCTCACAATAGCCTTGTTTCCTATCTAATGCATAGCTTGCAGCAGGTTGGATATATTTCAAGAAGTGCACACACCAAAAGTTTCTTTACACTATGTACTGTGAATCACAACATCCACAGTGACCAGAGATATTATATCTCTGGTTAAATAATCTTCTATAGGGTGAACAGGATATAAAACGTGGCTTAGAGATCTTGCTGCAAATGTGGGCCCCTTCTGGAATTTTATCACCTTTCTTCAGTAAAACTGCAGGTTTGCTTTAAAATCCTTAAATATGCCACCTGCTATCTTATTTTGGAATCCACCTGCAAAAATGGAGCCTTAAGATACATCAGATGGGGACAAAAAAAAAAAAAAAAGAAAAATTCTCAGTTCTTTGGCTCCCATCTGTGCTAACCCTGTCTTAGCAAGTGCACCTTCTGCATCATGCCAAGCTTTCAAGTATTGGCAGACTTTGGGGATTTCACAAATGAAACACTTAATACTTCTGGGCAACCTGAGGAGCTTTGCTGATCTTTGTTCATATTATGTTTCTAGCTCGTTCAAGTTGGCTCACGGACCGATCTCCCATTAGGTTTTTATCAAAATCTCAAATGACACATTCTCAACCCATTCCCCTCTTTGCAAAGCTATTACATGTTTTCAAAGGAGCTAATCCTGACTCCTATATAACTATCAATGGGCACAGGAAGTTTCAAAAAAATGCTACTGAATGTGGCTTTAGCTAATATTATAGATATGTGGAAGTAAAAAAAGGCTGCTAATAGACTCAATATATACTAATATAATAGTAATGCAAGCTTTATTACTTGCTTTAGTTTAAAGGGGTGCAACTCTTAATGATCAATCAGAAATTTGTAGATTACTCAGGGGAAAAAAAAAAAAACACAAAACCAAGGAAAAGCAAGTGTGATGGATCTTATTCAAAGCTTGAGCATACCAGGTTTCTGAGCTGCCCAGCCCACCTTGCTTCAGTGAACCCAGCAGCCTGCCTGGCCACAGACCCTCCCTGGCTCAGGAGAGCTTCAGAGCCTGCAGCACCTTTCCCCATCTCACATTCTGTTATTAAAATGCATTATTAGTGAACTATTAGCAAACACCATAAACTCAATCTCTTTCACAGCTTCCACTACAGCAGTCTGAAATCTCCACTACACAGGAGATGGAGAGGATGTTAAGAGGAACAAATGGTCAATCCAGGTCCCTCCCAGAACTGCAGCAAATGCTGTTTAGTTAGGACAGAAGACATGGAGACTGCAAGTCCTGGTACTTTCAGCTCAGCAAGGATTTACTACTTGATCTTTATAGCCCCCATCCCTAAAATACAGAAATGATTAAAAGCAAGTAAGTAGGAATAAAAAGATGCTACTTCTGTGCCCAGCTCTTCTGGGAACTGTGTTACTTCTGCAGTCAGTCCTTCTGGGAACAGTATTTCAGAGCTGTTGGTGTGTCTATGCTTTCTAGAGACTAGAGCCCAGCAAAAAACCAGAATGAATAATTTAATCTGGAAGTTTAACCTTTTTTTATTTATGCTATATTTATCAGCAAATTATGGTTTGGTATCATAGTCTTTTAATTCATTACAATAAATGCTCTGAATTTTAAATTAGAAAAAAAAAGAGTCAAATAAGATAGAAAATAATTAAAAGATAGGACATGGTTAACGATAGAAGGGAGCTAAACTTAAGCAAGTTAGATGAAGGTTTATACAATATAATTCAGTAAAGAGGACAGAAGACACCAAGATGGGTTACATAAACAGAGGCAAAGACCAGACACTGACAGCTCAGCTATGCAATACAGGGCAGCACAGCTTTAAGGACCTCAGCATCAGCCCAATGCTGACATAGCAGAGAGCATTTGCACAACAGCAATCAACATTTCACAGGTGAGAAGGACAAAATGAATGTACGTAGAAAGATTTTTGAGCACATGGCAAGTGCAGCCAAGGGACAAATAAGAGATGAAGGGTAAGATATCTCTTACAATTATTTCCTATAGAAAGATGTAAAGAAAAGGAAAAATTGGAAGCAGCTTAAAAAGTGTAATGGGAGTAACAGAAACTTCAGGATTAATACTAGGATTTAGAATTAGCGTTGCTGTGAACTCTACCAGCCCAAAAAATAGCATCACAAATTAAGATGATATTTACCATTTCCTTGCTAAAGAAACAGTGTTACTAGCCTGGAGAAATTTAGTCCTTGTGATAAAGAAGGAAAAGGGAAATAAAAGCAAACTAAAATAAACCCCTTCTTACTCTACTATGCACTTTAACTCTTAACACCATCAAATACATGTTCTTCATATGCCATACTCATTCTTTTAACATTGTATTCCTGCTTTCAGCATAACTGCCATAATTATTGTTTTCAATGAAATTCAAGATTTTCTTTATGCACTCTATTTTTAAAGGGAAAGGTATGTACACTCATAGAACACACACATCTATCATATAATTATATTTCTTCTCTATTTCAATATTCTGTAATTTGCCTCATATCCCTATATGAATTTCATATTGCAACTGTTAAGACTCCACAGCCTGTAGTAATTCAAAAATCACTCTATGGGAATATGAACAAGTGTTGACCAAGCTTGAATAAGATCTAAACTTACATGCAACCAGTTTTTGTTAAATCAATAGCCTGCTAAAAATCTGATGGTTAATCATCTTACTGATTTAGGCATTTATAAAGGTCTCCCTAGTAATATTCTTCTTAGAACCTTAATATCCCTTCTAAAAATGACACTCACAACCAACACCACAGCAAAGGAAATTAGATTTTCTTAAAGTGCTAAGCATTTTCTTAAAAGAATCTTAAAGAGATTTTTCAGGTTTTTTTCAGCAGGGCAGGCTGTCTTGTGGTTACAGAATACTAAACTGTGATTTCAACGTAAGAGCTCTGCTCTTCAGTATTAACTCACACAAGCCACTCTGAGGCTCTCATATATCTTAGTACAGAACCAGGATAACTGGAGAAACTTATCTACAGCTTAGTTTCCTCTTTCTTCAACTGGAAATGACAAAAATATCAAGAATTTACCAATACTAGTCTGAAGAGTTACCTAAAAAGCCCAGATGTAGTACAAGATATGATCAGAAAACGCATCATAATTTTTTGAGGAAAATCTCTTACGGCCCATATCATTACAGAAAATTTCTTTTATGTAGAATTTTTACCTGAGAACCTTTTATGATAGGTTAACTATGAAAACATTAATAATCAAAGGTGAAATGGATCAGTACATACTGATATGCCAGGCAGGGACAAATAGGTATATTTGTCTTATTCTCTATGTATGATACCAGAATTTTTTAATTCCTATTTCCAGCAGAGTCATAGACTACACCAGTTTTGTCAGGTGATGGTGTCAATTAATTAAATTTTAAGCATTGACTAACAATGAAATCCAGTCATAGAAAACAATGCAAACTAGCAATGTTTTGGGGAGTAATTCAAATAGTAAGCTTCTATGAACTTAAATATGATTTAGAACATATTTCTTATAGGGGCTATACTAATGCAAACCTCCTTCTCCTTCTAACATTGTGCTCCCTATTTAGGGTCATCTACTGCTCAGTCAATGGTATTTAATTGTTTACTGACACCGCATTAGCCTCAAATCCCTTCCACTCTAAATGTACACCAGAATAGCACACATGAAGTGAATATATCAACATTTTGTATATAACAGCTATAAGTCTAACCGGCAAAGTCTCCAACTGCTGCTGCCATTCAATTTGATAAAATACTAGCCATGAATAATTAGTATTCATTTGCTCTAATTAAGGAATATAGATAATGGAAGCTGGATTTAGAATAGTGCGAAGCACTTTTCTGGGGCCCATCATTCTCAGGTCGTGCCAGATCCAACCAAAGAGGTGGGTGCTGCCTGCGTAAGGTGGGCACGAGGCTGCCGGTGCCCTGCTCGACAGGACAGGACCTAGGGACAAAGTACTATGTGAGGAATTACCGAGAGATTTCCGACAGCAGACATGGACTGCAGCATTTGTCAGGTCCTACACTTCCCAAACACCAGATTCTGTGAATTATGCCTAAAGCAGAAATACAGTACTAGAAGTACAAGTCAGCATAGCAGATGCACAGATGCTTTTCTTTGTATATTATTATGCAGTAAACTTGTATAGGAGTGAACAAGTAATACATGTACCAGGTGGAGAGCTTTTACAGCTCTGTTTGGTAGCTGATTGGGTGAGGTGAGCTGTGCCCAGTGGCTGGAGTCAGACAGAGAGGAGATGGAGGTCTGTCACTGCATCAGTCCATGGCCACGGATGGGCTTGGTCAGTGTCTGTTCATCTGTTTGTGCAGATGCAAGGCACAGAGGAGCCATCACACAGACACCGCTGAAATTAAGTTTCAAAATCACTTGGAGAGATTCTCTTTAGGAAAGGCTAAATATAAGTGCCAAATTACTGACAGGCTCCACTAGCCTAAGGCAAGCATTTATTTAAAGAAATGCACTCCCCTATGGGTGTTGCCAGGCACAGCTAGGCAGGCCTATCCTCCTGAAACACTATGATGGTTGCCCCTTCCTCCTCTGTTTAATTACTGTAATCTGACAAAATTGTGGCCGTCTTCTCCAGGTTCACCCTGCAGGTTCAGCCTAGCAAGCCCACCAACCCACTGCTATCACATCCAGACCAGCTGGCAGAGGCAGCAACCATTCATAGCTACTCAAAAGGAAATTTTCAGGCAGAAGACACATCTACCTGCCCAAACGCCTGCTCCATCCTTTCTGGGGCTTAAGAAAAGATGCTTAATTTCCTTTAACCACTGGAAGAGCATACACACAGGCACCCATCTCAACCAAGAGGCAGTTGCTCTGGCTCCTGTTACCTGCCAGCTTAATTATTGCCTGCACCATTTCTTTGCTAAACTCCATCATGTTTAAGCTTTTTACTGCAGGCATTAGTGGAATGGCACTAGTGATTTTTTAGCTGTAGGTAACTGGCAATGCTTCTTTTCATTGCAGATACAAACTCAAATCTAAAAATTTATTTCTGCTTGGTTTCTAAGAAGCAGGTCCCACTTCTCTCTGGGAAGGGTGCTATTAACTGATGCTTCTCAGGAACAAAGCAGAAGAAAAGCACTCGCCCAGTTAGTCTCCAGGCTCAGCTGAGGAGTGATACTGTTAGTAGCTGCTTCCAAAAATCATTCTGCATGAGTGCCCTTTTGCTGCAGCTCCCTTGGAGACTGGCAGCAGTGCATCGGCCCTGGCTGGGAGATGGTGCCGTTAGTGCTCCCGAATCACAGCATGGAGAATGAGCATTCAGGCAGCTAAGCTCCAGCCTTGGTGGGGACACGACAGCCAGCAGTGGAGGTAGCAAGGAGCAGCACGCAGGGCCCCTTCTCAGCACTGACAAGCCTCTCTGCCCACCCTCCGCAGCAGGTTGCTGCAGTGGCCACGAGGGCTTCAAGACCCGACAAGGAGTGCTGCGTGCAAGGCTTGCAGGTTTAACTATGCATACTAAGAGAAACCAGGAATCAGATCTGAGGCCAGAGCTAGAAAATAGAAACATAGCCTATGTATGTAATCTCGTGTTTCCTCTAGAGAGCAAACAAATTTTCTATTGGTGGCGGAGGTTTCTAACAATGCCAAAAGAAAGAAAAATACGTTTGGAATTTAAGATCAGAGTACGCAAGAATAGCCATATGACCTGGGTATCTAAAGCCAAGATTCAAAATTTTAAATAATGTCAATAGTTGCGGACAATATGTAGCCCACTGATAACTAGAGTTCTCCTGGGAATAAGCAAAGCATGTTATACCTATTGAATTATAGTTTTGATTTTATTATCCTTTGAAAATGCAAAAGCAGTGGCGCTTTAAAAAAGAATTCCCATCTAGATTCCCCTTAAATGCTGCCCCTCCGCTAATTCCTCTATGTTTTCAGTTAATTAAAATAAAACTATTATGTTTGTTACGTACATGGAATTTACAGTGCAACAGAGCAATTCTCCCCCTCTAGCTTTAAAATGGTAAAAATAATTTGATTTTTTTAAAAAAACACAAAATGAATACAGCTTACCCCAAATCCCACTTTTTTGTTCCCCTGTATAAAATACCTTCTGGGAGGAGGCCAAATTACATACTAAGCAGTTCTAAAGGGCTTAATAACACAATCAGATTTGATGTGCAAATGGTTATAGATTCTGCTCTACAGTAGTGTTAGTTGGCTCAGCTATAAAATATCTATATCTCTGTATCAATGATAGATGACCCAGTATAATAAAAGATCTTGACTTGCGTGTATGTTAACAATTAATGGGATGTATAATGTATCACATACTGTGTGTAGAAGGTAATAAAGAGGTGTAAATGAGAATTACACTGGTTAATTGGTGTCATTAATGGTTCTTTTGTTCTGCTAGAAAAGCAGTGTCTTACTCTGAAGATGATATTGTAGGGCTGACTGCAGACTTCAAGAGTTGAGATGAGTTAAAAATGCCAGCTCAGCTATGAAATTGCTTCTTCAGGGATGTGTCCTGACATGAAACCCACTTGGAAACCCAGATTCAGTCCTATCGAATACACCGCTTTCCTTCTCGTGATTGCTCTCAGACCTCATCCATGCTTTGCAAAGCAGACCACCATATGGCTCCCTCTAGTATGTCTCAACGCATCAGGCAATTGCTTTCCATGTTTTCAAGGCAGTCATAGTCCTGGCTGGATTTGTTGTTTCAAATGAGCTTACTCATCTTGTGATCCTCTCTGCCTATCCTATCCCATCTGCATGCAGGTAGCACAAGCAGCAAGTCACTGCAGTGATGACACTGTGATAACCATGGGTTTCGACCACCCCCCCCCATCACATTTTTTTAATTTGACCTGTTCCCTGATGCAGCTTACTGCCCTGCCACAGAAAACACTTGATGATGATGATGACAATGAAAACCAGAAAGTGCCGATTTTGATATTTAGGATGCACTGGCCTAAAAGCAAGTGTCACAGTATCTTGCTGAGCAGGATGCCATTTACATCTAAGCAGACCCTCTGGGCAAAGATTTTGGATCCTAAGAGCTTTGATAAGTCATTGGACATCTGTAGAATGAAGAAGAAAATCTGGACTAAGAGTTATCTTCCTTCCATGAATCTAGCTGTAAACAGTAGAACACAGCACAGAACCACCATTATTTTGAGCAATAAAGATGAGGAGGAAGAAAAAAAAAAAAGTTCTAAGATCACCAAAGAAGGTAGGCGCAGAAATAAGGAGTGTTATTACACCATTTATGGTGTGCACATGAAATTACACCATTCCTGTTTTGTTGTTTGGAAGACCAGCTTTACAGGGTTTGGTAAATTAAATCCTACAATCAACTGGCTAGAAATTGTGTAATGCTTTTTATTCAGGACTCTTGGAATATTTTATGACAGATAGGTCTGATTCCAGCTATTGTGAAAAGGTAGGGGAGGAGTTAAATAGCTTCTCTCAGTTCAGAAAGGAAACTGCTACCTGGGAGTGAAAGCCAGGTTTCCAAATTCTACCCTATCCAGAAGAATATGCTGATATTCCTCTGCTTGAGAAAAGCAAGCATGTGAAAACGCAAAGCACTGCAAAGTCTCTGCCACTTCAGTACAAATCTAAGAGCCAGTGGCTCAGACTTGACAGCTTGGGAGAAGAGCCAGCATGCATACATCATTTTAAAGGTGAAATCTACTAACCACACCAAAAAATATTTAGCAATTATAATAAAAGATACCTTTTTAACGAGTGACTTTTTAATCAGCTCTACAGTGCTGTAAATCAAACTGTGCAGGATATTTTCCAAAAGACTAAGTACTAAGCCACTGAATTTAAATGGTCTGACAAATTATGGGCCATATAGTGCCCATTGACACAACCAGGAGATCTGTAGTGGATTTAAGGCAATGCAGAACTCTATAAAAATCACTGTATCATATTGAGAGTTTTGATTTTTACATCCTTCTTTGGTATTTGTGTGTTAATTTAGTGCTTGTGGAAGATGCCAGGTATACTGAAGCCCTTTTCAAGCCAAAGCATAGGCTCAACACAGTGAAAGTAATGTAAGCCTCCAGATATGCTGCTAAATTTGGCTTTTGATGCTAAACATCACAAATCAAGTAAAGAGGTATATCTACATGGGCAAGATCAGACTGATACAAAATTCCTTTCCCCATACTCTTGGGTTGGTGGACATGAATGGGCCACTTGAGGAAGCAGGCAGAGATGTCTCCAAGTCTGTCCCTACCTGCATCTCCAGATACCGTGGGAGCTGTGCTCAGTTTAATTCTTATGAATCTACTGTAGTGACAGCTGTGAAAGACAAGTGTGAAGGTCAAATACACAAAAACGTGACTGAAAGCTTTATGCCTAACCTTAAAGTCTCCAAGCCTAACAAGATATCTTCCAAGATATATGTCCTGAACAGTGACAGACCATACAACAATCTTTTCTTTTTCAAATATAGCATTGTTCGTATTGTGTCTGAGGCCAAAGCTAGGATCACCACCCCAGCGTGGTAGCTGCTTGCTGAATACCCAAGCAGGGAAAGACAACACTTACCCACAGAAGGAAGGTCTGGATTTTCCAAAGCTGTTTAATCATTGCTCCGGCCACCATTGCTAAACCTAAGTTATTTAGAGGGTTAATTTGCCTTTTCAAAAGTGACCTGTGCACTGGAAACTTCATTTCAATTACCATTTTTAAGAAATTAATTGAATAATGATAAAAAAAAAAACCATTGCAGAGATGAAAGCAGTCTTCAGTCAATCTAACTTAATTCACTTCTATAGTAAGCTACTGTTGAAATGGGATGCCTGAAGAATACCATAAAGACAGACCACAATACTGTCAACTCTCCCCAACCCCTGTTACTGCCCTGACCAATGCCCTATTTTACTTATACCTAGAACCAGCCTTGAACCCCAAATCAGTACATTCCCATATCTGGCTGGAGAGCATTAACTTTTTTTTTTTTTTGTATTCTCTCACACAACAGACATCTGTAGGTTTTAAAAATTTTAGAGCATTTTGAGTACATAGTTTCCCTTGAACAAATTTGCATAACTAAAACCAAACAGGGGATATAAAAATGTATTTGTGTGATCATCATTTTAAGGGGTTGACTAAAACCCTTTTAGGGAGACAATTAGAAATGCAGAGGGAGTGTGTCTGATTTATGTGTATGACAAATTCACTAACTACTCTGTCTTGGTATATTCTGAGCTCTCCATTCCCATCATCAACTGGTAAACACTCCCATTAAATATTTCTCTTTTGACCTGTACAGTTATATTTCATTAGCATACATTACACATGGGCCAATATCGGAGTAATTTATCCAAACTCAAGTTCTGTTGGTGCAGTCAGTTTTGAGAGTGGAAAGTTGCATGCAAAATTAGAAGGCAGATAGAAATATGGTCCTTAAACTAACTACCCAGAACACAGTTGTGGTTTCTAAGTAATTCAAAGGTTATTTAAACTATTCAGCTAAAATTTTTGCATGTTTATATTTGTATGATGTGATGAAAAAAAAGAAAGCAGAATAGCAAACTATGTTAACTGCGTAGGACCCGTAACAGGAAATGAATTTAAGTACATGCACATTGTCTGTCTTTCCCTGTAATGGTCTGTCTGTCTCTCTAGCTTTCTTTCCTACCTTAAATGTTTCCAACAAGCAACCTAATTTTACTTGGTTGCCTCTCTCCTAGAGCTATCCTCTTCAGGGAACCTGAAATGAATTGACTGTATTGTTTATTAGTTATTTGGGTCCTTTTTCCATCTCTCAAGGATGTCTCATGATGAGATTTCTCACCCATAATTAATTACTCCAGCTGCACAGACCAAGGCATTTCCTCACAACACTAACAATTTACTGAATACAACACCTTTTATTTTTGGAAAAAATAAAAGTTTTTACTTAAATGCCATGAAAGCATTCATCAGCTGTTCTGAAATGTGCACTGGCTTCTTGCACAGGTGTCATGAGTGCTGAAGCCCTATGAACTCATCATTCTCTTTGAAGCAATGTGGAATAACAACAGGGTGCTTCCTAGAGGAGCCACAGCATTTTCCTGACTTGGTGAAGAATGTGCTGCTAAGGCAAGTCCTTATCATCAGAGTCTTCCGATCTAGGACTTGTGCTTGCAACTCTCACTTCCTTGGAAAAAAAAAGGGGATGGCTGTAAAGAGAAGTATCAGTAGCATGATAGTCTGTAATATAAGGCAGACCCCATCCTCTGATTGCTGGTTAGGAATTGCACACTACATCTTACGAGAAGGAAAAGTAATTTGATTTGAGGTAACAGCTGCATCATGCATATGTCCAAATTCTCAGGTTGGCTGCAGAAGAATCGAGCTTGCACATGAGCCAGTATGCACATCTACCTCAGGACAGAAATGAGCACTCATGCCTACACCCTTGCCACTCTGTATTGAGTCAGCAGTCCAACTTCAGGAGATGTTTTGGATCCAGACTTGTAAATGGATCAGATCCCAGAGAAGTTCATGTATACAGTTGCAAACTTCATCACTTTAACAGTGGCTAATCATTTTTGAAAGATGTCATGGAAAAACATGCCTTATATAAAGTAAGGTTGAAACAACTGACTAATTATTTTCATGACAGGAGAAAAAAATAAACATAAAACCTATTCCTTCCCCACCCCCAATAATTCCTGCAAAGGGATAAGCCCCCACACTTTGCACTTACGCAGTCTTACAAACTTTAATGGGACTTCACACGGGCAGACACTGCAGGACAGTAGCACTGAGCACAGCAGCTGCAAGCACGCTTATCCCGAGCAGCTCATCTGTCTATTTGCCTGGGCTCCGAGAATAGTCACCTCTGACACTGCCAAAGGTAAGCCACATTTAGAGGACAGGAATAACAATTGTAACTTTCAGCATGTCACCAGAGTCCTTTATCCTTTTATTATTCCTGGTTAGCCTGTCAGGAAACATTTGCTACATACAATGGTGAAGCAGCATGGCACCAAATGAATAACCAGAGACTAATCCTAACCAACCTCAATTCATTATTTCACCCTGGTTCTTACAGGATGAGTTTCTAACAGAAGGAGCAAAAGGATATTTTGATATTCTTTCATCCTTATTGTGGTTAGGTTCTCTCTGCTACAATCCTATTATCAACAATGCAGATGAAAGCGAATTTGTACTCCACCAGTTTAAGGATGTGGCCCAAGATGGCTCAGTCCAGACTGTCACCTTGCATTGAGTGCAATTTCTTCACAGGCTTTTAGATCCAGTGCAAGGATTTTTATTTTAGTTGCTATACTCTGATCTTGATCCAGATTAGGTTTAAAGCTAACGCTCAACAATGAATCAAGTTTACTTCAAATTATAAATCTAACTGTACTCAGTGTGCAGCAGCTCTTAAGGAAAATAGGCTTTCATAGAAGACCTGATTTTTTTTTTTTTCTTTCCTAAACACATCAGCTTAAGACAGACCACTCCAAAATTCCAGTTTCATTTAGTTGTCATTGACTTCTTCACAGAGCTCAGTGCTGAAAAGTACACATCTCATTGCCTCAGAAACCAGGGAAAGATTTAAAAGTAAAGCTACAAGGCATACAGTAGAGGCTCAGAGATGATAGGTGTATTACAATGTACTTTGATCTCTGTGCAAAGGAATTTTCCCACTAATATTGATAAGAATTGGATATACACATCCAGAGGCAGCAGCACACATTTGCTTGCTTATAAATCATTTTTAAACTCAGGAAATAAATGCGTCAGCATTGTTTTCACAGACTTCTTAGATTCATGTGACATTATGAAGACCAGAGTGCCCTGACTGGGAAGTAGTTTTTGTTTCAGGGAGCTCATTTCTTTGAGGCAAAGAACCTGAAAGTTTATAATGTTCACCAGAAATGAGTAATAATTTATTACTTACAGATATGTCTGTGCTCTGAAGTATACAGGACATGGGATGAAATCCTGGACCTATTCAAGTTAATAACAGAACTGCCACACTTTAAAAGGGTGTTAGCCTCTAGAATTTACAGTCTAAGAGCAGATATTGGACCCTGGAAAAGTTTAATTTGAACTTCAGATAAGAATCAGACTGTATCAGACTAGAAACCTTTCACTGAGTTTAGGAATCACTCGCCTGAGTTGAAGCAACTGCTTTACAACACATCTCCAGAGATGTCAGTGAACAATATTTATTTAAACAATGAATAAAAAATAATTAAAAATAAAAGCCATGGCAAAACCACTCAGAAGCAACAATCAAGCTCACATGGATGCAGGACAAACAACAACATGAAAAAAAGCAAAATAATTCAAAATCTTCACGGAAATCAGGTCCTCGCTTACAGGAGCTCATGATTTAAAAAAAAAAAAAAAAAAAAAAAAAAAAAAGCAGCACCCTGACAGTGCCCTTTTAAGTGTACAAGCTTTCTACACTGAAGAATATAGTCTGGCTGAAATTAGTATAAATCTCACAGTGTATTAACGCATCAGAAGATGAGGGTAGCTATGGTAATTCTAGTACTTTATTAAACACCAGACAAATTGAAGAGTACATTTCCTGCTTTTTGAAAGAAATGAATGATATCTTCTGATTGGGGAATGCTAAGGGCAAAGGAAGCTGGCTGAAATGGCTTAAAACAGTACCGCAGTACATTTATCAGGACATTTAGTGTGGCTTTTCATGGGAAAATGGTGGAAGGAGAAGGGGGGAGTGATTTTTTATCGCTAAAATTAATTTTATTGCAGTGCTAACTAACCCTCTTCCCCCCTGGAATCACACACAAATAAAGAAAAATGACTGGGAATGCTCTTCCTCTTTGTGGTTTTTCAGTACTCGGTTGTGTTTTCAGCAGCACAGTGCTAGACCTGGGCGGTGCACTGCACCATTCTTCTGCCCAAACTACAGCACGGAAAACAGATACATAAAGAACGAAGAATCTGATTAAGAAAAGTACATTTATATTTTGACTGTGTTTTATTTTTAACATAAAACATCTTGAAAAAAAGTTTTATGATTTAGCATTTATGAATGACTAGATTTTAAGAGAATTGTAATATTTTTTTAGGGTATTTCAGCTCTATGAGTTATTTCTTGTAGATCCAGATAATGACATTATAAATCTTTCTGTGGAGGCAATTACTAAGGCAGAAATGGCCTATTCCCCATTGGCTTTTAGGCTCAGCTTACTGACATATTACAAGCAGGCTTACCATGGTCATTAAAAACTGATCTGGGATTTATTGTACCTCTTTAAACTCTCAGTACTTTGAAAAGTATTGAACAGAAAGGAATACAAGGTGAAGTTACAAAGAGATCCAATGAAGCAATCAGGGGAAAAATAGGCTTAATTTATCCCAGCAAGGCCCACCAGAAGTGCCACAAAAATATTTGAAATTGAGCTTGGAGTCCTTAATAGAGATCACTGACAAAAGCTATTAATAATATCAAATGGAAACACTTTTAAAGAGAGGGTTTGGGAACATAAAGGACATCAACACCAAATTACAGGGCAGAAAACAAAGCCAAGATTTTAAGACTGCCAATAATGACAAAATAGCTGCCCAATGTGTAGACTAGAATGAAAAAAATTCAGCTACAGCAACTTTTCTTGCCTAGATCCCAGTCACCTGCAGCGCAAGCAGGAATTTTATCTATACCTTGTGTTAACACCAGACCTCAGATCATTGCATCGTAGTCAGCTTTCAGGGTAATCTCTGGTGGCCAGCAGTAGGGCAGGCAGTTGAACAAATGCCTGACAGCACAAATGCACCATCACCTTGTGCAAATGGATCTAAAAGAAGGCCAGAATAAGAGAAACACTACCACTGGATTTGAGCAGGACTGGTGCACTCATTAGCAGGCAAAGGTCAGTGACAAAATTTCTGTTTCATCATCTGCCAGTTAACCTTCAGTTCTAGGTTGCCAATGACAGGAGCTGCACGTTCAGAGTAGCCACAGTCCCAAACCGCTTGTTCCTCTGGGACATATCCCAGGGCAGAGGGTTCGGAGCATTTGGGAGATTGCCTGGTGTAGTGCACACCTCCCACTTCTTGGGGCTTTTGTCCTGAGCTTAATGCTGCCTTCACAGGAATGAGTTGCTGCTCGGGGGAGCTACTTCATGGCTGTGTTTTATGTTCTCCTACTGTCATCTCTGAGAATCCCATTCATTTTAGGGAAGAAACCCACCAGGGGTGACTGGTATCTCAGGGTGTTATACAGCTTTACAAAATACAACCATTATCTGTACATTGCTGTAAGTAAATAGCCAAACCCTCAGTTTTATCAACAATTCGCTGTTAACAGACCACAATTGCCTGAAAAAGAATACAGCTTCACTGTCTCTATTTTTTTTAGAGCACTACCTTTGGTTTTAACTCTCAAAACCAGGTGGCAATTTGGTTATCTTTCTAGAAAACTGTGAATGGGCATCAGATTTGCAACAGATAATGGTTTGGTACCTTCCTGAAAACCATACTACATATGTTTGAAGGCTGTTGATCTGAGAACTAAATGTCACTTCTGCCTGGTAAGTCATCTTTTGCTTTCTCAAGATGATTCTGACTGGCACATACATATTCTAATGTTGTACAGTATGTTAGATTGGTCAACACTCATTTTAAAGTATATGTTTTAACATAATATTAATTTCAAACCTGAAACCAAATTATTACAGGTAGTCTGAAACCACAGCCTTTTCGTCAAGTTTGCATTTTCCAGAGGCATTTGTCACTCTAAAATTCTCTTTACTTTTCACCAGGAATAAACTGAACTGTATTTGAAAATAATGGCTTTAATTATAATTGGCATATCTGTGCCTACAGCTAGTGCCAGTCACTTTACTAAGTGACATTACTTATGACGCTGGCAAGATCAGAGTCTTTTATCACTTTTTTTTTTTTTTAATTATTAATAGGAGACCAATTTCCAACCTCCTCTAATATCTGATTATCTCCGGATAACTGGAGACGGGTAAAGACAGAGGATCACATTGAGAACTGGGCCCCCACCAGTAATCCCTAAAAATCCATGGTATTCCGAGTACAGAATCTTCTCAAGATGAGCAGAAATTAAAAGATTTACATCCCCTTTGACTAAAGTGGCTGTCATAAGATTGCTGTATATAGATCAGGGGGGAGAAAACCTATGCCCCAAAGCAGGCACAGCCCATGACCTCAACTCATATTTTTGGTGTGTGTTAGCATACAATCCACCAAAAGTGCCTGACAGACCTATTCATCACTGCGAAAATTATAAAGAAATATTTGCTAGTAGAAACAGCATAGTACTGCACCAGAGTCCAAGGAGTAGGAGGTAAGGGCTAGCAAGAGAAAGGGGAAGACTGGTAGGGGCTGGCTACCCTCTGCGCTGCACCAGCCTGGGTGCAGCACCCAGAGGATGGGGGAGAAGAGGGGTGCAGCATTACACTCTTCTGCCCCTTCTCCTGCTCCTCATGTATTTGCCTTGTATATACAGCCCAGCCTAGGCTGACACTCAGTGCTTATCTAGCAAAACTAACAAGGTTAATGCAATCGTTAAGAGAGAATAGCAACAGCACAGGTTTGTTCTAAGCTAAGTAAATTCACCTTTTGCTACAGAAAAGGGGAGGCCAGTAGACCTGACTGCAGAATATGGCACCATACATGTGAGTCTGCCTCCACATATGCAGAATTTGTCTAAAATACTCTTTCCATTAAGACAAAGCTCATTCGAACCTACTCTTCCTCCTTGGAACGTACACAGCATTGATTTACACTTTAGTAGTAATAACTTCAGCTATTAGAATGCTCTTAGTATCCTTTTTAAATTGGTTTCAGGCATTTGGGGAATCATTGTCAGGCCATCTAGAATGTAGATAAAGGGATCCTATGGCAGAGTAATATTCTGTATAAACTCCAGTCTAGGGACAATGATATATTTCCCATAACTCTTGCATTGCGGGCATTCCGATAACATGTGGACAAAGTGTTCCAGAATATGTATTACATCACCAGCCCCTTTATTATTCAAAACACCGGCAGAGTGAATCCCCTTCAGAGTCCAGGAGATCCACAGTGTAATTTTGTTGTTAGAGAAGACCTTAATCACCTGGTGATTATTTTGACTGCTAGTACACACATTATCCCAGGCTTAGCCTGATATTTGAGTGTTTGTATCTGAATCTTTGAGTTCCTTCAGCATCCTTAGCTAGGTAACTATACCGAGAATGATTTTTTTTTTTTAAGTTATTTTTAAAAAAGTATTTTCCATAAAATCTGGAAGCATTGACTATACTGTATCAGATGAGTCATTCTGATTTAAGACAACATACTTTACTGACATGTCCAATTCCTGATATTCCAGAAATGAGTGAATAGCCCTCTAACGTGTTTCATTCTGTAACCAAACTATGTGAGAATTATCCTTCTGGTAGCTGTTGAAACACTCTGGCTGATTGGCAAAGTCAAAATGGCAGGGACTATATAAATATTAAAATACAGATTATAGCTTCAACTTTTAAATTTACTTAAACTTAATGGTGTAGCATCAGCTGCAAAATATGACAATGAGACCCAACTCCCATTCTCTACCTTGCAAACTCAAGAATGGTTAAAATTCTGGATGGTTGCCTTTAGCTCCTTTCAAATGAGTATCATAAGGACTTCTTAAAGGAATCGTTTTGCACTTTTCAAGATGGAAACAATAGATTAACACACAAGATTATCTCATGACAACTGCTGAAGTTTTTCTCAGACTAGCAGAAAGAAAAAAGACCCTCAAAAATGTAACTTGAGAATGTTGATTTGTATTTTATATTATAAAGGATAACTAAGATGCTGAAGTTCTGTGAATGGTGATTGCTTAATATAAGATAATGTGTTATTTTTTTTTTCCTCTGGGTGGACCATTATATAAAGACACATAATTTAAAATAATAGTAACCAGAATTGTACTGCAGCTGGAAGTCAAGGGTAACATAACCATATTGTAAGACAAGTTTGGACATACAAATACATTAAAAGAAAGACGGCAAGGCACTGCTGCAAGTAGCAACAAGGAAACACGTACAAATGTGCACACTTGCATTTTACCTTTATGAATGTCTTTTAAATTTTTTTTCTAATAATTTTTACTTATTTGCCAAATATTTCATCACAAAATGTCCTACCTGAGAGCTGGGTTAGAAAATCAGCAGCTGCACACACAGACAGAAGTGGCTTCTGTGGCCACCATGAATGAATGCATAGAGAGGTGCTCCTCCCCTTTTCCAAGTTCCTCAAAGCGTTGGCTTTTCTCTGCTTGCCTTGCATGGAGAACCTGTAGGAACAAGGCATCATGCTGCTCAGAGCTCAATACAAGTTAATGCCTCTGCCAGTCCTGCTCACACAGAACAACCTTGTGAAGTATAGCCTCAGACAAATTGGAAAAAGGTCCCCCCAAGCATTGATCACACTTTTCCGTGATCAGGTAGATTGCAACGCACAAGTTAGGTGAGATAATTGGGCAGCTTCAGAAGTAAAATCTCAGAAGTAAAAGCTCCAAAACCACAGGACAAATCAGAGACAGAAAGCACACCTAACTCATGTCGTCTTTTGCTTTGTCCACACACACTGCAGCCAGCAATATTCCACTGTCTTCCTCCACAGTCATCATGATAAGAGACAGTCAGCTGATATCAAGACTAAATTTAAAGATTTCCATGACAGTTTGCTAGTGCATGCAAGCAAACATATTTCCACAATTGTGAAAAATAATGAATAATTTGGGGGTTGGGAATTTCAGTTTGGAATGTCTATCTAAATAGACCTTTTTTTTTCCTCAGAAGTGCACATGGACCAGAGTGAACTGAAACATCTGTGAGTTTCTTTCTGTAAACTATGTAACTTACTGATTTTGATGCTATACGAAGAGTTCTGGCACTTAAGCAGACTCTAAAAGATTCCCACTAATCTAATCTCTAGGGCATGTTACAATTCCCAAGTGTCAACTGATACCTTCCCCAAGTGAACTAGATGACCTCCAGAAATCCCTTCCAACCTAAATTATTCTGTGATTCTACAAGCATTTTGAATTATCATCTTCTGCGCTGTATCACTGTTGTTAAGAATGCCATTTAGCATGCTCAGAAATGAACTACGCAGCAACCAAGATATAGTCAAGAGAATGCAATTTAAAACACATTTTCTTCACAGATAATATGATATGTGGTCTTCCCAGGAGTACCTCTCATGACCTCTTCCAGTCACAACCCTTATTTATAGGTGGCGATGGAATGAATGAAACCTGCTGCTCCATGGTAAGAAATTTTTGTGATGCAATAACTGAAGCAGCCATCACAGAAAATTAGGTCCCTGTATTATTGTACATGAAAACAACTTGAGGATTCTCTCTGTACTAAGTTATTTACAGCAGAGAAATATTTCTTATTGCTACACAGAGGGCCCAAATTGATTCTTTGATGGAACAGCTGTAATTCTGAAGGAGTGCAATGTTTCAGCCCACCACCTGACAAGAGTTAAGGTGGGGGAAGGAGCGACTTCAGAATTTGCCCTTTTCCTGCAGATTGGCACAAGTGCTACTGAATCAAATTCTGGTCCATCTAACCCCAGTACCTGTCTCCAAAATTTATACCAGAAACTCAGGGGAAACAAAAGAAACAGCAGACAATGAATAAGGATACTCAACCGCCAGGAGCAAGTGTTCAGGGGTCTTCTAAACGCAGTAGTTATAGATGGATCAGTGTTTAACTGTTACTGGTGGAATGAACCTCCCTGAATTACCAAAACAGACAGATCAGGTGCACAAAACTTTTCATGAGAAAATGGAAGACTCACACTCCAAAGCTAATGAGAGATTCTAACTCTCCAGGCAAGGTCCAAGGTATATAATAAAAAAAAAAATCCAAGGTACAAACTAAGATACAAGTGACATAAGCCATAAAAAGAAATCACTCTATAACTAATTTAGTGAAAGGAAGTCCAAGCAAAGTTGGATTGTGCCAATTTTTCAACTTGCTTTAACTCAAAAAGGTGGAGAAAGCCATTGGCAGATATCCTCAGGATGGCCTGCGTATTTATTACTTTTTGGGGGTGGGTTGCACTATGAAGACAGTGTCATCACAAGGCTGTAGTCTTTGTTAAGAAAGGTTAGAAAATATTGGGACAATTTAGATGATTTGAATAATTTACTTGCTTTGTAGTCCTTTCTACCTCATCCTCTGTTATTTAAAAGACTAAAACTCAGAGGTATTAACAGTTATTCTTGAGAAGTACTGAAGAATGGGTGAAGTGACAAAACACAGGAGTCAAGGGAATGGGAAAAAGAACTAACTAGGAGATTATAAAGGAGTTCCCTCTTTCAAATTTCTGGGAAAATTCTGAAACAAATTATCTGTATTCTGTAAAGACACCAAGCAGAAGAGTTTGACATTTAGTTCTTGAAGACTAGCTGTTGAACCAATCTAATTTTCTTCTACAAGGAAGGTGGGTTTGTGGACAGAAAACAATACATGTCAATAACTTTTAGAGAAATTTCTGATTGCTATAAGGTGTCTTGTACTTACGATAAGGAAACATGAATCAGATAAAACAATGATAGGGTGGATACAAAATCAGTTTCAAAACTGTACTCAGAGTATTTATCAAAGGTTCATGGCCAGAATGGGAGGCTGTACAAAGTAAGGTTCCACAGGGGCCTGCGGTTGGTACTATTCAATATTTTCATTAGTGACCTCATTGATGGAATAGATTATGCTTATTACATCTGCAGACAGCATCAAATTGTAAGTATGCTGGAAGACAAGATTAGAATTCAAAATGATCATGACAAATCAGAGAAGTAGTCTGAAAAATAGGATGCTGTTCAAAAGGGACAAGTGCATCAAATTTCATGTAGGCAGCAACATTCAACAGCACATGATGAGGGAATAACTAGCTAAG
>VYZV01039100.1:801-11043 GCA_013401275.1 Pandion haliaetus | reverse complement strand
GCTCTGAATAAAACAGAAGAGAAAACCTTGCAGCAACTTGGGGAACAATCACCTGTCATCTCAGAACAGGGCATATAATAGACAATCTGCTTCAAGCCCTGTGTCACTTCCCTCGAATTTAAATTAAAAGGGAAAATATAACAATGTTATTCCTTCTTGCTGCATAAAGACTTCTTTCTACTCATAACAAAAATAAGAAAAGATGGTTATTACATGTATTACTTTGGCAATTTTAATCTACACTTTCAATTTTTTCTTCCATATCTAGAGGGCTATTGTATGTCCAGTGGTTTTAACGTATATACCACTTAACATATAATGCAAGAAACATACATTGTGCCAAAATCATTTAGTTTTTATTACAACTTTTTCCTTCCAATTTTCTACTTATAATGAGTGCATAAAAGACCCCTTTTCACCCTATTGTTTTTAGTCTAAAAGCCACTTTATTCTTAATAAAAGGAATAATAAGTGCCAGTTGTAAAATACTCTGTCAATCACTCCAGCACTTACAATTGTGTAACACCTTTCTTTAGGACCTCTTAGAGTGCTTTAGAAAAGATAAAAACAAATAAAATAAAATTACAATTACATTTAAATGCAGAATTAAACTAATCAGTTTTAGATCACTTGAATTTTGTTACTGAAGGTTGAAAAGAGACAATGTGCGTCTGAACACCCTGCAAGTAGCTGAAAGCTACAGTAGCCTTGTCCATGCTGATCTTTGAATGAGCTATTTTAGAAGAGTGTCATTAAAAGCAGCCTGAATTGTAGCAGAAAACATCTTCTTTTGCTCTGATTACCCATAGCTGATATTCTTCATCTTGCATTATATTAATTTTCTTCTTTTTCTGCGGCATATTGTTTCCCTTGTGTGCACTGGTGGCGGTGGGAGAATTATTTCTTGAGATAAAAAGGTAAAATTTGGATCCTTCAATAAATCCCATATTCAGGTTAATTGGAAGGGGTGAGGAGTGAAAACTAGGTGGGGTGAAAGCTCAGTACACTGGGACCAATGCTTAGCTTGTGTACTATGAATATTTAATTTAGGTTTTGAGATGACTGTGGTTTATAAATTCAGGAAAACAAAACAATGAGTCAGACTAGACATTATCCAGTAATTGAAAATGCTGGCTGCCTTTACAGTCACTAGTTAAACATGTCTGAGACACCTAAATTAGATATCTATAGGAAGTGTTCCCATGTCTTTTCAAAAGGATCAGTGCAGCTGGTTTTCTTATAGTCCATACTGTGGGTCCTCAGAAATGCACATCAGTGGTTCATGATGTGGCTACCTGTTTTTGCAGTTATTTTTGGTAGCAGGGGCCTCATTACAAGGTGGTCGTGATCCATGGGTTTCTGAAACTATTTGTTAAAGGTAATGGGAAGGTGACTAAACATAGTCATACAGGTGACAAAACTACTGTGCTTTTTTGGTTTTGGTTTTTTTTTTTTACTAGCAGACAAATCAGCTTCTTGAGATATGCTGCTTTCTTCTCTAAGGGCTCCTTCAGATTATAAAGATCACCTTAATTTAATGGTAAGAAACCTGGTGAAAAAGTTTATACCCATTTTCTTTCTCATGCCTTAAAGTTCAGCAAGTCTGAGGGGAATCCTTCAACGTTCTTTCAGTGAAACACATAAAACACTGAGGAAGGCTGTTAAAACTCATGCACTGTTTGAACAGAAGGAATCCATCTAGTCAAATCCCATGAACCAGCCCATGCAATGCCTGTTGTATGGTTGATCATCTGCAGTAACCATAAATAAATAAATAGGGAGCTGACAATATTCGGGGGATACCAACCTACTACCAACAAAAAATTAAACAGGGACAATGAGAGTGGAGTCCAGCTGACTTGAGCTGCATGCCATCTGAGATGTCCTAGGACTTTCTGTCTGGACCTCCACTCTTCAAAATGGCACAGGTATTCCATAGGTCCTGTGGAGAATTTGCCAGCCCCATAAGAATGTCTCAAAAGTCAAAAAACAGCGGATCCCTATATTTAGGCAGTGGAATGGTGTTATTGACTGATGGGAGTTTCTACCTGTAGATATCTACAATAAATAGCTCTGTTTAGGTATCTTGGTGCCACCTTGGGAGCTTAATTCAGTTGCATAAACAGAGATGTCTCATGTCATTTGAGGATCCTTTGGGTGTCTGAGACATGCAGAGAGGACCGGTGTATGTGACATGGTGGATCTACACCCTTCTGGAGCTGGCTGATGGAGACCAGGCATGTTACCTTAGGCATTTTCAGATGGCACTAGAGGCCTATATTTATGCAACTGAAAGTCCTACATCCCTGTTGATTATGATGGCAACCTAGAAACCTAACTTCCATGCTCTAGGCACTGAATGCTGATTTAGGTGTCCTAATCTCAAAACGAATAAGACTCCCAATAGCAAAGACATACTATCAGGGAGAGAAGGCAGTGTGCTGGAGGTACGGCCACGCGCAGCCTTGTAAGTCCCGGGATGTGACCCTCCTGTGTCGCTGACAGGGCCTCCTTCAACAGCTTCTCCTCTCCTCAGCTGCACAATCTCATTCCCACATCATAACCTCTGCTATGCCAGCACAACCAGTTGTTGGGCTCTGAAGTAAATCAGAAAGGGAACTGATCCATTTCTGGTGGGTCATTTTTCATGGGGTCCAGGTCCCTGACTGTGCTCGCCGTGCAGCTGTACAAACAGTGGTGCCAGCACAGGGAAGGGGAGGAGGGAGCGAACGAGTGGTGGGCAGCAGGAACCATGTCTAAGTAGGCTTAAGCAGCCCTGCCGCCGCGTGTGCAACCACAGCCTCGGTGGCTCTCAGATCATGCCTCTGCTCTAAATGACTTCCTTTTGAAACGTTCCTTTTGCCTGTTTACTTACAGAGGCAGATCAGTCACTTGGCACCTGTGTTTGCTTCCTGCATTTCTGCTTCTGTTTTTTCTCATGGTCAGTGACTTAACTGTACCATTACTCTGGCAGCAATAAAAAATTGTCATTGGAATTCCTCAAAAAAAGAGCCAGTTGGTGCTCTCTATTTGGCATATGTCGGGGGTTTGCTGTTGTCTTTTCTTTCTTTCAGACAGATGGTGCTTAAGGTAGCTGTTGCATGGGGAATGCAAGCTCTCCCCGTTGTAAGGTTTCAGCACAGGGATGAAATCAACATCTACCTTCCATGTAAATGGGCTCATTGTGTCATCAGTTCATTTTCATTATTTCCTCTGGCCTCTAAAAGAGACTAATTGTCCATACAGACATAGTCAGCCTGTAGGAAGATGCAAATTAATTTATGACTCATTGCAGTGGAGCTCTTGAAAACATATACAGGACTCTGAGAGCAAGAGTCAATGAGATTTAAACACATGCTTAAAAGTAAGCACACACATAATTCGTTCATAAACAGGACATTAGTGAAAAGCACTAATGCCCACTGTTTGTTCAGCACTAGTGCATCAAAATTTCAATTCTTTCAAATCTTGTCTATACAAAAATGTGACATCAAACCTTGCCTCAAAACTTTATGAACTACAATAGATTAGGAAGCAAAATTTCCCACAGAAATACTGTCTTTTTTTAAAGTGGGGGAATTAAATGCTCTACAACCTCTTTAACCAGAAAAAAATTAAAAGATCCACTCTTTAAGAACATTTTTTTAATGTTGAAACATTCCTCTAAAATAATGTTTACTATTCAAAAAATACTTTAGACCTGTCAATGCACACATCTTAAAAGTATTCAGTCTGCAAGCTAATAGTCTGCTAATGTTTAAATAATAAATTTCACTACTTTATGTACAGCAATCTTCAGGTTTGACTCTGTATGAAATAAAGAAGGTAAAAGCTGATGAGAAAAGTCAGCCAGTGGAGAAGATAAGTAATGACTTGACAAAGAAAAGAAAAAAATATATGTGATAGAGATATAAAAAAACCCAAACTCAAACTCCAAACCTAGGATACTTATTACAACAAAGAGCCAACATAATACTTTAAAGATGCATCTGTACTGTTTTTAACATAGAAACGTAGATTATTTTCTTTAAAAAAATACTATATCATATTTGTAATTCTATACAACTTCACAGTATTAAGTAAAATTTTTAAAACTTAAAACATGCCATTTTTATTAATGGTCCATTTTAAAACCACCAAACATTTTGATGTCAATTACTAAAACAAGGTTTAACGCTGTCAAAAAGCATTACTGCTAAAAACAGTCATCTTCTTGGTGTTTTCATCTGCAAAGCATTACAGTTTATAAAACAATTTTAACTTGGAATACGTAAGTCTCTATATGAAAGTTTCCATATGTTAAAAATTTTATTTGTGTGTTTGATTTTAAATTGCTTTGAAAAACAGACAGTTGAGGTTTATAGAAAGGAATCTTTCTTTTAGGAAATAAATGTCTCAAAAGTACAGGGCACCAGCAGTAAAAACATTCTTACCACAAATCAGAAACACATTGAGAAGTGTTTGTCAAGTACACCTTCTGAAACCAGAATTTGTTTCTATTTGCTGGAAAATTGAAAAATCTCTTGTATCTTGGCATGCTTGTTTGGCCCTGTCCCAGGCTGTTCATGCAGCAGTGGCATTATTGTGCAATAAGGCTTTCAGGACTTGTAAAGCTTTCAAGTTTCTCTTCCATTTAATTTCTAAAATGCAATGTATCTGCCAATGTTCTGCATAGAACCAGCCGACACTGTTGTTTTATGAAGTGAAAAGCAAAAGTGTGTATTCCATGATATTTTATTTTTAATAAAATGTGAGGTATTTTTAAGAAATGAAGACAATTAATCAGTGTCTCAGCTTCTGCATGGCAACTAGCCAGAAGCCACCAAGCAGACAGCTGAAGTTTAGAGATTGTTTTTGCAAGGCTAATTTAAGGTGAACTTAGATGGATTCAAGATTTATAAGCACTACAAAGTCTTGACTGGAGCAAAGTTCAACTAAGTAATCCACAGCTCACTCTGCAGACAAAGTGCTGCAGCCGAAACTTCCCTGTGATTTAGTCTACAGTCAATGAGAATTTTCAAAACAGGCAGAAGGAGTGAGTTTCACTGTTTCACTTCAAAGGTCTCCTAATAACTGAGAGGATTATACTCTTTTAACCAGTTGAGAAGGTTAGATGATTTTGAGTGAGTAGCTTTACATCCATCAATAATTCTAAGTTGAAAGTTTAAAAATACCGTATGCATGTACATCCTTTAACTCCTTAAGGCTTGCAGCGCAACAATGCACCTGTTTTGTAACCGCAACCAAACTGCTAAATAAATGACAGCTGGTTTTAAATTGCTTTACTGAATTGAAGTTATTGGCAAGAAGATTAATTAAAATGCTTTACTGAAACATTTAGTAAAATCAAGATCCTTTAAACCGCTTCTAAGAGACTTCCTTCTTTCCCTGCTAAATAAATATATAATGCACATTTAAAATCATTCTAACATGAGCTGTGCAGACTTTGATGTTAGTACCTTTTACCTCTAGCATGCTAATGCCATATGTATATTTTATCAAATTAGAAAGGAGTTTCAAATGCTCAGTTCCAGTGACAAAGGTACTGCTGAAGTAAAAAAGCTGAGGATTGTCAAACTAAAATGAAAAAGGTACATGCAGGAAATGGCTATAAATTTCTTCTTTTTACAGGGGAAGACAGGAAATTATACATCATAATAGTAAAAGAACTATCCTTTATCATATCAAGTGGTTCTTCTTAAGTTCTTTTTGCTCACGTTTACCATTATTAGTGCAGTCAGAGAGCCCGGTTAATAAAGAATTACTTCTGCATTATATGATTGTACCTCAAATCTTCTGCAAAGAAGTCAGGGTAACACATGTGCTGTGAATTCTTAAAGAATGGCTGACAATGTATTGTTTTACATAGCTTATATTAGCATCAGCATTAGCCCACTGAACTATCCCTAAAATAATTTTTAAAAAAACTCTAAAAAGACAGAGAGAGAATGAAGAAGTGAAGAAAAGGCCATATAGGATTGCATACACAGTATCAAAAATCCCATTAATATTATTACTAACAATAAAAACAACCATCACTGTATTAATGTAATGCCTAGAAGTCATAATACTTTTTGAATAAAATTTCAGAGACAATTGGGAAAGGTAATTACAATTTTGATTGATAGAAGGACCACCCGCATCTTCTATCTACCCGGCAAGATGTAATACAAATGGACTTAATTTCTCAAATGGAAAGTTGAAGGGGTGGGAAACGAGTTAAATCTGCTATGATGACTTTTAGAAATGACTGAAAACAGGAAACATTTTCTCTTGGAATGTCTTAGAGAGAACTGCATCCTGCTTCAGCAGCAGCAGCTTTCTTAATAATCTCACTTACATGAAATACAGAAAACCACTTCTGAAAAATGGGAACTATGCTTTTAAAAATCAGAATATTAAAAATAGCTGATGCTGATGGAATATATCACCAGCTTTCCTTTCTTAGCCATTAAAAAGAATGGAAAGATGTTGATTTTTTGTTTGCTTTGTACATATAAGCTTTCAGGGCACTGACTATCTTATTGATGTGTGTTAGTGAAAAGCTAATAAGATATTTGACTGAGAACCATGGTCACATAGTAATTCAAATAAAACTTAAAAAGAATATAATGCCATTAGAAACTCATCTTTGCATTTCTTTAAGCACTCAAAGCTACCCTTTAGCTTCTATACAAATTACATGTTCCTGCTTAGAAAAATGGTTTTGCACTGTGCCATGGCTCCAAAAACGTGATCAGAGCTACATATTTGGAACAGCTTTGATAGTAATTGCATAAAAGATGTTTCCAAGTATTTATATTAAATATCTCTGTGCAATTAGACTTAGTGAAGTCATGCTCTGTTTTATTTATTCCCTCGCTCACTTTATGAATTTTGCATTTTTTTACTTCTCTGGGTCCCTACCTAAGTGCTTACAGTGCCTTTGTGGATTTTGCCCTTAATCTTCCATTGCTCCCAAGTTTTCCATAGGTTACTGAAGCATTGCTGAAATAAATACATTAAGGATTGAGACACAATGGGATGCAGCCTAAGTATTATGGGTAGACAGTAGCTGTGGATGATTTCTGTTGAACTAATAGAGGATACAATTCAGTGAGATTAGGGAGATTTTTGCTTGGTGTGATGTTTTGCAGGACTGACACCTTTTCATTTTGAAGTGTACCTGTTGTGCATTGAAGTTTAGAGTAAATTCCTTGGGCCCTGCCTTTTGGGAGATACATTTAATCCTGGAGAGGTAGCTCATATTTTAAATGTTTTTATAATTATATGTGTCTTCTTCCAGAACCTTTAAAGAGAATTTGAGATTTCATTTTTCTTAATGATGTGCACAAAAATAAACTGAGTTGCTAGCTGGGTAAATGGGGTATGTGTGGAAAACAACAAAAAAGACAAATAAAGGTGGCTGGATGAACAAATCTGGAAGTGGTGACTTAATACACATACCTTAGTGCATCATAAGGGTTGCTGGATTTATTTGTTTCATTTCATTATTATTTTCCACATGGTTATTTATGTGTTTTTCAGTTTAACTGGGACAAAACGAGCACTTCATATATTGAGAAATCAGCTACAAAGTCTGGGTCAGTTGTTGGTCCGTGCTGAAGGACCTCTTCTGAGCAGGATGCACAATGTTATGTGGCTCCTCAAGGGTACACTTCAATCACTTCTAGAGAGGGGAGTTTTAGGCTGGGTGAATGGGAATCCCTGTGAGCAGTACTCATACATTTTGCCCATCAGAAGAGTAGATAATGCGGTTTTTCATCTGAGATTTCTTAGGCATTCTAAAATGTTGCTTTTTGATCAGTAGGTGGTTCAGTCTGTTTGGTATTACGGCTGCTTCGTTAACCAATGCCTGACTGCATCACACAAGTGCTGTGGGGTTTGTATTATTAACGCAGTCCTGCACGGTGCTAAGCAAGACAGCCAGTGGGAACTGGTAATGCTGGGCGCTTCATGGGACGTGCTCAGCACTTTCCAGTATTGAGCCCTAAATAATGGCCTGGAATTAAAGCAGCATATTAAATTCCACAGTCATCTTCATAATCAGGTAGGGGGAAAGGTCATGATATATCCACCAATGCCACGATACCAGCAAAGCTCCATCTATATGTATGAAAAGCAACAAAATGTAGTTTAAGAAAGGTACTTTAAAAAATTGATCTAAGAACTGTAAAAGCACTCAAAAGTCTTTTTATATGCATTCTTTTGCAAAAGTGGTTCTATAAAACATAAATAGCTAAGAACAGAATGTATATAATAATTTATCTATAGCATGTTAATCTGAAAAGAGAAAGTTTTTCATCTTTTTAATACAAATGAAACAGACAATCTTAATCTATGGGAGATTAATATTTCAATTCTTTTATAAGGAATTGAGATTATACCGTAGTATCAAGTCAGTGACAACTTCAATGCTCTAAATAATTTTCTTTCCATAAGAAATATTTTTATATTTAGAATGAGCAGGTAGACAAATAATCAATTACAGGCATACGGTTTGCATACTTCCCTGGTAATAATGTTATGCTTAAAATTTTCTGATGAAAGAGTAGCAGGATTTTTTTCAGGTAATTTCTGTGATGAAAATTCTGCAGTCCTTATGTAGGCAAAACTCTCACTGAAACCAATAAATGTGTTTTTAGAGAAAGATGTTTCCAGTGTTTTACATATAACTATGTAACTTTATCCTCTTAAACCACCTCAGTCCTTCTACGAGATAGGTAGTGCTCTGTTATATAGACTCAGCTTGGAGGAAATAGCCCTTGCATATGATCCAGCTGCTGACCATGATGAGGGACAGACTGAGTCATGGAGAAATTTGGCCCAATGTATGTAATGACAGTACAATCCTGATCAGCCGCACGTGTACTCATTTCAAGTTGCTGACTACACTGCTGAAATGTAGTATAGTATTTTGAGCTCTTAAGCTCTTTTCCAAATTTAATACCAGATATTAGTCCTACTGAAATCAATGAGGAATGAGAAAAAGTATCGTTACCCTTTTTGAAAAACAGATCTCAGTTCCTTTCACAGTGTTCACTGCCTTTTTTCACAGTGAACCATAAAAAAAAAAAAATCTTTAACAAGGGGCTATAAGCTTTTTCCACCCAAAATAAAATTGTTGAGTACTGTACAATATATTTGAAAACCTTTGAGATGTTATGTATGTTTTTTTTCTCTCTAGCTTTTATCTCTTTCACCTGTCTCAAGCACTGCAGCTGCATTACATCAGGTGAGACTGACTTCACCCAGAGGGTTCATTGATGCTTGGGACAGCTGAGTATTTCATACCGGTCCATCTCTACAAACAATCCACAAAAATTTAAAACAGGAAGAAAACCCGCTGCTGCCATTCAGCAAGAAGTCTATTACGAATCCCTAGGTGGCATGGAAAGCATTTAGACTCATTTCATTCACATGTCAGGTAAAGACTTTCATTTAGAAGTGAGATGAATGCTGAATAATGGATCTTTTGAATAATGTAATTAAGAATTCATTAAAGCAACCCTTAAAATAAAATCTCCAAAATGCAATGCATGTATATTTCCCCCTTCTAATGTACTAGAGAATCAAATGAATGAATGGAACATAATATAATACTGATGTTTACAAAATTTTCACATTTAAATTAGATGAACTCTCAATATAATACAGTATATAATTTTAATGGCTTCTGTGTAGGAACAATTGGGATTCTTGAAAGAAATTGGTGTCCTTGTTAGGAGAAAAATGAACGTATGCAGACTAGTGATAATCTCTCTAAGTCTGGCTTTTGCAATACGTGTTTACTTGAAAACCTTGACTCCACTGAAGTCTACGGAAACTCTCACACTGATATTTTTGTTTCCTTCAGCATTTATGCAATTGTTTTGAGTAAGCAAAAAAAAAAAAAAAAGCTGATATGGACTTGGCCCCCAGCTTTCTGATTTCCAGCAAAGCAGCTCTCTCCTGTGAAATGTCCTCCAAGACTTTCTCTATTTGCTACTTATCCCACCCAGTCACTGAGGAGATTTTGTCTTAATTGCACATCAGACCGGAAAGCGCAGAATGTGCTCACAAGTTGCTATTCAAATAGGCACTGAGTTATACACCCAGCATCCATCTAGGGATGGCCTAACTAGGGAAAAAAGTCATCTGAATGCTCTGGGAGTTTATTTCCCAATCTTGTCAGTGGGAAATCTGGGATGAGAATTGCAGAGGGCAAGACCATCCCCGCCAAAGTCAGACTCCTTCCTGCAT
>VYZV01039098.1:19416-114527 GCA_013401275.1 Pandion haliaetus | reverse complement strand
GGGGGGGGCAGCTTTGCAAGTGTACAGCTAACTGTATTTGCGTGAGCATGATGATTGTAATAGAAGCAATAAACTTAATCTGTGCCAACAAATAAGCATATTTTATTGTGCATGTGTGTTTAGGCTCTGTTGCTGCGGCCCATCTGCTCTAAAGCTACACCAATAAGAATGTTTAACTTTGAGGAAAAACTCTTGCAGCAAAGATTGCTTGAGGATCTAAATGTATTTGAGTGAATGAAAATAGCAGTGAGCGTGAAATGAAATGAATGAAAAGTATCAGCATGAAAGTTAAGCAGTGTATGTAATATCACTGTGGTTTTGATACGTATGTCTTACCTTCTTTTCTTTTTCTGAAATACCCCTAAGAAAGTGTGTTTGGGTATTTATCTTTTTATTAAAACTCTGACTTTGACTCTCTGAAGGTTCATCTTTATTGGTCCAGACCACTGTTGCCCCTGAGCCCCAAGAAGTTCCCTGGCATCTCTGAGGCTCTGTCTGTCACCGGTGATTTCCTCTTGCCATAGAAAAGCATGCAGCTTCCCTCAGAGTTTTCTGACTTGTGTTCAAGAGTGGGTAATTGTTCCTTCTGAGCTCCCTACTGGTCGTTTTCATGAAGTTTCCTATCTTTGGGTAGATTTCAAGTCAATTTATTTTCCTCTTCTACCTTTCCCTCCTCCTCTCTTACTGTCACACTTTGTTCTATTATTGAAACATTTCAGGAGTGTCAGTGCATGCAAATACTGTCACTAAGCCAATGCACATTGGCTAAGAATATGGATGAAAAGCAAGGCTGATAATTTATGCAAGATTATTAGGCCAAATTAGAAACAGTCTGGGGAACCCTCCAACTCTACATTAGGCAAATTAAGGGAAAAAAATGGAAAGATTAAAAATTCTCTTTGTAGCAATGTGAAAAGTCACTTGAGAATGTTGTTCAGATAATACTGTAGAAGCTCTGACTCCACTGCAGTGTGAACAGTGTAAGCTCCTTTGGCAATTATTTTCTTGGTACCTTTTAATATAATTCTTAGCTAACTATGCAGCAAAATAAAATCCATAAATTAATTGCTAAATACTATAGAAGCAATGCTGTAACTCTTGTCATAGAGTCAGGGATCACAGTGGCTTGGTGAAGTTCCTGTAGTTGCCCAAGGACTCTTGCTCGCTGGTTCAACCCAACCTAAATCACTTGTAATGCTAGAAACCAAGGCAAGAGTATTACCACATGCTGCAGTGAAGCTGACTGCAATGGGATAGCATATTTCACTAGTATTACTCGCTATGGTTTTAAAATCTGCTTCTATTTTGCTAAATTCTGAAGATTTATGCATTCACAAAAAAAGTTTTTCCTTTTTGTGTAATCTGCAATACCTTTAAGAATGACATGTCTTTTTCTCTCCTGAAGCACTTTGAGTCATTGATTTACTTGCACAGGAACTTTTTGTGTGCAAGTCAGGGCTGTAGCTTACTCCAGTGTCCAGCTTGTAAACCAGAAACACCGTGTCTAGCTCTCAAGAGAAGTGTTTCATTGTGAGTTTCCTGAAAATCATTGCATCTGCCATGCTAATATGTTATTCTTCCAAGCTTAAACAACTGATGTAAGCTTCAGAATTGTGTACATTTCAAATAACTTCTTGTACTGTTCTTGGAAAAAAGAAAAAAAAAGATTTCAGAGATTTATATGGTTTCCTCTTTCTAAATTGATACGTCATGCCAATTTTAGCATGTTTCTAATCTATATATCAGCTGTGCCAGCCTAGGTTTGTGTTTACACCAGAGCATATCTAGGAATAGATACAGAATTTCACTGCTGAAAGTGATGTCAGTGTGATAAAGAGATTCCTGAGAAATGAATTAATATATTTGGGAATGAAACAGATTGAAATATCTGTGACCTTCTGTGGGGTCTCAGAGAGCCTGAAACCAGAAGAATATATAAATATGCTAGTGCATAAAACCACAATGCTTACCTGTTGCCCTCCTAAATAAAAAGGTGTGTGTGCATCTGCTTTTACTTTGGGCCTACTTCTGTTATGGAATCTCTGCTGTCTTTAATGGAAGATGATGCTGTGTTAGCCACCAGAAGTGTCCGTTTCTGGGCTTCTATCTTTTTTCTTTTTTTTTTCTTTTTTTTTTTTTTTTTTTTTCTTTTTTTTTTTTTTTTTTTCATTACAGAAGGTTTACACTGAGAGCAAAGGCTGGCCTATGGATGACCTGTTCCAAACATAAACAGTTCCCATGAATGCTTCAAGAAAGGTGGAATAGTGTTAAGTCACCTAAAAATGACAAGCAAGGGAAAGCTGTTTGGGACATGATGGCTTTCCCTATCGCTGCAGCCATCATTAGGGTCTGTGACGTGCTGTCCTGGGCTGGCTGGGCACTGCTGGCCCCTAACCTGCAGCATGAGCAAGTCTGTAAGACAACAGCTGTTGTGAGAGAGTCTCCGGCTCCGTTTTGGAAAGACAACACCAACTTTGGAATGGTCTCAGGGGTGTTCAAAGCCATACCTGATGCCTCCCTCACCAGGCAATGAATTAGGGATAAGTAGCACAGTGTATATTTGTTCTGCAAGTTTTGTTTATATTTTAAGAATTTGTTTGTAAATGTGTAACCTGATGGATGGGTAGGCGTTTAAAGCTTCAGTTTACCAGGCAGTGTTAATGTAACCTGTGGCAAAACAGGCAACTCCTTGGAGCCAGCAGTGGCCAGCTCTTCTTCCTTTTGATTTGTTCCTTAAACAGTGCCTGTGGAGTTTAGACATCTGCAGAGGAAGATGCTGGTGCCAAAGCTCTGATTAAACAGGCCAGCACACAGTCTATCGTCACTGGACTTGTTCCTGCTGCTCTTGGAACGGTTGAGAAAGGATGTCCAAAATTTGAAGGAGGCAAAGTACGCTTACAGGTCCTGGTATAAGCAAAGAGAACTAAAATAAGAAAACCACAAACTTTCTCTGTTTTGTTTCCCTTGTTGGGGATTTTAGTCAGCACATGTACCAGGCATTTCTTCTCCTTTTGATAGATCTGATCTCCTGGGTAATAATAACTATTTATGGAACAACAGGATACCAAACAGTTTATAAACACTAGGCTTGTTTACTTCTACTCTGTGAGTGCTCATTTCACATAGGGGTTTCCTCATCTGTCGAGGGTGGAGAAACTTGGCCGAGTAGACACATCTGTAAAGAAGTAGTTGGCCTTGCTCTGCCATGGTGTCCTGGCAGAAGGTCTCTCCTGCTCAGCCAGCAGAATTTTCCACCTGTGCGTAGTAAGGAAGGTATTCTAGCAGGAAAGTAGTCCTCTCATATTTTCTAAGAGAAAGGAGGAACTGTTCTGCTTCACTCCTCCCAGGTCTGGCACCTGCTGCCCATGGTGTGTGTAGGTTTGAAGCACCAATCTCCTCTGTCTCCTCTCTGAGAAGCAGATTCTTCATTCATCAGTACTGCATTAGTAGGATTTGCAATAGCTGGGGGACTCCTAAACCATGCCCAGACAGGCAATGAGAGGAAATAGGGCTAAAAGTTTGGGTGGTTTTTTTCTCTTTGTATTAATAGGACTTGATTTCCAGTGTTTTACCATCTCTTGTGGGTTGTCGGACAGAAAGCACAGAGGGGAAGCAGCACTTCATTCTGCATAATTAGCTGCCAGACATTGCACCCTCTGAGGAGGAGGGAACAGTAATGGTTCCATGCCGTGCAGGAGACAGAGGATGGAAATCCTGTGAAACAAGCCACGTCTGGAGTGCTCTGAGATACAGAATAATTCACTTAGAAATTCAGAGCTGTGTGAGATTTGGAGTGCTGGCTGTTGCACATTCTGTCTCCATCTGAACAGTGGCTGTGCGATGAGGAACTGCTGAGATGTTTTGACAGATGCCAGTCAGAGGGATGTTTTTGACAGATTTTTTTTATGATGATTAATGTCACTCTAAGCAGTTGTTTGTGTTTCTAAATGTTTGTTTTGATTCATCTCCTCTTGTTTCCTTTTCGCAGCAGTGCCCAGCTTACCATAATGAGATTCAGGAAGCTGAAATCAGTCTCAATTAGTGAGGCTACTGTAAATATTTTCACTGACAGAACTGTCTTTATTCAGTTAAGATCTCAAAATATTTGAACGTTGTTTTATGATAAACAGTTAGAAGATCCAGTAATTCAAATAAAGTGGTACCAGGAGGGCAGTTTATTCTGAGATAATCCTGTCTTTAGCTAATATAAAGAAATTGTGCTCTATGAAGATGTAAGAACCCCAATAAAAGGCAGAGGAGAGGTGAGAAGCATGAGAGAAAATGGAAAAGGAAAAGGTTCCCACAGACAAAATAATTTACTGCTAGATCTAACTTTATTTAATAAAGTTGTCTGGCCTGTCTAGAAGTGCACAGGGCATTGTTGCCTGCAGTTGATAACCTGAGCAATGATCCGAGTTGCTAATATCTGGAGAGTGTGAAGCAGCCATCACTGACAAGACCTTCTGCCTTGGTAGGGGAGATAACCCATAAGTATCCAAGATATCTGGCCTAGGAAGAGCCCTCAATAGCTTGTTCGCAATGACCACTCTGCAGCTGTTAAGGAGTAAAAAATTAAATGGGAAAATCAGTGTTAAGTACCAAGGTACTTAAGGTTTTTCTAGAGTTGTGGGAAACTCTCGCTTCTGTAAGTTACTTTTTTAGCATGGCACTGACTTTCAGCTGCTACTGAGTTTTCTTCCTAATACCTAAGACCTGGCATGTCAGCCTGTCTAAAGAGTTAGACACGCAGTAGTGGAGGTTTCCAAACTTGTCCCAATTTGCAGGTGTTGAGAGGGTTTGTCTGCTACATTTTATTTTGGTTTGGGTTTTTTTTTGTAGATTATAATGCACCTTCTGCTTGTCAGACCACTAAACAAAATTAAAAAAAAAAACCAACCCGATTTCTCTAGCAAGTAACAGTTTAAATTCTTGATCAGTAGCTTGGAAATAGCTACAAAACAGAAGCATAAGGTTAACAAATGCAAACTTCTGAATATACCTGACATCGATCTCTTCATTTCATCAGCTGCTAGAAGATTTTGGAGGCTTGTCTTGACCGTGGAAGCCAAGTGTCAACTCTTCAATACTCTGACTCCATAATGCTGCTTTTCCTAGCAGTCCTAGGGAGAAAGATGCTTATTCCCTGTTTCGACCTTCCAGGGTTTGCTCCATGCTGCAGCCCTGGGCTGGTTTCTCTCTCATGCAAGACAATCACTTCCCTCTCTCTCCCCTGTTTGTCCTCAGACCTCTTCTCTTGGCTCCATCTCATCTGCCTTTCTGTGTTGATGAAGCGCACAGATTGTGTGGGACATGGCCCCTTTGGGCTACATCTTTGTTTACTTTTTTTATAAATAAAATAGTAACTTTTGTTGGTCACAGCATTTTTAAGTCTTCTACAGAACTTTGTAAATCTTGTATCAGGAAGTGTGTTTAGTGTGCGTACATCCTAGTCATACTGCTTCCTAGCTGAGCTTAGCTGTCTGTAGACTTCCCAAAGCACAGTAATGATGCAGATGAGAACCTGAGACAGATCTCCCTTCTCAACTTTTTGGGGGAGTTGTGGATCTCCAGCTATCCCATATTGAAACAGCTAGTTCTAGATAGCATGTGCCTACCTAAACCTTAGGTTGAAAACAATGTAAGAGGGCCTAAAAAAGCTGAAAGTCACTTCTAGTCTTGAACCCCCTGGAAGTTGATGATGGCAGGACTAGGTGTGTTAGAAAGTAAAGTAGCTGAGTCATGGGTGTGTGGCTGTCGTGGTTTCAGTTTCAGCCCAGCCAGTAACAAAGCACCACGAAGCCCCTCGCTCACCCCCCACCCCTGCCCCTGGCCACGTTGGGATGAGGAGAAAATACAAAGGCAGGCTCATGGGTCAAGACAAGGACTGGGAGGGATCACTCCCCACTTATGGTCACGGGCAAAAGACAGGCTCAACTTGGGGAAGAAACAAAATCAATTTAATTTACTACAAATCAAATCAAACCCAAGGATATTAGGAAGGAAAACCAAACTTCAGAACACCTTCCCCCCCACCCCTCCCGCCTTCCCGGCTCAGCTCCATTCCCAGTTCTCGCTACCTCCTCCCCCCAGCAGCACAAGGGAACAGGGAATGAGGGTTGGGGTCAGCTCGCCACACATTGTCTCTGCCGCTCCTTTCCTCAGGGGGAGGACTCCTCACTTGTCCCCTGCTCCACCATGGGGTCCCTCCCACGGGAGACAGTCCTTCACCAACTTCTCCAACGTGGGTACTTTCCGCAGGCTGCAGTTCCTCACAAACTTCCCTGGTGTGGGTCCTTTCCGCGGGCTGCTCTCCAGTCACACACTGCTCCAGCGCGGTTTTTACCATGGAGTCACGGCCATCTTCGGGAGCCTCTGCTCCTGCGCTCACCTCCCTGGGCTGCAGGGGGACAGCCTGCTGTCTCACCACAGGCTGCAGGGCCATCAGCCTCCTCAGGTACCCCTCCTCCCCTCCTTCTTCACTGACCTCAGTATCGGCAGAGGGGTTCCTCTCACGTTCCCACCCCCACACTGCCGGTTCCCCTTCTTAAATATGTTCTTCCAGAGGCACTCTCACCGTCACTGTTGGGGTCAGCCTGGGCCAGAGGTGGGTCCGACTTTTTGGAGCCAGGGGAGCTTCTAGCAGCTTCTTACAGGAGCCATCTCTGCAGCCCCCTCCCCCACTACCAAAGAAAACCGTGCCACACAAACCCGTAGCAGTGACTTTCAAGTTTAAATTTGAATTCGGGCATTTTGGAGGAGTGGTGGTGAAAAGAGCCAGGAGAGGATTATGTTGCAAGGTGTAGATTAGAGTTACGTTTTATGTTTTGTTTATTCATATGTGTTCTATATTTCTACCTTTGTATCTGAAAACCTGACTTTATATCAAGTTTGATAGATTTTCACTGTACAAATTCTCTAGTTTTAGGAAGCAAGGAGGAACAGGAGGACTGGGATGTAATGGGCAGACTCGGAGGCAGCACATAAGGCTAAGAGAGCATGTGCTGGTGAACCAGAGGGTTCTGTCTCTCCGGGCATTTTAAGGAAGCACCAGGGCTAGGGAGGGAGTACTTCAGTGATTTGTCGCAGGGAAGTGCAAAGCTTTGCCTCCCAGGCCCTGGAAACAGCAGTTGCCTCTAGGAGGTACGAACTGGTGGGCTTCCAGTAAGGGTCGCACAGGAAAAGACCCCACAGTTCACATCAACCCTGGAGCATGACAGCCGCCTTTACTCTGCTGAAATGAAACAAGCTAATTTGTTTCCCAGCAGACTAATTGCTCATGGTTTATTATAGAGGATATTTGGTGCCCTGTTCTGAAGACTCTTTGTTCCAGACAGCATGTTTTAGAATAAGTTTGTATATGCTGGCAAATTTTTCAGGATGGGGTTTTTTTTTGGTGGTGGTGGGTTTTTTTTAAAGGTCACCTTGGGTTTAGGAAAGTTTAAAGAGCTGTAACAGCTAAATAGATACAAGAAATTCAGAAGAAGGTGGTTGGACTGTGGAATTCTTTTCAGCTTTTCAGTCTGAACTTTCTTAAATTTGCCAATTACTGAACTGACTCATTTACATCTGTATTCTAAGGCCTTCCTGGCTTTACTGCCTACATCTGCCTTAGAACTTTCCAGGTTTTCTTAAATTATAGTATTTCATTAAAATTATCCTGTAGCATTGCCTTAGTGTCTTCATGCTGTCATGTCATTCTGACCTAAAACGGTTTCTCAATTCTGGAGCTAAAATAACTACTGCCATTGTGTAGTTCCCTCTGTTTGTGAGATTTGTGTTGTTTCTCCCTTATCTGTCTAAATGAATGACAGATGTTTTTGCATGGCCTGGTCAGTGGTTTTATGCTGCATAGCACAGTAGGACCTCAGCTTTGGTCCTCATGATTGACGTTGTGGTAACGTTCCTGGAGGCTACTGGATTATTCTGCTGGCAAAAGATTATTCTGCCCTTTCTGTGCTGAGTCTTTCTCTCTCTTCTGCAGTTCTGCATGCTGTCCTCTCTGGGTAGCCCCGGGGTTATGAGCCACTACAGTTATCCAGCCTTTTCCTTTCATGGTAAAATCTATTTATCCTGTAGACCACCATGTCTCCCGCTATGCTGTGATACTGTAGTTGATAATACAAGTGCGAAAACACTTGTCAGCTCATTCTGGTGAACCAGTGTTCATGATTTCTGTTACTCTGCCTCTGAACCTGTAGCAACTGTTTGGCAGCTGGATGATAGTGATCTTACTTGAACATTTGATGTGGTGCCATGTTTTTTGTGTTTGGAATGTACATTGGAAACAGCAGAAATGAGTTTTGGCTGGAACTTCAGTGCAATCTTGCAGGCAGTAAATAACAAAGACTTTAACAGGAAAAGAGAACCCAAACACTTTGTGTTCTGAGTTGGCTTGTATGAATCAGCAAGTCCTGCATCTGTGTTGCCGAATAACAAGATCCGATTGCTAAAAGTAACCCAAATAGTATACCCATGTAGAGGCATAACCCATGGGATTCTGCTTCAAAATTGATCTACAAAAAACATGAAGCTGCCTCCTCTGCACATAGCTGGGCCCTGAGCTGGGACTTTCTCTTTTTAGTATTATTACAGTAATGTACTTCTTTCTCCTCTTGTTTACACTTGTATTGCTACTTTTAGTCTCTTGTAAAACTGCTGTTAAGTTCATCCTCCTCATTCGTCATACTTTCAGTGACAAGATCTGCCTTCTTTCACTAACTCTGCCTTCTCCACTCTATTAAATTCAGACTTACTGGCCTCCGCAGGACTCTGCAGACAGTTACTGCCAACCACTTCACTGTTCGCTGAATTAAATGTAAAATCTTTTTTCTTTCCAAACAAATATGGGAACATTCTGACAGCTCATGCAAGCTGTTTACAAGCCTATAGTGGATTTAATTGCAAAGATAAATGATTAGATAATGCTTTCCTGTAAAATACTCAGAATTATTTAATCCTTGTATCTGGGTACCTGAGACTAGGGAGAAAACCAAGATGAGGCAGAAGAGACCTCATCTGTCTGGCAGAAGGAAAAGAAACTTGATTTGAATTGCATACTCTTTGTCTGCTAGATGTTGCCTCAAACTACCCTGCGAGTTTGAATGTGCTAAGTTTGAGCAGTACGTTATGTAGTGCATACACTAGGCATGAAATGGTGGCGATGAACCTGCCTTTGGAAGGAGGAGGAGCTCATCTGTGGCTCTTGTGCCAGAGCTCGTGGGCCTTGTGGGTAGCTTTATTCTCTCTGATATGGCTCTACTGCTTTTGGGACCAAGCTCTTTGCCTCAGCATGGCATGCCACTGTGCGTGCATGCCAGGTTGTTTTGGCAGTAGCTTGAGGTCCTTGCAGAACGTTGTGTTACATAATGTGGATGTGCTGTAAGGTCTCTGACCTCAAGGTAGGTTAGAGCATCCATCAGTTTTTATGTTGTATTTCTCAGTTGTGTTCATTAATTGGGAGGGAGATGGAGTCTGTCTAATGCATTGTGACCATTCTGAAGGACAACTCTGTGCATTGCTGAAGAGTAAAACCACATTTTATTAACAAATAACAGAAACACACAACAATGGTGGAAATCATTGTAAAGTGACCATGGTACTAATATAATAGAGGCTATAAATGTTAAGGATCAGCTTCATGGGAAATTTCTAAATGTCAAATCCTTTACTGCCTTTTCTGTTTATTCTTACAGTTTTCATTTACAGATGCTCTGAATTATGCTGATGAGGAGGGAAGAGAAGCTCTTACTTTGTCCGCTTTCAATTTGCGGACAACTGACAAACGGAAAGGGAAGAGGTTTTCTTCTCACCTGTGTCGGTTTTAGTCCTCTAGTTTGGAACTGGGTGGAAAATTAAAATACTAATAATGGGAATTCTTGTAAGGTGCTAATTTACTGTGGTTTGTCAGTGTTTTCTGCAGTGCTTGTTTGTACCATCTGCATTTAATTGATGCAACCCTGAGTTTACTGTCTTGGTTTGCCTACAGTGAGGGGGTAATAAAAAAAAAAAGCACCTAGTAGTTATGTCTGTAGCTTGGTATTTGGAAGACTGAAGGGGAAGCTAGAATAATTCAATTACAAGCATAAAAGGTCTGCCTGCTGGGACCTGTTTCACAGAAAAGTATAGATTTCTTTTCATTTCTTTCTAAAGGAGCACATCTCCTGCAAGTGCTGTAAAAAGTAGTTATAAGAGGAAAGAACCCAGCTGAGGTACCAGAGCAATATTCAAAGTGCGTGTGTCACCTTCTTGGAAGCACTAGGAATTATGTATGAAAATAAGCATTAGCCCAGCTATGTGGAAGCAGGCAGTGTATTTCATAGCGGGCATTTAAGAGTCCATTAGTACTTCTGGTGACATTTCCGCAATGTCTAAGGCACTTATTAAAAGCGTATCCATTTATGGATTATGCTTTAAAAAGGAGACATTTGTGGGCATGGATCCCCCACTGCAATGTAATATTAATGTTAGTTTTTAAAATTTATTTTAAAAGAGAGAGAAGAATGTGCCCAATGAAGCCGTAAGTCAATAATTCTTTTTGTATACATGATACTTTATACTGCTGTAGCATAAATGTGCTATGAAAAAATGCATAGAAAATATTTTCACAAGCTGACTCTGGTTTCTTTTGTGATCAGTTTCAAATCTTTGACTTTAAACCAACATTTCCAAAGTTTAGTCTATATCCATGCTTTATGTACCTTAAAGTCTGTTTTTTTAGCTATATATGCTACAGAGCTGTAAGAGCTGAATGCATTCAATACCTCTGAAATCTAGGCCAAAGATTTTAGACTTAATTTACTTAAATTGACATAGAAAACTAAACTCTGGGTATCCTATTTTGAAAATGTTGACCTCAATCACTGAAAGTGACTAAAGCACAAAATTTTGCGTGGAGATGGAAAAGCAACTTTCATGCTGCCTGTCCCTTCAAATGATGGAATGAGGTAATGGTTGAACTGTTCTGATAAAACTTATCTCGAAATAATTTCTGAGTCAGTCTTGTCTTAGGACTATTCAAGAGAAGATAGTCCAAGAAAGTTATAGATGGCTTAGGAATAAATGTAACAGACTTGGTGCCTACTTCAGAAGCAGGCAAAGGATTAACTTCAGCTTTTCTTCTTCCTTCGTTCAGATAGGGAAAGGGAAAGATAATGAAGTAAGTGCTAAGCAGACTAAGGTGCTTCCAGAAGAAGATAACAGGGCCTGCTCTGGGATGGCTATTGGGAAGCAGGAGAGGCAAATCTCTAGATGAAGGGCCATTCTATGCCCTGTGAATTACAGAAGCAGCAGCAGTTTGTGGGTTTGACAGCCTTTGCTAAATCACTGAAACTTGATGTTTGTGTTGTCAGGAACCTTGGCTTCATCAGGATTCTGCCTGGGATTTTTACAGTCCTAAGTGAGCTCACTTTTTGGAAGTCCACAGGCTTTGGACTTGGGCTTTGATAGTACTTCTGGAGAATAAAACCTGCCATCTAGCTGCCAGTGTAACCCAAGTGCTGAGTGCTATTTCTTTTCTCTAGTCTCTTGCTTAATACCTTTTGTCAGATCAGCTGGCTTGATGCTGAAACGATGTAGAAATGAAACCTCAAATCAGATAAACTGAAGTCCCTATTGCTCCCATGGTGTGTTTGGATTGAGGAAATGTCCTGCTTTGCGCTGGCCGAGATGGTTCATGGGTACAAATTATGAAAACAGATCACATGTCTGAACTGCATCATTTACAAATTTCTGACCTCTCTGCTAATCACTACGTGTTTCATAAGGTTATTGGGACCTATGACTAATAGAGGAATCGACAGATTCTTGAATTACTAATCTGACTTGAGGAAAAAAGTGAAGCAGCTTCCCTATTTATACTTATTAGTTGTATAAGTTTATAAGTTTATATTAGTTTATAAGTTGCACAGTTTCCATAGTTTGTCAGAGGACTGTGCTGAAGAGTAGCTTAAAAAAAAAAATCAAAACATTAGGGAGGAGTAGTTGTCACTTTTACTATTTGTTTCCTTTACAATGTAACTTAGCATTTTGCAGCAATGCCATAATGTGCACACTTGCTGGATGTGCTGGGCTTTCTCATTGTTTTAATCTCTGCTCTGTCACTGTCGTTTCGTCCTTGCCTGCAGCAGCACTGCTGGCTGTATGATAGTCCTGAGTTTCCCGACAGTTCCCCGTTGTGTCACAGAACTCTGATGTTAACTTATCTATCAGTCCTACCGCTTCACTTAAACTGCAAAGGTGTTAAATGGTGTGGGTAGACATTGGGCATTTGCATGCTTAGGAGACCTTTGACTGAACTGCAAATAATTGAGACTCGCACTCCCTGTTTTCGTTAATTAATTTCTCTTCTTCAGCATCAACTGAAAGAAGTTGTTCATTGCTTTCCCTATATCTGCTCTGCAGGAGGCCTCAAATTTGTACGGGCACCCTCAGTTCAGAGTAAGAGTCTACAGATTTACACTTAAACACATGCCTCGATTGGTCAAATAATCCTTGTGTGTTTTATGCCAGGTAAATATGCCCATTAGCAACGGGATGACATTAAAGCTGCAGATTTCCAGTTTCGTTGAATGGCATATTTAAGCTGTGATTTCCAGAGGGTGAAATCCTGTAGTCATATGCATTAATCTAGTTTGCACAAGCTCTCTCTGGCCAAGCATTAGGTCAGTGCAATAGCTACTGGTATTGATCAGATTAAATGCCTTTTTTCCATTTTGTAATCTTATCACTTGATCAGGCTGATTGAGGTCAGCAAGAATTACAGCATTTGTATAAAATGGGAGTTTTAGCAGACCCTTGTTTCTGAGATATGACCTGCATAGGAATTGAGCTCTTGCAGCTTTTAATGTTCCTTGCTCCATGGGGAGAAGGATCACAGAATCACTGAGGAGGTGGGTGGGCAGGGACCTCTGGAGATGGTCTAGTGCAACATCCTGCTCAAAGCAGGGTCACCTGGGACAGTTTGCTCAGGACTATGTTCAGTTGGGTTTGAGTATCTCCACAGATGGAGATTCCACAGTCTCTCTGGGCAACCTGTTCCTGTGTTTGTCCACCCTTGCAGTAAAAGTTGCTTTTCTTATTTTGAATGGCATTTCTTATATTTCAGTTTTTTCTTATTGCCCTGTATATTGGGCACCACTAAGAAGAATCTCTCTGCCTGCTTGACTGCCCCCATCAGGTATTTATGGACATTGATAAAAGCCCCCTGATCCTTCTCTGCTGGAGACTAAACAATCCCAGCTCTCAGCCTCCCCTCATATGGCAGATGCTCCAGTCCCTTAATCATCTTAGCTTGTTGGATGTGCCCCAACATATCCTTGTCTCTCTTGTAACGGGGAGCCCAGCACTGGACCCAGCCCTCCAGCAGTGCCTCCCCAGTGCTAAGCAGAGATGAAGGATCCCCGCCATTGCCCTGATGGCAGCCCTCTGCCTAATGCAGCCCAGGATGCTGTTGGCCACCTTTGCCGCAAGGGCGCAATGCTGGCTTGTGTTCAACTTCTCCACCAGGACCCTCATCTTTGCTTGTGTTACAGTCTCTGCTCCTTCTCAGAGATACCTTGAGTAAAGGCCTCATTCGTTTTTGAGTTATTTTTCTTACTTCATTTTCCTTAATTACACCTTTGCCAATCATTTAAAAAGAACACCACTGATCAAGAGGTAAAGTACCATGGATGCCATCACTAAAACTAGTTGGAGGGCTTATTCTTCTTCATGCTTCTGCCCTTAGTAGCAGCAAGTATTTTTTGAAAGTTAGTTTAAATAGAGGCATTTTGTTTTCATTTGTACAGACAAGAAGGAGGTGGAGGATAGACTGAATCCCATTCAAGCCTTAGCTCTCCTCCATGTTGTGGGTTTGTAAATCTGCCCTCCCATCTTTCTGATTTCAAGCCCTGTACACTTAGGAACCAACTTCAGAACAGTAAAATCTCTCTGAAGCAGTGTCTCTGGTCTCTCTCACCACTAAACTAATGAGCGCTAAATCACCCATCCTGGACTGTATACATCTAGGAATTTTAAAGAGGCTTAAGAATGCAATGATTGAGCTGCTAACCAAAACGTGCAATCTCTCATTAAAATCAGACTTTCAGCTGCAGGAATGGAAGGAGCAAATATATTAGCTAAACTTGCAAAGGGAGTTGAGAAACCACAACACAATAAACTTGCTTACCAGGAAAACTCTTTAAAAGGAATATTAAAAATAGACTTCTAAACATTTAGATGACCATGGTATGACACAGACCAACACAACTCCTATAACTGAAAGTCAGGCAGTGTGAACCTATTTGAAGTTTTACTGTGTATGTAGTGGCTCAAATATCACAATTCATTGCCCTTTTTTTCTGTGACCTGTTGCATCAGTTATGACAACTCATTTGGTTTCCTTATATTGCCTTATATCCGCTTCTTTACCTCTATTGACAGGTGTTCTGTTCTCCCTATCCTCTTTTTACTTGCGACTTACTCCTTTCCCTCTCTTGTCTTCCACCAGGTCTACCCTGGCTCACCCCACAGTGTACTGCTGTTCTTACCCTGCCAGAAATCTGGGACCAGTCTGACCTCTCCTGTGTTACAAATGGATTCTCTCTTCCTTCGCTTTTGTACTCTTCTTAGTGAAACTGCCCTAACCACCTGCTGTAGCTACAGAGATAAATGCTTTATGTTGTTTGTGACTTGCCCTCAAGCCCTTTTCAGTATTTGTTGCCCACAGTCTCACTGCTGCCCACTCCAAATGAGAGAGAATGACAATATTTAGCACAATGGTTTTGCCTTCTTGTCCCCTAACTTGTTTTCTTTTCCTCTTTTACAAATATTTTTCTCATTCTTTGTCAGGTCTTTTCCTGAAATTTCTGCTCTTCTGCTTGCTTGCCTGCTCCCTTACAGTACTTTGCGATATGAAGAGTTTATCTCTCCACCTTAGAGAATACCTGTCTTTTATCTCATTGCACTAGTAATTGCCCTTCTCCCTTCACCTCTATGCTCAAGAATAACACTCCATTCATGTCCTCGAGCTTCTCTCCTCCAGCTCCATCCTAGGTTACTTCCAGTACAGCTTACATCTTTTGAAGGCCCCTGGAAACTTTTAGATGGAGGTTCTGGTGGCTTCTTTGTAGGCAGAGTGACTTTTTCCCTGCTAAGCTGCAAGGACTGGTCTCAGATGGGTTCCAAGCAGAATTTAGAGGTACAACTCTCTAATATGGTTTTAAAAGGTAAATTCTCTAGTCCCAGTCACCAGAGACCCTATTTCGTGGTCTCTGTAATCTTGTGTTTACCACTTCCCTTGTTATATCTTCTTAGCTCTTCAAACCACAAACCAGTGTCCAGCCTCCCTTGTTCACTATACCATACTCTAGCACCTCCGTATTCTCCCCTGTTATATACCATGACCTGCACAGACCAGCATCCTGATCCCACACCCCTTACCACCTTGAGCATGTTTTCCCCACTGCACTTTTCCGGTACCTTCCACTTTTCCCAGCTGTGGCCTTTGTTCCCTGCCTTCTAAGCTTTTCTTGCCTTTTCCTTACCTGGAAGAGCAAATTCTGGCATGGTATTCAGTGCTGCTGAGGTATGGTACTGCCTTGATGCAGTAGTAGTTTTGTAAATACCATCAGATCCACAGGAACTGCAGTGTATAGGCAGTGGTTTAGGTAGTTTCTGGAGATGAGCTGATGTGATGTGACTTTACCGGAAGGGGTAGAAGAAGCAGTGTGACAAGTGATTGCCTAAAACTGGTAGTCTTCTAGGTTGTTCCAGCCAACAGCCTTTACTGCCATCAAGCTGGCTCTTCTCAAAATGTTGTTTTTTCCCTTACTTATTTGTCTCCTCTTGTTTTCTCACTGCAGCACTCCTTCTTATGTCCTTCAGAAGCTCTTTCGCACCCAGCTCTATCAAGATTCCTCTAGGAGGAGACCCACAGAGCTCAGGCCTTGGTCCTCTGCTCTTTGTCTTTCATTCCTTGCTAAGAAGAGGTAGTGGTAGAGAAGACCTGCGTGTCTGCACACCTACTTCAGACCTGCTTTCCAAGCTATTCCAAAATAAAATCATAGCCTGACTCTCTAGGAAGGATGGCTTATGTATGAGCGAAAATGTGATGTGTTTAGTTTGCAGAGAAAATACCATAGGTGCGTGCAATTTAGTAAATGGCATAAAGGTAGTAAATTGCATTAATATTAATCCTTCTTGGCTCTCAATTAAATGGAAATAGACCATGTTTCAAACTGGACTAACCTTATAGACTTTACTGAGACAGGGTCTGAATAAGAGATGCATCATCACATACTAATACAAGAAAACAGCCATAGTAACAGCAGAGAAAAGAAAGAATGTGAATTCTTGCTCTTTAAGGCATTGATTTTGAAGCTGATCGGGGTTGGGAAGAAACTGTATCACTGGTCAGTTTATTCCACTGTGGCTTAGTAAAAAGTTACTTTACTTTTGTGGGAAGTATGTTGCTGTTTTTGCTTTTAGGTGGGATTGCTTATCTGATTTGGTGTAGCCCTGTTGCTTGAAGTAATACATGTCATACTGTCATGTAATTGAGTAAAAACATGTGCAGCTGCACACATCTTACTCATAGCATTTTTTCAAACCTACTAGGTAATCTAATCTCAGTAAATTGGTTGAATGATTGCAGTGCCTACCAGAGGTAATTCTTCAACATGTCCCGCACAAGACTGGATTTTAAGTCAGTATTGCTGGATCAAAGTGTATATATTACTTCCCACAGGTCAGTAGAGACAACATGTGAATGTCTAAGGCAAAGCTGTACAGAAGGTGGAATGGGAGAGTGTCTCTCTGGTCAGCTACTTCTGTGCTGTCATGTTGAGACTGAAATTCCTCAGTTGGCCAGGGTTGCAGTAGCACATCTTTTCTTCCTGTGCCTGACTTGTTCACATGCCAACTCTTTGACAGCTGTAGACGTTGCTACAGAGGCAGTTTTCCTGTGTCTGAGCTTTATTCCCACGCTAGCTAGTGGGTCAAGAGGAGTAATGTGGCTGTTTGTCATTTGCGTCTGGACAGACCTCATCTCCTTATGAAATATGTCTTTTTGAAAGCTAGTGTTTACTCCTTGTGTACAGCTGCTGAAGAACATTGGCCGGCTCAAAAGAGCAAGAGAGGATCTCCTTGAAGCAGCTGATAGCTGCCATAGCTGCCGCTTCTTGTTCAGTGCAGTCTGTGGATGTAGTGACTTCATGTTCTTCACCAGCTGGAAGCCCAGACCACTTCCTGAGCGTGCCATGATTTCTGTGCCTGTGCACTGTTTCCCAGGAAGCAGCTGGGGCTCTTTGTACATGTATGGCCCTTCAGTCCTTTACAGATACTTCATGGCTGGTGCTCCTGTCGGGAACTACATTGTGCAGAGAGAGATTTTCAGTCATATGCAGTAAAACTGAAACTTCCCAGGCATCTACAGCTACCAAACATCTTAGGGAAAGCTATCCTGTGTGAACAGAGGAGGAAGCTGGACTCCTTATGTGGTGGGAGAGGGACTGCTGCCCGCAGTACTCCCCGATCTTAAAAGTTGTTAAGTGGTCTGCTAGGCCAAAAAGGGGTAGTTGCTCACCTAGCAGGTGAGAGCAAGTGGCCTGAGGTAGACACCAGGAAAGCCAGTTGAGAGCTTTGGGAGATACAGTCTGAGGAACACATAAGGAACATAAGAAATGGATTTAAAGGTTTCTACTGCACAGAGATAGTGTGTATTGCTTCCAAGATGAGAGCTGCATGAAAGAAAACTTCTTGAAGCTTGGTAACATCAAATCCCAAAGGCAGAAAGAGGGAAGACCTTGAGGGCAAAGGGGGATTGAGAGATAGGAGGTGATGTGATTGCTGAGGCAGCTGGATGTCTAACAAGTGGGATAAAAACATATGTCCCTGTTAGCGTCTGAGGGGAAGGAAATGAGAGGAGAGGAAGATCTGATCTTCTGTGGTGGGTCTTTTGGCTGAGCTGCACTGAACTGTCCCTTGGTTTTTACTATAGGGAAGAAAGGTAGAAGGGGAAAAACACTGATACAGTCTTTCTGCATAATGTGTTTCTACTTCCCTGCATCAGAACAAAAAAGATGGAGTTCTTTGTGCATCAGGTCATATACCTGGGCAACTCCTTGCCAAAGCATGTGACGGCTGCAAAATGTCTGTACGAATTACAGGGGAGTCTGGACAAACATTTGGAGGAGAGATCCATTGCTGGGAGGGAAAGGGGGGTTGCCGATTAGACAAACCACATCAACCTCAGGAAATCCACTCAGCTGAAAATGTTTGAAAGCTGTGTGAATGTTAGGGAGGAAATATTTTATCTCTTTACCCTGTTCTTGCTTTACCTTGGACATATATTCATTGCCATTTTTGGAAAAGAGATTTTGAACTCTGATCTGACCCAGCCCAGTCTCACTCGCATCCTTAGGTAGGATTTTCTGTACTGCTGGGCAAGCAAGGCGATGAATTCTTGAAAAAATAATCCCAAGCTAAAAATCAAGCAACACTTTTTTTTTCCTCCCTCAGAGACAACCAATTCTGATGCAGTAAGTGTAATTGCCAAGAAAGCACGCATCTCTGATCCCCGTGCCTCTGTTCTGGGGTTAGTGTTGATGGTCAACACTTGCACAGCTCAGTGCCTCAAGATCGCTGCCCTCAGAGTCCAGGCTCTTCACATGCATTTCAAGAAATGCCCATGATAGCTTTCAGTGGGTGACAACAGTAAGCAAAGCAAGCAAAGTTTGTTCAGATTTGTGCTTTGCAGCATTAAGCACACTCTTGATAGCAAAAGAAGTTGTAAGTAGCCATGGAATGAAAGCTCACACTAACTTACAGATTCTCCAAAGCTGTGCTGGCTACAGGCAGGTTTGGAAGCAATTTGTTGATACTGCTGCACATCAGCCTATTCTTATTTCTACTAGAGCTGCTCTTGTATTTTTACTCCTAATTCCTATTCTCAGTATGGGAGATACTAATCCCTGTAACTAGGGATGCCATTTTTCAAAGGTTTGCTGATAAAAGTTGACAGGAGTGGACCTGCTTTGTTGCCTCTAAAGCTTAGTGTCAACAGAGAGGCTGTCGATTTGATTCATTTCATGACAGGCCAAGATACTAAAATTGCTGCAAAGCATGTATCAGGCTGTTGTGGTGGAAAAATGTGCACTGGGAATATTCAGAAGTAATTAATAGAAGTATGGTAACATGAGTGACCTGATTTGTTCGGAAGACAGGTTACTATGCAGTTTCTGTTGAATTCAGCATAGCACTGATCATCTCTGAAAATCTTTTCTTCAGTCATTTGTAGGCTTAGCTGTTAGACAGTGATGTTTACACAACATTGACGTGAGAATCTGCAGGTTTTATAATTGTGTTGCTTGTGAACTTCACTGCCAAGTACACTTAGTCTGCAACTCGGGAAAAGCAAAATATCCAACAGAAAGGAAAGGTGCAATTCAGGAGGGCTGAGCATGAGCATTACAGAGGCAAAGAGAGTAATGTGGGATGATATTGTACTGTTTTCTCACTCCATGGTTGTCTGTCTGGAGTCCAAAGAGCATCCATAAATACTTGTGGGAAGTTCTCCTTTTAGCCAACAGCATTGCTATTTTGCTCGCTAATGAAAATCTGCTCCATTTCATGTCATTGAGATCAAGGGATACTCAGCTAAAGTAGTCCTTCAACTTTTCTGTTTAGGCAGGGAAACTTAAGAGTATCCTGAATTAGATGGGGTTGTGGGCTTTAACTTTTTTTAAACTACTCTAAGCTAATATGGGGAAATTGTTTTTAGAAAAATAACTATTCAGGAAAAATTTGGAACGGCAGTCAAAATGTTTTCTGGGATTTTATTACAGCTTTGAATAGTAAGTTATTTTTAAGGAACTTTATTTGGTAGCTTGAACCATAGCTTTCTTGTTATTTCTTCTATTGTACTTCAGTAAGTTCAAAGACGTGACTAAGTATTTGTTGATTTATTGGAGTGTAGAAGTACTTAAGATGATAAGATATTAGAAAGAACGGGTGATTAAGATTACTCATTATTTATATTATGGTCTTCTATTTCTTTTGCCACTGCTTTCACTTTTTAGGCTGTAAGCTTTCATTACTTCCTCCAGTTTTTCTTACCAAGGTGATTGTTTTGTTAAAAGTAAGATTAAATGAGAACAAAATTACTGCAATATGTCATTGTAACAAAGAGATTTCTTGCACTGTTACACCAAGCATGTCAACTTCCAAAATGTCTAGAGTGAAAAGTGTAATACCTTCATGGAATTAGTTTTAAAACTTTCAAGAAGTGGAATGAAAACATGAATGCCTTCTCTGACAGATTTAAATTGTAAGTAATTATTTGTGGAGTGCTTGAATACTGTAATGGTTGTGTAGGCCATCTAAGTGGTTACACAAACATAGGTGGGCAAACAAAAGAATGAGAAAATAAACCAAAACCCGGTGATGCTAAGAAAATACAGTGAATAGACTGAATTCCAGGCTGAGGCAGAGAGTAAGTTACTTCTTTTGTGCCTCTCTGATGGATCTGTGGAGATGCTGAGTTACAAGGTCACTCTCTGTACTTTGTTCCACCCACTCACTAAGGGTATGGAAAACTCCTGGGTGTGGCAGGATTTCTGTGTCAACTAGCAGTGCAGCACGCTGAAACTACTTAATACTGGGTTGCCTGAGGGGGCCGCTGGGAGAGTTATGAATGCTAGGAGTGAACTTACCGATTCTTTCTACAAAGGCTGAACGCAGTTCACACAATTAAACGTTGCTACTGGGACAAAAGTAGTGGATCAGCAATGTTCACTGCTCTTTGTAATATTCAGGAGCAAATACAAATGCCAGTGATGAATATGCCTGCAGCATTTCTTTGGTTTGGAACTTGGGATCACTGAGGCTGCGCTTTGTCCCTGTGCTGTAGCTCCCTTTGATAACAGCCAAAAGACATGTAATTTTGACTTTCACCTTGTTTTCTTTCCCACAGCTGTAGGAAAAGCCCTTTCTTTATCAAGGGCACTGAAAGAGAAGGCATATTTTTGTGAGGTTTTTATCCCCTCATCTTCACCGTAACCATTTCCTTTAGTAGCTAATAATATTTAATACTTATTTCAGTGACTTACATAAATCTCAAATGCATATAGCAGCAGCATCCTTTTTTCTACTGCCTTTTCTTGTGGGAACTTGTTGAAATGAACTCTTATTGAAAAGCTCCACTCCTGGAATGAGGAGGACTGTTGTACCATTCTTCATGTGCTGCAATAAGAATTTGTAGGGTCTCTCTGCTTTGATTAGTGAATCAGGGAGGATATCAGTTCCTCCAAAAGATTTATGGCATTTTGGAGAGCAGGCTTTTAAGAACTTACCTTGTGCTTCAGGTATCCATCAAGCCTCGAAGCAGAGTCCTTCAGTGTTACTGCAGTGGATGCCATTGTTGCTGCACAGTCTTGTCAGATGCATGTTGAACTTTGACTTGGGGACGCAACATAGCGTAGGACCCTGGTTGGAGGAGGCCAGTAAGCATGCTGGCTGGAAGGATAGGTCTTATTTTTTGCACCTGTTCTGCAAGTAGGACAGGAGAGGTCAGCGTGGTTCATGGTTCTTTTATTTGTCAGAGTAGTCAAGTCGCACCTCCAGTCTCTTCTTCCCTGCCTAATCTCTAATTCGAGCCAGACACTTTCTGTGTGGGATGATGAAGAAAGGATATAGCTGCCTGTGCTGTCTACTGTTTGCAGCTTTCTCCACTGCACCCATTTGCTCCTTGAGTCAGTAAATCCTTTTGGTCTTATCAGGTGGCCTCTTACATGGAAACTTTCTTCAGTGTCCAGTCTATGCCTTGTCTCTGGAAGCAGTACCCAGAAAGAGGTTTTACAAGCTCCGTGTCTTACCCTTGTTTTGTTAAAATACTTGTTTATTTTTAAAACCATGGGACCAAAGGAGAGAGGCTTATATTAAACAGTACTGATACTATCTGGAAGATTTTAATGCATGTTGCTTTAGAGATCACTCTTAGGCTAAGGGCTGGAATTAATAAGGTGACAGAGGAGACAGAGATTACATGAAACTGGGCACAGAGTCATGTCTCCCATATCAAACATTCTGTCCAGTTACAGAAGGACGTACTGGCACCTGGGGGGAAAAGACCCCTCTGAAAACACTCTTTCGATTTGCGGTACATGTTTTGGCCTTTTTTTGTTTAGGTTCCCAGGCAAGCCTGTGAGATGCAAAAATCCTTGGCGTTTTTTACATCCGGTTAAGGAAAGAAAAAAGCCTCTCTCTAAACCTTAAATAGTAACAACTGGCCGCCTCCAGTTCGTCCTGCACTACAATGTGTAGTCTATTGTGCAGCAGAGTAACAGAAACACATCTGGAATTTTTCATGTCAGGATTGATATGGATTTCATTAATAGCAGTTTTGTAATCTATCTGTAACTTTTTCAGTAAGTGATATCATTCTTATAGTAGTGATTTTCTGTGTATATATTGTACAAATGCACATTAGGTGGCTATACCTGGGAGATGGCACCTAGAGCTATATTATCCTTTTTTACTTAATAGAAGAAGAAAAGCTTATTCTCTGGTCAGATGAATTACACTGCTTTAACTGCTAGGCAAGCTTGAAAATCACGCAACTGTTTCTTGGACAACTTCCTACAAGAAGGAGCACGCCAAGGTAAATTGTTTAGGCGTTAGGAATTTGTGCAATGGAGAACATTTCCACCCTCACTGTTTTTTCAGTTAGGATGTGCATCTTCTGAATGGTGCAAATTATGGCGTAGATTCCAACCAAAAAGCCTTGTCCAATTTCAAAATGTTCAGAGAGAACTGTGCTTGTCCAGCATCTCCCATGCTTTTAGTCCCTTCTTGTTTTCACTGCAGATTTCATTCTTGTTTCTAGTTCATATCTTCCTGTTTTCTCAACAAAACTGTAGACTTGATTTGATATTGTCATTGCTATGCCAGTTTATGTCAAACCCAGATTGTAATGACTTAAAAAAAAAGAAACATCACAGTGGACTGTGTGATCGTCTCTGAGCATCGATTTATATAGTGTACAAAGAAGCTGAACAATTACTTCTTGTCTTTGTTTCTTTGCATTTAATTATTTGCCTGTCTTGTGTGCTGTAGGCAACTATTGGTACAATAGCTTCTATAGACTTTTTTCCCCCTCACTTTTACTGTTTTGCTTTCATTTCCTGTTTGTGTCTGAAAGCAGGCTTGTCCTTTGCCTGCATTTTCATGGGGGAGGCTTTCTCTGGAACACCTTAAAGTTACTGTAGGGAGTTGCACTGATGAGAATTGGAACCTATAAATATTTGGTAATAATGAGTCAGGACAGAAAATGCATACAGTTTGAAAACAATGGTTTCTTTTTATTTTTCCCCAAGTTTCTGAGCCTTTATTAGTTATTGAGGTCTCATTTCCAACTATAAGGATAGGAAAATATTTTTTATTTGCTTTGTGGTTTTTTTTAACATGAAAGCTGAGATTCTCCCAGGAGTGTGATACAAGCAACTGCATCCTGTAGAACTTTTCAGAATATTGCACTACATGTAAGAAAATCGGAAGAGCTGACAATACCTCTGTTAATGCCATAGTGTGTCCTTTGCAGCAGATTACTAATTTCCATATCATCTTACTAGGATTTTTTTGTCTAGGTTCTGAAATGGCATTGATCATTCTGGAAGTATATGAACCTTGAAAAAATTAAGACTTATTTTCTCTCAGAACAACCTATCTGTTTTCAGTAACAATGCTTGAAACATTGACATTTTTTCTGCCACTATCATCACTCCAGTAAGACTTATGCAGGAAATTTTTGCCCCAAGCAGATTTTTGACCTAGGTAAGAGCAATATGCCAGAGGTGAAGGAACGTCAGGCATTCTGGAACCAAATGAATTAAAAAGTCTAATCCCCTGCCTATGTGGACACCAAATCATGCAAACCCTTTCATAAACTGACCAAGCTTCAGCTCAAGTCATTTGTTTTGTACTTCCCTGTCTTCCTGAGCTTCCATGACAAGGCTGTTTTGGAGCTTACCCATTTTAAACATTAGTGACCTTATTTTCATCTTCAGCTGGCTGTATCATGATCATACTTATTTGTCTTTTGTGCCTATTTGTTCATTAGCTTCAATAGCTCTTTCCCTTCCATGCTGCATCCCTCGTGCTGTACGTGGACAGAGCAGTCACATCTGTTCTGTGCTTGTGCTTTGCTGTGTTAAACAATATGTGCATTTTTGGCTTAGCTGATGGTGGAAGGCTCTTTTTCATCATTGTCCTGTTCCCTACATATGTACCAATTTCTTTTCAGCTTTCTTGACATAGTCACAAAAATTGTATGTGTTCTTTGTTCTAGATGGAGGAATTAAGTATTCTAGGCTCCTTCTGCAGTGGCATTATTACTCGTTATGAAGGCCACTAAAAATTTTACTATTCCCTTCAATGCTTTAAAATCTGAAAATTTTTCTAATACAGTAGGATAACATCAAGATAGATATGTACATTAAATAATGTGGTAGGAGTAAACAAGATCAGAGGCTTTTGAAACAATGAAGTGCAATTTGATGTTCCCTACCATAAGACTGCCAGCAGCTCAGGGCAGTCAAACATGCCAGTGATGGCAGGAATGAGCAGTGGGTGGGGAGGAGGATTGCTGGCAATGGTGTGGCTGTGGATTAACTTTTCTCTGCAAGTAGAATAAAGAGAACAGTAAGATGGCTTTATAAAAGCAAAGTGCAGTCACTGCATTTTAACAGAACGGTTAATTATTGTCTATGATGAAAGACAACAGGTCAGGGATGGGAACTGTGCTCATCATCTGCAGTCTTCTGGAACGTGTGTTAGAACTTCACCAGAAAAAAAAGATGCCCTGCCTTTAGGGAGCGTAGTGTTGCACAGAAGCAATTAGCCTAGATGACTACTCTCCTATTCTTTTTTGTTAGAAATAGCAGTCTCTTTCTTGTCCCAGTGGAATGTGAGCAGGAGCATAATTGTGCTAAACTTTGGCCAACTGGCAGAGTTGCTGGCTGGCATCTTCTATGGGAGCTAACTCTTTCTGCTAGGGAGGATTGGACCCTTTCTCCTTCCCTCCTCATCTCATTTTTTATTTCCACAAAAGGCTTTGAAAACTCAGGCAGTAATTACAATCTGCTTTTGCTCACCTTCATCATGTTTCCAAATACCATGTAATCTCATCTATTTGGCTCAGTGCTCCCTCAGAGGCCTTGAACACCCCACCTGACTTTTGGTAGGAAAAACTAGCTGTAATTCAATCTTGCTTCTTTGACAATAACACATAAAAAACAAACAGTGACATTGAAATGATGTTAGGAGACTGGTTTTTAAACTAACATCATTCTACGCTGTCTAGAAGTCAGCTTTTCACCCTTGCATAATTGTGTTTTGGTATTGGAGGGTTTGGTGAACAATGACAAATTTTGCATGTTGTCTTATATGCTGCAACATGAGGCAGGTCAGGACAAAGTTTCTGCCTTGTCTGAATTTTATAGCTGCGTTCCCCCCACCCCCCGTAAAAGGAAGCCAAACTTTAAAACAAGCTTCTTGTTATTTTTGTGTGTGCATGTGTGTTTTTTGTCTGAAAACTTTGGAGAACCAGTAGGAAAGTCTGAGGACTTTTAGAGCAGGCAAACTGATTTCTTTTTGTCTTTAATATTTACGGTTTATCTCAAAACTTTCCAGTCCCCATAATGATTATTTGTATTATATAGGTAAGCTGTTCAGGACACTTTGTTGGACTTCGTGCATGTCAGAACGTAGTCAGTTAGCAGGAGGGACTGAGCTGATATTAAATCAGTCTTTGATTTTGTGCCTTGGTGGTGTGTAAGCCCAAGATATTAATGACTGCAGAAAGGTTAAACTTTACGTGTCTTCCTGTTTATCACAAAGGTACAGGGTACAAACAGAAAGCAGTCTTGGCAGGCAACAGGCTTGCAAAATCCATGTGCTGCTTATCTACAGTTGTGTTTGTACTGAAATTTGATTACCATATATGAAAGTAAATACTTAAGAAGCACAAGGAGTCTGAAGGGTAGCTCTTGATTCCCAACTACAGCAGACTGTAGCTTGGGTACTTGGTCACCTCCTAGTAATGTTAGCCCAGTGTGAAGATGGTTTTAAAAGAAATAGACCTGTGCAGAGCTTCAAAAGATCATCTATTTAATTTTCCCTCTTAAAGGTAGGCACAGCTATGGCTAACTCCTGCTTAATAAATGTAAGCTTGTTCTTAAAAATAATACAGTAAAATCAGAAACCAGTAAAATCAATGAATGTAGTTGATGCAAGTTCTATAACCCATGTCCAGGCAATAGCTTTCAATGTGTAATAACCCCAAGCATAAGAAACCTTTTTTTAATGTTTAATTTAAGTTTCCTTTGCTGCATTTTAGGCCCAGGGCTGCTACTACTATTTACCAGAGATATGGAGATACTACCTTTCTCTTTTGCAGCAGCCTTGTAATATTTAATGCCTTATCATGTCCTCTTTCAGTTTTCTCTCCCCTAGACTAAACAAATTCATTTCTTTCTAGCTTTCCTCAGAGATCATGTTTTCTAGACCTTAGATCTTTTTCACAGCTCTCCTACAGCCTTTTTCCAGTTTGTTCATGTTTTTGGTGTGAGGCTCAGAACCGGGCATGGTCCTTGAGTTGATGCTTTCTGATCCTGAATAAAGTGGAGTATTTAACAGGTTTTACAGCTATGATAGTTACATTTTTCAGTCATGATAGGATGTTTATCTTTTCTGAAATAGTATGACAATGTTCTGTGTATGAACCACAGTGCAGAGTATGGAGGCCCTTTAAGATATGTTGGAGCAGCTGGTCCGGCTCTAAATAGAGCAGCGAGCAGGCAATGGGAAAATGCCTGCACCAATGAGTTTAAACAACCTACTAGGTGATGGAGAGCAAAGAGGGCAAGAAGGCTGATGATGCTCCAGAGTGCCTCAAAGGTACAGAGCAATAATTCCCAGGGGCGGAGGCTGGGATAACTGGGATAACTGCTACATGGCCTGTGGGCAGGTAGAGGGTTTTTTGTTTAGTGGACTTTACTTGGCACTTCCTTTTCTTTGCTTATGTAATAAAGCCTGTTCAAAGGCATTTTTTGGAGTGGCTGTGGCATTTACTGCCCCTTCCTGTCAGAAGGAAGGACCATGATTTGCACTTCATGATCCTTCCTGCAGACCTGCAAAGGAACAAGTGATTACACAAGCTCAATAACAGACAAAACCCAAATGGTAGAGTTATTAGGAAAGGGCAAAGAACAAAGCAAAACATTGTTGTACTGCTGCATAATTCAGTGGCATCTGTATAGAGAATGGCCAAGTACTTGAGGACTTTTCAGCCTGAAAGGGACAACTATAGGTACACTCAGGGCCTGTAGGCATGAATAGTGTGGAAGAAGATGGATAGGGATCAGTGGCTCACCGTCTCTTCCAAAAGAACTAGGGGTCTCAAATGGCAGTGGCAGTGTGCACTGACCAACCATTCTTCAGTGCTAAGTTGTCTTTACCGTATTGTCTGATTTTACTTTAGACCATTTCTGCAGTTTGCTAAGATCAACTTGATTTTTGGCCTGATCTCTACTGTTGAAGATTTTCTTCTTGCAGCCGTCTATTTTTTTGGCTCGTTTGTTTGCTGATTTAGGAAAAGAAATATGTTGGTTGTAGGATGGGGTTAATCCTTATTAATGCGATTTCTTAAATTTTTCAGCTGCTTGAGGAATCTTTGAGCTGCTTGGTGTTTTGGCAGAGGATTAATGTCAATAAGAAATGCGAAATCAGGACATCACAAACCTTCTCATTCCTTATGCTATCATACCATGCTGCTCCCCAGAGAAGAGAGGCAAGGGAGAGAACATACATCTAGGTCTCACTAGGGAAAAAGGAAAAGGTTAGTTTAGATGTTTTCTCTGTACTTTTTATAAACGCCTCTATCAGAGCTAATTATTCAATGCTAGAGTGCTTTAGTTTGTATTTCAGCCATTTTATTAATAAAATAGGTAGATTTTGTGCCTTCTGTCTAACCATGGATGCTTTTGAGCATAAGCAAACAAAAGATAGAAGTCATGCCAGAACAAATAAGTCATTCTTTTGTGTGGTTTAAAAAAAAAAAAACCAAAAAACAAAAAAAACCCAAACCCAAGGTTGTTCATGCCCTTTTACAAATGCAATGTGCAGGTTATGTACAAAACTGGGTTCTAGCACCATTTGGGCTTTTTTCTTCAGCTTCGAGTTTTCCTTCACTGCTGATTCTCCCTAACTAAAGAAGAAACAAAAGGGCAGGGCAGCTTAAAGGAGGAGGGGGGAAAAAAAGGAAGGAAATATCTGAGGAAATAAGCCCACAGTGGAGTTTAGTGGCTGCTATTAGTGGCTGCCAATCTGCTTTTCCTTAGTGTCATGATTTCTAGAAACGTGGTGCCATCTTCTCCTCTACTCTTTCAGGGACTTGGCCTTGTCTTCCTCCCTCCTTGTTAAAGCCAAAGGCTATAAATCGATTTATTTATTTTACTTTCTGTCTGGTCTAGCTTACTCTCTTCTACACACGTATTGCCTTGAAAGCAGCAGGTAGGAGTAGGGAGCAGATTCTAGTCAATATTAAGTGTCTGAAATTGTTCAATAGCTACCTTGAATAGTGGTGGTGCTAGTCTAGGATTTGCAAGATACTTTGGGAAGTTAGTGCCGCTGATGTTGAATACCTCAGCACACATCAAAGAGGAGTATCTGTGAATGGATCTGTGTATCAGGGACAGAATGCAAATGGTTGGAAAACTTAGCTGGGGAGCTTCTGGCAGGCTAGTTCAGCCTTCAAGGTGAAATGTTTTGGGATCACAACTCTTCTTACGTGTCAGGGAGAAAATAACTGGAAATTTAATTTTTTGTTGTGTAAGCAGGAATCCCCTAGGTACAAATACATCTCACACTTTCTTGTGTGTATGGATTCCTGTTTAAGAACAGTTTTCTAGCAGTACGCTTCCTTTCGCTGTGTGCAGTGACAAATTGTGTTAGAGATTTTATTAATGTCTTTGTATAAGGAATACAAGCTTGAGAGCTGGGAGAGATTTGACTATACCTTGTAATTTGCTGTTTTATTGGGGTACCATTGAACTAGAGATTTTAGAGGTGTGGCATTTCTCTCCCAAATCATGCAGGTCATAAGTATGTGCCAGAAGCACCCCAATCTCTCATCTTTTCATGGCTGTTATGCTATGAGGCTGCATTATGTCTGTTCTGGAATTTGGAGTGGGGTAGAGAGGAAGTGGTTAAAATTTAAATCTGAAAAAATCAAAACTCTCCCTTTATGTGCTGTTTGCCCATAAAGCACAAGCCTATTTCAGTTCTGCAGCTGTGGTTGTCAGTGAAGCTAACCTGCCTTTAGGTAGCTGTGACAAATTACTCTGGTAAAATGCAGCATCCTCTGTGCAAGCTGCTCAGTAGATATAAAATTTAAGATCATTGAGAAACATTTACTTTCTCTGTTTGACAGACTCCCACGCATTCCTTGGAATGTATTTTAGGTGCTCTGTAGAGAGCATTCCCATGGCCTGTTTGAGGCATATCCTGATATTTCTTGAAGGGTCCTAGAATATGCCAGATGCGCTTCAGAGCTGAGACGGAACAGCCATGCTCCTGGAGAGGTCTGGCAGACAGCGTTTCCCTGTCACTGCTGGACATCGGTTCTGGCCTGCTCTGATTTATTGAGATGGCAAAGCACTTTCATACATCATGAGCTTACAGCATTCACGATGTCTTAATATTTCAAAAATGGAATTACCTTCAAGATTTATGGGAGCTAAATATCTTCTAATTTGCTCCTTTTTTCCCCACATGGATAAAATATTTCCCCAAAAACTGTTCGTCCCCCTCTTAAATGAAGCAAAAGTATGAGTCAGTTTCCCTATCTCTGTGTACAGTAGTGTTAAATATTATAAAATAATAGTAGGTGGTCTAAGGCTATTGTGTTCTCTGCTAGAAAATCCCTAAGTTTACTTGTAGGAAATACAATAAAAAGGCTAGTAGTCATTTCACCCTTGTCTTTGTGCATCACTTTGGTCCTCTGGTTGTCACATGCAGAAGGGACACCATAGAGCTTCAGATCAGTCCTGCTAGCACTTCAGCTGATTATGGGAACTCTCCTCGTGTCGCGAAATTGAGTGGTTTGGACTGCATAAAGAGTCACCATCAAGGGTATTAGCAAAAATAATTTAATAGGAATTTATATAAAAGTGCGACCTCACAGAATTCAATGGCAAATTTCACTCTATTACTTAATACATGGGTGAAACATACAAAGGAAAATTAAGTTAGAATCAAACTACAACTATGCAACCAACACTGCAAACGGTTAAGAAAGAAACATGCAAAGGAAAATTGGGTTAGCATTGATTTATCATGATTGATACAGAGATCGGGAATGTAAAAAGGTAGGGGAGACCCTCCTGTTGAGTCATGAGGTTCAGAGAAGCCCCCTTTGCTTTCTACATTCCTGTAGGAATCTAGGTGCGGATGGATCAATTCCTAGGCCCAGACTTGGTCGATGGTTTATATCTAAAGGGATTGTGAGTATAATAGCAGCCTGAGATTCATTCACAGTTGAATAAAGTTCGCAACAGTAACTTAAGTATAGATTTGAAAAGCAATATTCGTAATATACTTGCTATAGAATACTCAGGTTACTACACACACATATATGCACAAAGACACTAAGAGATATGCATAAACAAGTAAAAGAGGTATACCTGTTAAAATATTCACAGTGAGTTCAGTGAAAATATTCACATCAAATGCTTCAGCATGTTTCTCAACGGGTGGAGGGTTGAGCCTCAAGGAGTGAAGAGAATAAGCCGAAGTCTTGTAGGCTTGCTTCAGCAGACCTCCTGTCTTTGCAAACTGAAGAGTTTGCGAGCTCTGAGAGGTGTCCCACTCAGGGAGATGCTGGTCACAGCCTGCTGTGGTCCAGGAGAGAGAGCTCAAAGGGTCTCACTTAGTACTGCTGTTTACAGGTTTCTGAGATGATTGGCTTTAGTCATCAGCAAATTACTGGGATTCCAGCTGCACTAGTACCATTTCATATGAGTTAGGATTCAGATAAGGAAGGCTCCAGGGCTGCCAGAGAATGACTTAAGATTCAGATAAGGGATACTCCAAGGCTGTCAGGAGAGGACTGAGATATGTCCCAAGGTTGTCAGGAAATGACTAATTATCCCTACTCTTGTCCCCAGTCTCTGCTAGGCAACAGGAGTCCTTCGTAGTCAGTGCAGCTCCCCGTCTTAGCCATGCAAGAATTCCTGGTACAGTTAAGGGATGCTTAACCGCCCAACTCATTACACTTATGCTAAGGCCTAGCAAGACTTCCCAAGTTTGTAGATCAGCCCAGGGAGGGGGAAGAAATGTACCACCACACACTGGGGATATGACATTCCTCCTGGTTTTACCAGGCACCTTGTAAGGGGGAATGTGCATTAGGGAGAGACACTCCATACTCCATGTCAAACTACTGTGAACTGTCTTTTCCTAGTGTATGACTTGCAAATAGGCCAGTTAATTGCATCAATAAATAATACTAACTTCTGAGTTAGGCCTGACCTTACAGCCTGTACCTTCTTTCTCGTGTAGTGCTCTTGAATAGGTGAACTGAACTGGTTAAGCTTTTTATTTACACTGTACTACTTTGTAGCATTATTGTAGGGAATCCTCTTGATTCTTGAGAGGAGAATAAAACCTGCTCATATATGCATTTTCTGAAGCATCCAAATTTCTCCTGAAGATTGCATGTCACAGCAGCAACCAGCGTAGCTCAGTAACCTAACAAACCAGCCCAAAGGTGCTGGTGACCCCTAGGTAATGCAATCGTCCTTTACTGAGGCTGCTGCTTGGGCAGAATGGGGACCATTCTGTGGGACCTGGCTTCTGCTATTAGTTCAAGCGTTAGCTGTAAAGGAAGAACTGTGAACATCTGTGCTGAAGTCATTCAGGTTATAAAAGCTCTTGCATTGTATGAGAATCTTGCAAAGATTCCTCATATTGATGTTGGAAAGAGGTGGAGAGAACTCCTTGGAGACCAACCAGCGTAACATAACACTTACATTTCAGTGAACCAAGATGCTTGAAAAAACATTGAACTAATTGTCAGGTCATTGAAGTTTTTAGGGTATTTTCAGAGTATTATTGTATCCTGTTGTTTTGGGGTGGCTTTTTTTTAAGTAGGCCTGTGTTTTTTTGTTTTTACTTAAGATCTTCAGAAGCTCTAATATATCTAACACATCTTCCCCACCTTTTCCCAGATAAAGTTACATATATCCTTTCGTATCCTCAGCTCTGGAAAAACATTCCTTTCCTTCTAGATCAGCCATGTAATCTGTGCATCCTGCTTTTATGGTTATAGATGATCTTATTAAAGATTGCATGAGTGGATATGAAGCGGTACGCATGGGTGAGTTTTAAGTCTTCTTGTTTTGTTAAATACTCTTGGTCTTTCTTCCCCCTTCCCAGAGATTTCTGCAACCTCTGAATTACTGGGCATCTCTGATAGGACTGTACTTTGAGCAGTTTATAATTCAGAATTCATTCCATCCTTTCTTCACTGTGCTGCTATCTGAAATTGCTGCTCTGTACCTGGCTGTGGCATAGTGTAAATGAGTTTATCTTCTATCAGGTAGTTCAAGCCCAAAAGTTATCTGACTGCAGTAGCATGGAGTTGCATGCCGAGTGCAAAAACAGCCTGAAGGGAGGGTTAAACCAGTGCGTTACATCTATCCTGCTACCAGTTCCTAGGTTAGCCAGGCGGTATCTATTTCAGATATGTGTATATTGCACTTGCAATATGGCTGTAGTGGCGACGTACTCTCTGACTCTGAACATGCAGTACATTCCTTTCCTAATTTCTATAGCACAGTGTGATTGATTTTGATCCAGAACATCCCTGCTGCTACTGTGATGATGATTGAATGAACAGATTTCTAATAGTATTAGCGTATTTTCTAGCAGTGATTTTGATACAATACACTCAAGAAATGGTTCCATATGAAAGTTAATATTTCTATAGTTTCTTTTGCTAATTGTTTCCTTCTATCTGGCCACTGTACTAATTGTTTCTAGAAGAGACAAATTTTTAGTAGCTGCTGTGTTTGTCTGTTGAAGGTGTAATTGGGATAATGTATTCCCATAATGACACGGTTAAGAAGGACTAGCTTTCTCTTTTGTAAGTGATTTTGGATAGATCACAACTGTTTGGTTTGGCAAGGACCTCTCTTGAATTGTTTATATGTTAATGAAAGCAGAAGAAAACACCTACATCTGTACTGAATTTCCATTCTCTGTAAACTAAGTGCTGCTTCATGATCTCCTGAACCATTTCCTTTCTTGCCTGTGTTATGATAGCTGGTGTGTATGTGCATATGAGTGAGGCAGAAGCAGCCATGAGAGCAGATAACCCCAGCCTTGCTTTCCACACGCATTTGCCCAGTGCGTTCACACCTGCACAGAGCAGCATGCATATACATAATGAACAATATAAAGGCAACTCGGCACCCCTTCCTCACACACTCACGTAGACAGCACGTGAATTGGCTTGTGCTTAGAAAGCTAGAAGTACAACTGCCTAAACTCGGGTTGCAATTTACAACTTACTGTAGCTAAATTAGTAGCCAAACAGTAGCGGGGAAGTTCTAAATTGTTGAGTGGAAGTGATTGCCAGGCTCATGACTTGAGTGATGTAGGTGTCCTCATGGCACAAATTCTGAAAGATTTGTTCCACTGCAGGCACCTTTGGGTAAAAGTAAAATCTTCCATGTTACTGTATTGCCAGTGAGAATGTAGAATCAGCACATAGGTATGGATTCTGTCAAACCTCCCTGCAGAAATTTATCCTTCCTAGTTCAGGAGTTAATTTCTTTCTTGTTTGGTTTTCTCAGGTTCTCGAAGCCGGCACCAATGTTCTTGGATGATTCCTTCAGGAAATGGGCACGTATCAGGGACTTTGTACCCCCCTTTGGAATTAAAGGACAAGGTATGAAAAAACTGTGCAGCTGTCAGAAAAGAAGGTGGTTCTGCAGATGCTTGCCCCATCTTGGTTTTCTATTTTGAAAGCTCGGGTGGTCCCTTCAGGTCAGCTTTTTTCCCCTGTTCAAGAGAAATACTGCACATGTAGCTCTCAGAAACCCAGAAGAGTTTTCACAGCTGGAATGTGGACCTCAGAGGGTGGTCTTAGGGAGGATGTTTAGTACACGGGGAGAGTCAGTGCAACAATGGCAATTTAGACCTACCGCCACATTCTGGAAGAAGCATTTTGACACTGACTGCCATAGCATCTAGTAGCATCTTTTCTGACAGCAGCAGAGTCTCCAAACTGGTTTAAAGTACCTTTAAGTCAGTAATTCTCTAAAGAACAAGAAAGACTCCTCTTTCTGAGTTTTGGAGCCTTGGGGTTGACCACTGATACAAACCTCCCATTTTCTTCTTGTAGTATTTGATCATATAATTATTTTATAGTTGTGCTACTTGTTGGCTTTTATAGCAAATATGAAAAATCTATTCAGATGCTTTGCTGATGGTTTGTAATATGCCCTGTCCTCCAGCTGGAGTGTGGCAGCAAGGGCTGTGTCACAGGTGTGCTGTGGGAGAACAAGAGTGGTGCTGGTGGTGATGAGATGGGAGCCAGTAGCTCACCCAACAGAAGATATATTTTGTGGGTGACACAAGCTCCTTGCTATCCCACATGTGCCACCAAAGGCCTCTCTGGGTGAGTGGTGGTGGAGCAGAACGCTTATTTATGCTCACCGCAGTGATTTGCTGCAGACTTCTTGAAGTCTGTATTTATTAAGAAGTGTTTGTGGCATTGCGTCAACTTCCAAGATTTTTTTTTCCACTGACAAACTCAAGATTACAGATGGTCCCTGTAGGAATTGAACTACCTGGTGGAGAAAGGACTGCAGCCACAATAGGCTTGTGTCTCTCTCTCTCTCCCTGGAAGCAGGTGTGGTAGTTGTCAGAACAATCTCTGATCAAATCAAAGGCTCTACTGACAAATTTCTTTTGGCTTGCATCAGTTCCCTTCTTTGTTTTGTGTATGTCCATTCCTTGTCCAGTCGGTCTTTTGGAGCTCAATAGGCAACTAATTACTGTCCTCTAAATCAGCCAGCAGAGTTTGCAGCAAAGAAGTAACAGTGGCAGCACAAGTGGAAGGGTGCGTTGACCACAGGAGGGCTTGTCCCCTTCTAACAGACATACAAGGTGTACAAAGCTAGGGCAAGCTGCCTGACCAATATGGAGGTGGGATTTGCAGATTACACATGATGTCAGCTAGACCTAATAAAAATAATTCTGTTAAACTGAATCCAAATGGAGAAATTCACGAAAAGGGGATGACGGAACAGCTCTGGCAGCCTTCTCCCTGGGTTTGTTGCCAGCTTGTATCACCACTGCAATGTTATGTAAATCTGGTATTTTATATTGGATTTCCTCAGTTAAAAAGAGAAATGAGAAATTGCCATTATTTAAATGGCTGTGAGCTGAAGCCATGGGATGGAAACCGTTGAATGGGTTATTTTTTTAATGCCCTCCTGGGACTGAATTCTGTGCCAAGTTTCAGTCTGGAGCAAGTTCTGTGTGTGGGAGGGTTGAATTATAAATCTGTGTAGCCCAGGATTTCTAATGGCTGTGCTGACAGGCTGTGAGTCCTAGCGATGCGAATGGCGCCCTTTCATGTTACACATCACTTGGAATTCTTGCATCAGTCTTTTCTGGCTGTCCCATGGGATGCATTTTGGCTCAGCTGAGTGATTGGATGATGGGATCAGCACCTCATTAGGGCTTTCAGTCAGGGCAATCTAATGATAGCCAAACAATTGACCCAGGCAGGCAGCGTGGAGCTCAGTCACGTGCTGGTGCGAGATGAAGACTATGAGAGCTGGGACGTGCATGGGAAAAAGAGTAGTCAGGGTGGCTGAGCAAGTGTAGAGAGATATGCCTGTGTTGAAACAGATGGGGCAGGAGTTTTGCTCTGCATGTTAGGAAGCCCTGTGATACCATCAGCTAGGATTTCAGATGTGCATCACACTGGAAAGGTGGTCGGTGTCTATAGACACTGACTGTAGCTGGGTTGGTGATGGAAAGATTTTGCTGAGAACTTCAGTGAATATCAGCCAGCATTTTCAAGTCACTGTGGTCTAGTCCAAATGCAAAATGGCTCCTTTTTTTTTGGTGTGAAATTTAGCTACAGGATGAGCTGACTTTCAGTAGTGCTGCACGTTTCAAGAAACTTCTAGAAAATAATCTGTGGTAGCTTGACACTACTGAAGTTAGATTTCAAGAGATCCTTAACAGCCTGGAGGCTAATCCACCATTTCTACTTTCTCTTGTTAAAGTTTCTCTCTATTCTTCAGACTCTTAGCTAAGTTTTTCTTTGCTTTGTCTCTGAAAAACAAAACTGAAAGAAGTCCTTTTTCATCTATCACTTGGTGTTTACTGGTCCAAGAAAGAACAATTCCAAGATTGCAAGAGCAAGTCTTGCAATCTTTAGGGGAAAGCAGCTTTTGAGGAGCATTGTCTACTGAGCTGCACTAATTTGGAGTAACACGTGTGTATAAATTACATGTAAAAGAGTAGAAATGGCTCAGAAATTTTCAGGGCAGACTACTGCTCTTTAAAGGTGATCATATCAAGGAGAAGGCAGTATGCTGATCATTTTGACACAGTTCATCAGGGATCTTCATTTTCTTCAAAAAGAATCTGATTGTAAAGACAGTTCTTCCATCTCCAGATGCTAGAAAGTACTCACTGTAACATAGAAAGCTTAACTGTGTTTCTTCGTGGAAGAATGCTCGCTCCTTTTCTCTATTGGTCATTTTCTCATTTGGCCATTAGCCCATGCAAGGGGGTTTTCTGACCAGAGTGCTCCACTTTCTCCAAGAGCATTTGTGTGTAGATGCCTTCAAGGTGAATATGGTTCTGAATATGCAAGTTTTTAGACTTTCCCCTGAATGATGCTTGTTCCAAAATGGACTATTGCAGTAGGAATAATGCACATCTCATGTCAGATTGGAAACTGCTGCTATTGTTAGTTAACCACCTTAGTGATTACTTGTCTGCTGAATGAAAGAAGGACAGGAATAAGCAGATGCTTATGAACAGGACTTTCTGAGGTGAGGCATGCAGTAGGACATCTTGTGCAAACTCTTTGAACAGTGGTCTCTGAGTGTCCCCTACAAGGTGTTAGAAATAGTTGAAGAGGAGTTTATGAGGAGAGGTTGTACCTTTTTCTTAAACTGTCTTAAATGGGTGGAGAGTTTTAGTACATGTTGTACTTGTTGTCTCTGCCTCTGTTCACCAAAGATCTGGACCAAGCATTGATCCTAATCCCCAGTGACCTGGGACGAAAGTAGAGCTGAGAACAGTCAGGAGTGTTGGAGCCGATACATCAGATTGAAGGTATCATTGCATTAATCACAAATGTCTGTAGCCCTTTGTGGGAACTCTAGCTTTCTCTGTGTGCAGAGAATAAGGAAAGTAATACATATGTTGTATTTCTGAAGAGGTGTAAGTATACTAGGTTTTGACACCACAAAGGGTCACTACAAGTATGTAGTTTGGCCTTCTGTGTAACAGTGGCTCTAGGTTTCACCCAGTGACTTCCACAGCTGATGATGAACATATGAGGTTATCTTTCAGAATCTGAATCAAGATTTTCCAAATGATGAAGAATGACCATGTTGTCAAACAGGCCAGTGTCACATTGGACTGCACTTACTTTAAAAAATGAGACTGTTAGTGCCATATTGAGCTTGTCTCTACTATGTGACTTGACAGAATCTAGAAAAGGGATGTGCTGCTGTCAGTGCTTGGAAATGGTGACTTCATCTTTATTAATAAATAAAATGTTTGTCCTGTGGTCCTGAAGGCAGTTGAGCTCATTGTTCAAACAGTTTAACTCCCTGCAATCCCCAGAAAGAGTGTGGCTATGTCCAGGCTTCCTATCAAGAAAGGTCACTGGCCTGTATTAGCCTGTGACTCTGTGAATTCATGAGAGTTATAGAGGAGGGTATTTGTTCGCCCTGATGAAAACCATCGGGGATTGTGCAAACACTTAAATAGAATGGACTCGTGTAGGACACTGTGGGCCCGTGCCCTGCTGCTGATTGTTTATTAGTGTGTATATAGCCAAAGCAAGGATGTCATTCAGGAACACAATGCAATTAGTCAACTTTAAGAGTTGTTGAGAAGATCAAACTGTAACAAGAGGTTGGAACTCTAAAAGCTACAAATGTCAAGATGTCCTGCGGGGGACAGCTCAGGCTGCCGAGCATCCTCCTGTGTCCCAGGCTATTGTTTTGACATTAACTGGGTGTTGGAGTGCCTCCCACATTTCACTATTTGCGAGGGTCTAATTTGCTTGTAGGAATTCTTCTTTCCCAGCAGCCACCAAAGCTGCTCTTGCAGCTTTTTCAGCGAAGAGCAAGGAGACTGCAGCAATCTCAGGCTCTTAAATTAGTTGCATGGAGATTTTTTTTTTTTTAACTGAAATTGAAATGTCTTCCTTTGTATTTGCATCCTTTTCTAGCAGTGCTTCTATCAGTGTAACTTGCAGAGGTATGAATATGCACGTACTGTCCATATTGTTGGAGAGATCCTCTAGCATGTGCACAGCTTTCAGGGTTAAATTTGTCAATGAAAAAGCAATGGAAAAACTGTTTATAGTGTTAGTGAGATTATTAATCCCAGAGGGCCTCCTCCCCAAATTTACCTCTGTAGCTAAAGCAAAAGGAAAGAGTTATTTGGAGAAGGGCAACAAACAAGACTGGAGAAATACCTGACTATTAATAGAATTTCTCAGTACATGTGGCTTAAAGAATATAAAAGGCTTTCATAAGAAAGAGTAGCTAGTATCTGGCATCCTCTCTGTGTAATGAGGATGGGAGAGTTGCTGCAGTTTTTTTTTAACTTAAGTGAAAACATATGGCACAGCATACACTAAAAAACTAAACAGACATGGTCCATGTAATACCTCTTCCATGCATTTAGTCAGTAATTGTGTCATTGCTTAGCAGTAATTATAGGTCTTCTACCTTTGTTCCTACTAGGTTGTTTTAAGTAGAGAGGCTGCTTTGTTGGCCCTCCATCAGTTTGTCTTTGAAGGTGATACTTATTTCTTAGGGAGTGACTGTCTTGTCACCATCTCAGAATTTGCCTCCCACCAGGAATCTAGGAAGCAATTTCTCCCCCACAGTGATAGGAGAATATTAAGAACGTGTTTGAAGTGCTACAATTTTATCAAATATAGTATGTACTACTGGCCAGGAGGCTTCATATTTTCATCTGATACAGGAAGGGCATCTGAAATTGGTGACATGTTTGGTGACAAAGAAATCAAGTCTTTGCACAGAGCACTAATGCTAACAGATATATTGTGCAATGGTTAATTGTTCTTGTACTCATTTTATTTGGATGTTTTCTTTTGTGTTAGTGCTTCTGGGAAGAACCATGGTTCAGTGCTGCTTAGTGGTTTCATTAGTCTCATGGGGGAGAGGTCATTAATCTTCAGTGAAAATGTTGAGTTTTGAGGCGTGCAAAAGTTGGCATATCAAAATGTTATTGGGAGAAAATCTCTTCTTTTGTATGCATGTTCTTTTCTTGCATAGCTTTTTCTTCCACATCAGCTTTCTTGGCATGAGCAATACTTTATCTCTGAGAAAACATAGTCACTTGGACACCACAATTTAAATTTACAGCTGACCAAAAGAAAAACTATCAGAAAAGTAAGTCTTTTCCAACCTACCCTTCCAGCTCTTTACAGAGGCTGAATTACCACATGCAGACACCTTCCCTACATCTGACTGGGTCTGCTTGATAATGAAGTGTCTCTTTTCTGCTTTAATTCTCCAACCTTGTCCTTGTTTTGTAAGCTGTACTCTGTTGTACAGATGATTTTCCTACTGTGAGCATTTTTTTTGTTGTTCTTCATGTGTTCTTCCTTTAACAACTAAGCACGAAGCACAAGCATGTATAGCTGTTAGTTCTGTTCAGAGTAGGTATTAACAAAAGATTGTTGTTTCTTCTTGAGTTTGAGGCAAATTTCTGAACTAGTTTCCACTAGAATTTTACATTTGACCAAAATTGGTAATAGTTGCCATTATCACATGGGAATATAGCTATAAAAATATTGCTGTTTCTCCAGGGAATCTAGCTGATTTTATAGCCTCAAGAAATTAAATAAGAGGTTTGAAGGGAAAAAAATTAAGTTTCAGAAGAGGTAGAGGATCAGCTTTTCATTGCTAAATAAAGCATCTAAAGGAAGTTGTATTGTGAATTTTGAAATTAAATCAACTGTCACTCTTGAGCTCTCTTGATGAAAGTACAACCCTCCAGTGCCTTATTTCAATCAAAGTTGATGCTTTGCTGTTGAACATGCTTAAAGAATAGTCTTTCTCCCAACCCACTGAGAAGGGAAAGGTGCCCCTGGGAGATCTCAAACCCCAAGTTTGCATTTAATTGGGTGACTCCATATTGGAGTTCTTCCCAGAAGTGTTGAAGTCCAATTGAGACATGGACATTATTCCTATCTTTCACTTCCTAAAAGGAAGTGCGGGTCTTTACTGGCTGTTCTGTTTTGAAGTGCCACATCTTAATGCTTCCGCAAGCATCGGGAGAATTAGAAATCCCCATAGTAGTTATTGAGTTTTTTGGCCTTGAAGACATTGCCTGACCACCTGTGAAGGGGCATCAAAAATGCAGCAACAAAGGGAAGAACAGCCCTCTATAACAATTGTATTTGTTTTCCCTCTTGGCTTTGGACAGCACATTGTGAATCTTTCAAGGACTGTTTTCATTTGGCGTGAATTAGCCTGTTTCTACAGGCTTTGTTGCTTCCTGTGCATCAAACTTGAGTTTGGATCAAAATGGTTAATGCATGGTTATTGCAAAATGTTGCCCATTTTTTTGGCATAATTGTTTTTTAAATTAATGTTCCAGCTTTCCAAGCCCTGGGATTATGTTGGGAACTAAGCTTGTGTTCTGAAAAAACAAACTCTTGGTTGTGAAGAAAAGCTTGGAAAAAAAATCCCTGAAGGCTCCAAAACTACGATGTAAATGAAGAGTCCAAATGTTATGTATTTTATTTATATCTTGTTATAAAAAAAGGCCTTGAGGACTTTCTGGAGCTTACATTTAACGCATGCCTGGTTTTCCTAAAATTGTTAGGGACGTACCATGTATCTTCAGTCTTTCTTTTTTTAATTTTATTTTGTGTCTATGCAACACACTATATGCCTCTGTCTTAATACCATTAAAAATCATCAGTGGGATATTGGAAATAGTGGCAGTCTTAAGTCCTGTTGTTAGTAAGGTGTATCGCAAGTAAACCACCTAAAACTGGGACAGCTAATGACCTCAAGAAACCATTCTCTTGCGTTTACACACAAGGTGTGATTTGGGGACAGATTTCCTGCAGTTTGTAGTTAACTGTCTTTGAGAGCCAGCTCACGTGTTTCCAATTTGCTTCAAAGTTCTGGAAGTCTTTGTAGCTGCTTTCTCCTGCTTAGGCCTCTCAAAGTTAGCTGATCAATAATAAAAAGAAGTGATGCAGGGAATGTCAGACTCATTTTGATACCTGTTGTACTCACTGGATTCCGAGCTTCACTAAGATGCAAATAATGTGTGTCTACAGCTCCTCGTGGTGTTTCTGGGAGAGAGCTGGAGGACAGAATATGTGGTGAGACTTGGGTCCATGGCCTTGTGCTGGGCACCAGGGTGACAAATCCTTCTGTAAAAGATCACTCCTCAGCTCCCATATGGAGCGAGATCTTAAGGAAAAAAATGCCAAAGAAGGAACTTTATGCAGAACTGAACTTTTGGGTAGTGTAAAAAAAGGTATGCACTGGGTTCGTGCTTACAGCTTGTTTGTAAATACTGCGATTTGTTTAATCCATAGCAATGATAGTGTTTACTTTCCCCACGACGCTGACACACACGTGGCATTCTGTTATTGTGGGACAGGGACCCATATGCAGAGGAGACTGGCATGCTTCAGGGATGTCTATCAACCTCACTCTAGTCAGTGTATTCCCAAAAGCTGAAGCTGATGCCCCATGTCCTGCAGAAGTGCTAGCTAGAGGTGTGACAGCTGGGTGACTAGCTGTGGAGATGGGCACTGACCGTGGCTTGCAGGGCAAACACGAAGAACTGCAGCAGTACACTGTTCCGTGACCCTAATGCATGGTATTCAGATACCTACTGCTGGCAATAAGGGCATGTAGACTTGCTAATTTTTGAGGAAAATGGCTGGTATGGACCATTTGAAAAATTACAGCCTCTTCTCTTGGCCATTTGATGAACAGCCCGATTCGCCTGCTTTCAAGGCAGGCGGAAGGTAGACCCTGTGAGATGGCTGCAGTCAGCCCTGTGGAGTGGAAAGGTCTCCTGTCTTTTTTTAATGATGCAAGCAAGAAGCTTATGCATTAGAAACAACAATGTTAAGTGTTGTTGACATTTACAGTGAAGGTCTCCACTCCTCCACATAAATAACAGAGAAAAAGGCTAGGATTGAGACTTAGGCTGGTTCTCACTGTGTGGTCACTGCCTGCCTTAATTTCTAACTATTTACTTTTAGTTTTTCCAAATGTCTGAAAATTTCAGGGTCAACCTGAAGTCAAGATGTACTTGCATTCAGAGAAATCATGCAGTTCTGAGCTGCTTTTGAATCTTCTGATGTTATAAGGCAAAGCTGATAGAATATGTCATGATAACTCAGGATTCTTAGATAAATGTAATCAACAACTCTTCTAGATGGGAGGAAAATGTGTAGAGGCTTCTTGCTTTGTTTGTATAGTAATAGTGTGTGCATAGTAGTCGATAGATGAATGGGTTAAATAATCTCCCACTTTCCCCGGTAATCTAATTTCTCCGTGACAGGAAAAAAATATAATAAACAAACTATGGCTGCAGAAAACTGCAGTAGATTGCTTGCCCTAGTGATGTGTTCATTATCTAATAATGGGAGAAAATGAGGGTGAAAATGCAGGATATTGGTGTTCATTTCCATTAATTTATCATTAAAGGATGGTAGCAGACCCATGTGAAGAACATGTAAGCCAGAGCGCTAACTGAAGAGGAAAGCCTTTGCAGAGGGCTCCTTATCTAGGAGTCAAAGGCTTTATTTTGTTCCTAGTTATGTCACTTACTTGCCTTGTGACCTTCAGTAAGTTTGATTCTCTCAGAGTATGAAGACATTTACTGCTTTCAGAAATGAGGAGAACGGGTGGAGGACTTGAGAGGGTGAATTCAGGAATATGCATATATGTATGTATATGTATCACCTTGTAGCCTTTGACTTGAAGGAGCTGTATAAAAGCCACATTTTTACTGTTGGAATAAGTTCACTTGCCTAATACCTCAACTAGAATTAAACAGCACAAATATTCCTCCCTATATATAACATATGTATGTACACTATGTTCTTATGCCTACCATACAGGTGGCTTCAGGTAAGCAGAACCACTGCATTGCAATTTGCTCTTTCTGACATGAACTGTTGGAGCTAACACAAATAAAAAATGGGCTGCCAGTGAGCTGCTGCTGAGATGTTCACTGTCCTGGGAGTGGCACACATCTGTAGCCTTAAGGATGATGGCACTGCCATTGCCATGTAAACATCAGCATCCTTGAGGAAGGATTTAGTATTGATAATGACTGCCTTGAATCTTGTGAGGATGAATAGGAGGAACAGTACACATGAAGGAATATTGCTGTTGGGTTTACGCAGCCTTCAAGTGGTTACCAAAACTGTGGCCACTGGATGGCTGTTGGATGATCTGCATGAGATGAGTTTGGTGTTTGAATTCAGTTTCCAGTGGGAAGTTTGTATTTCACAAAACATGCAGCTAATTAGCACCTGTTGGGCTGCCTGTTTGGCAGCTGGGAAGAGAGCAAAGTTTAATTGCTTTTCAAAAATTAATTCACCTTTTATCCGTACTGGTTAGGGGAGGAGAGCGACAGGGAAGAAGTGCATGGTTTTGCCTGAGCTGTTCTGTTCCTGCCTGCTCAGTATACCCTGCTCAGGATGCCATGGAGAGTGCAAGGTAGCTGTGGTAAAGTGCTGCCAGCTCTCCTTGTCTGGGGTAAACATGACGCAGAGCTGCTGAATCTGTGGGAGCCACCACTGTGCCAGCAATGAATGGCAGGTAATAAGTTCTGCTTGGTCTGAGCTGACCTTGCATGGAGCCCTGCAGGTGTCTGCAACATGCTCTCCATGGTTCATGTTTCTGGGCATATGGTGCTGAGACATGTCTTCTGGACTGATTTGCTGGGGTTCTGCGCTGAACAAGAGTAGCTGAAACTTTTCCAGACTGGAAATGGCCCTCAAAGAATTAGAAATCTGTTTGAATGGGGATGTGTCTGAGCTAATGAATTCTGTTACACCTGAGCTGGCTGTGCGCCTGGGCCCTGGAAGCAAGAGGTGAGTGCATGCATACCTGTTGCTTGTAACAGGAAGGATTTTTTCCTTTGTAGTACTCAGAACATGTATACTCAGGCCCCTCCTGGCCCCTCCTTGGTGCACGGGTACACAAGGCAGAGCACACCCACTGTGTCTGTTCTTCTCACTTGCTGAGCAAGAGAGAAGTTGTGCCTGGGCTAGCATTGTGTCTGCATCCATGCCATGGTTTCTTTGCAACCTGGGTAAACCGTCTGAGGAAAAAAAAATCAAAATAAATTGTTTGCATAGCTGTTACTCTAATAAAACAATCTTTCTTTTAAGCATGGGTTCATGTTAAAGCAAAGGCTGTATGCAGCTGGTGCTTTTTAAAAAAACAGAAAATAAATCGATGGATGAATGTAGAAAGCTGACAGTTACCAGGAACAAAATGTGCTCCCCTGAAACACTGATCTTGGGTTGCTCTCTTCTTTGTTCTTTGCTGTGTTCAATACAAGTATGTCCCAACCACGAGTTCTATCCCTATCCCTTAAGAATATGCCTACCCCAGAGAAACTTGCTGCCCTGGGTGCCGGCTGTTCCCACTGCTGTCCTACCCCAATGGAGGGGTTCAGTGGCTGAGGTGCAGCATAGCAGGTCTGCTGCTGATCAGATTTGCTACTAAATCAGGTAATGGTTTAATATAAGTTGTTTAGAAGTTTAACATCAGTGTGTATGACATCAAAACTGGTTTGGTGGCCTTTCTGCCACTGTTCTGTAGAACAATTTTTTTGAATCTGCTTCAGAAACTACTGCATGAAGATAGAATGTGTTAGTTATTGCCTAGATCATGGGGGTACCAATCATGTTGTGCATACACTGGTGCAGTCTCAGTGGCTCAGGTCGTGAAGACTTGGCCTTTCATTTATCCTTGAAAAACTTGGTTTCAGTCCCTGATAGATAAGTGTTTAGCCAGTGGCTGTGCACAAATCCTGTTACTTGAAACAGAAAGGATTTTTTCTTTGTAGCATTTATAACGTACTTGCACCCATTATTTTCACTCAGTACACAGGTATATAAAGCAGACTGTGCTCATCACCCTTTCAATTTCTCACCCTGAAGAAAGCATGCTCCATCAATTAACTTTACATAAGGCACCTGCTTTCCTGGTGCCTGATTTTCTTTAGTCGTAGTCTGGAGATGAACATTGCTTTGTGTCCTGCAGGTTGCTATCTGTGATAGTAGTCTTTGCAGTGGTGATTTCAAGTGATCCTCCACCTTGAACCAGCTGTGGTAAAAGATCCAGTCAGTGGTTCCCTATTGTAAGTATCTTCACTGTCTTGTGGGAGGTTGCAGACCAGCCACAGCAGCATCCTTTAAACCTTGTTCCAAGAAGATACAGAAGCTCCTTCTGAAGGAGGTCTTCTCCTTCCATCCTGGTGCTAGTGAACAAGGTGCCAAATGCAAGTGTCCACCTCAGCAACAGTGTAGTGTGCATCTTCTAGTAGAGTTCCAGCTCAGTCAAAAAGATCTAGTGCCTGTCCCCTGCCAAGGCCATTAGCTGTTCCTTGTAGTGCTTGGCTCCTGCTCCTGGCTTCTGATGAGGGTGCTAGACTAGACGAACTGGCACTGAGGGCATCTGTGCCACCTTCATTCCTCTGTGAGTCAACACTTGGCAGTGAAGTACTTTGTCTTTTATTGAGTTTCATTCAGCAGTTGAAAGATAACACTGTGATTTGTGCAACTTCCAGACCTCGGGGATGCCTCGGGGACTGTGGGGGCTGCTGAAGAGATATGTCCCATTTGGCCATTCATAATTGGTACTGAATGTCCTATATTGTTGTTTGTTTTGTTTCTGTTTTCTGTCTGGATGATGGGAATGAGGAGCATCCCAAGTGCTGCCATATCCAGTCCTAATGTAGTTGTATTTCATTCCTGAGCATTCACTATGAAGGTGTTGCTAATTAGCTGGCAAGATGAGAAAAACAGAATTATTTGAGTGCCTTAGTCAACTGTATTCCTTTAATGTGCTTTTTAACATAGTGTAATGGATGCCCTCCAAGTAGTGCAGGGTGTTAATTTGTGGGTGGTAGAGCAAACCTGGCATAAGAGAAGCTTGGTAGATGGGAGGTTGCAGCCCTTGACATGCAGTTTTGATCTCTTTTCTGAGAGTGTGGGAATACAACCAATGTAACGTATATTGTCCAGTAAAAGTCAACGTATGAGACCCGCCAAGGAGAGGACTGTGGCATGGTGCCATTAGAGGTCACAACAACCTACTGCTGTTGCAGCAGACTTAGGGAAATAGCATTCCTGTTGGAGGGGGAGGCTGCTGCCAATGCATCAAAAGAAATTCTTCAGATGAAGGAAAATTAAACAAATAACACTTATTTTGCTAACAAAGTAAGTTGCTTTCACCCTACAAATTGCCGCTTTCCTTACTCCGCTCCAAAATACGATCTTCTGAAAGTAATCACAGTTCCCAGCTTGTAATGGTTGGCAGGGGCTGTCGGTAATGCCATGTCAAAAACTTCCCCAAATCTAAAAATAACCATCAGAGTTTTCTGTTAATCACCTTTGTCTGCCTTCTGTGTCTCACCAGCTTGTTGTCAGGTTCAAAGCTGTTTGGCACATGGGCTGCCTCGAGCTTGCGTGTTTGTCCCACACCCTTGTCCTGTAGTTTCTATGGAGGGGTATAGTAAATAAGAACAGAACTCTTTACTTGAAAGGGACTCCCCTAACTGTACTGATTGCATTAAGTAGTGTCTATCAGGAAAACTATTTAAGTTCACTGTAAACAGTCACTTGATGTCAGTCTTCTCAGTGTTCCTGTGTCATTTGTCGTCTTTTGTAAAGAAATGAGACTTACTTATTCCTTTTGACTGGTTGACAGATATATTTAAGGGAAGGATATGATAGATATTTACAGTCTCCCAAGGAAAGTGGAAGGGGACTAATTGTTCACAATTTTTTTCAGTATAAATGAAGCTCAGGGAAGCCATATTCAAAATCAGGAAAGGGAAGTAATTGAAAGTCCATATGGATCCAGGAGGATTCTGAGCTCATGGAAGAGAAATCACTGAGGGTTGCGGTTGCCAGATACATAGAAGCTATACCTGACACATGAAATCCCTGATTTGAAAATAATTAAATGCTGGAAAAGAATTTCAGGGAAATCTTATGTCTGTTTGCTTTGTTCTTATGCTCCTCTTTGGCGTCTTCTTAAGGCCATAGTTAGAGTCAAGATTTGGAGACAGGCTTTTTGTCGGACCCAGTACAGCCATTCTGAAGTTACTGGTGCATTTGTAAATCCAGACTAGCCAAAGCATTGCTGCTTCTTGGCCCTGGATGGGTCATAGTAAAGGAGTTTGGACCTTTGTGGGGTAAAGAGGTGGAAAAAACAGGGACAAAGGACAAAATTTAGAAGGAAGCAGACTCAAAAATTTCCATAGTCGATAGAATTATTTACATGTAACCATTGTGCTTCTACAATTTAATACATTTAATTTGTGTGTGTGTCTACGCTTGCCTAACTTATACCATCTAGTTGTTGTAGTGTTCACTGGGTGTCAGTGTAGGTTGAGGTTCCATGGGCATTTCTTTCAGCAACTATGATGGTTTAATTGGATTCTTCCATGAAGAAAGCCAGACTGAGGAGCTGAACCTAAACTAAAAGTAAGCCAGGAAAATAAAAAACATCGGTTTTAACCTGGTTCTGTTCCTGCATCCAGTTCACCACTCAGCTGCATAAAAGGTTGTCTGAAAGCAAGCATTGACAGCGATACTGGCTTTTTCATGTCTGAAGTGTTTGTGAAACTGCGATCTCAGGGAAGTGGGTATGAAACCACTGCCTTAAATTGTACTGTGTTTGTTCCCTATCACTCTCTCTATGCAAGGCATTTGCACACTGCATCAGAATTTGGCACATAACATCTCTTTGCAGCCAGTGCATGAAGGTCATTGTCTAGAGAAAATAGGGATATGCAAGTTAAAGTATTTAGTCCTAATGTGAATGAACCTTATTTCAGTTCCTCCAAGTAACCGTTTCAGATGCTTTACATCACTTTGTTTTTAATTTCCATTAGAAGTGAGAACTTGTTCCTAATGTCTTCTTCCTTTCTCTCCAGATAATCTGATCAAAGCCATCCTGTCAGCAACCAAAGATTACCGTCTAACTCCAGTTCTTGACAGGTAAGATGAGACCTTTTAGAATAGAAGGAGTAGAAATTATTATTTTCCACGTCCTAAATAAATTTTGCTAGATATTTTTGCCAGAAATTATTGCCAATAAGTATGGCTGTGCTTTGGAGGTAGATCAGGAGCTGGAAACTGAGTCCTCTTTCCAGTAAATCTGTAAACTCTGGAGACCTCTGTTAAGTCAAACATGAGTAGAAAAAAAGCATTTACCTTTTGACTATTTCCTAATCTTTTGTTTCGTGTGGTGTTACAATACACTCTCTTGCCCCTTTTTCAAATAAGTAAATAGTAGGTTTTCAATAAACACATTGTTCTTTTTCAGCCTTTCTGACAAAGCAATAGGATCACAAGAAACTCTTAGAGGGAAAGAAGGGACTGGCTTGTTTTAACAATGTTTCACTAATACCTCACTCTTAAAGCACTAATGTGTGATTGTGTTGGCCAAGCCTGTGCCAGGATGCGATAGCAGCCTACTGGGTCCTGTGGTATTTGAATTGATGCCTTTAGAAGAAGTTCCTTTGATTCTTCAGTCCTATTGTAGAGGCTGCTTCTGAAACTCACTGGCATGTTTACAGTCAGCTTCCCAATGATAGTCCTTTAGTCTTTTCTATCTTTTCTTTTCTGTCATTCCTTCCCTTTTCCCTGCAGTTTTGGTTTAGTGCCACCTTCCGAATTAGAGGTAGTTTCTTTCAGAAGCTGTCAGAGGGTTTTACTGGGACATGATCTCTTTCCATAGTCCTGGTACTACTTCTGTACAAGCAGTGGTACTTCCTTGAACCCAGGCTAACCACACAGTTCCTGCTTTCTAAACACATGGGTTTTATTTCCTGGCCCAGCTCCCCTTCTGCCCACTTTTCCATGACAAAGTTCATAAGCTTTTCCAGCCTTTCCGGCGGTCTCCACATCTCTCATGTTGACTGTAGAGCTTGCCTGCTGTAGTTAAGACTTGGGAGTTACTCTCTATGTGAAAGTTTATTCTTAGTTTTTTGTAGTCTATGTGCTAATTTGGGTTGCTTTGAAGTTTGCCTTGCCTCACAGCAGTGCCAGATAGGGTTAGCCTTCAGAGTTTAGATTAATTTGAGAAATTATGTCCAGAAGGCAAAATCATTTTACATATGACCTTCTTAGCGATTTTGCACACAACTGAGTCTCACCCATCTGGGGTTTATCTCAGCTCTGGTTGGAAAGCTAAGATTTTAATCTGTTGAAAAATCCACATACAGGATCTTTCAGAAGGTTGCTCACGGGAAATTAGTGTTAATGACAGAGGGCAGGTGGAAGATTCTTGCAGTGAAGGTTAATGTAATTGTGACCTGTGCTGCTCACCTGTTCTTTGCAGAGTGGAATGTTTCGGGTTTTTTAAGTCACTTCTCAGAAGGCTGTGAAATAATAGCCACTCTAGCATGAGCTGCTCACTTTGGTTTTACATTCTTTATAGTGGGTTTGGTGCAGAGTTAGGAAAGGCCTAACACTCAAGCCTTCATGAAACATATGCAAAGTACCTGAGATATCAAATATGAATGAGACCTAAGGAAGAGGCTAGAAATGTATTTCTGTAATATTGCAGTAACAAGGTTTGGTGGTATGTATGCTTGTAAACACACAGATATTTGGGGGAAGTACTGTTTCCTTGGGGATTTTTGTGATAAATGCAAAGCAGTCAATGTTGGCTGCGTAGTACATATGCCTCACAGTCAAATACCTCCCAGAGCCCTTCCAAGTGAGCAGGTCTTAGGAAGGGCAAAAATCAAAGCTGATGTGGGAGAAAGAGACAAGAAAGGCTTGGGGTAGCAAGCCGCAAAGTGAGAGCCTAAAGCCGTAGGTGGATGGAGTTGCAGCAGAGGGGTTATTACAAGACGGCACTTGGGTACCGTAGGAGGTGTTAAGGCTACCACAGTGCTGCTTTTGGAAATGTGCTTGGTGAGTAGGGTACGGATTAAGACCTGGATATGCATCCAGAAGTGTTCTTCAGCCGTGATTGTCAGTAAATTACAGTACTGGCAGCAGTGGGTATCTGCCATTTTGGATTCCGGAAGAGCTGATGGAGCAGACTGATGAGGGAAGGTTAGCTACTTTCTCATCTTGTTTCAAGCTCAAAGCAGAGCCCAACAGTTCCTCTCTGTGGCAGCTTCAGTGTGCTGGGAGCAGGGTCTTGAGGTTTGGCTCATTCCCTTACTGCTCACTGGTCAAGGAGAAAGTCCAGACCTCTCCCCTTTGCTCACCCCCTTGGAGCAACTGGAGAGAGCCTGACTTAAGGGACCTTTAAAGGTCCCTTCCAACCCAAACCATTCTATGAGTCTGTGATTAAGGGCTGAAAAAATGCACTATTGTGAAAGCTAAAGTCAGTGAAGTACAAGGGGTCAGACTTAGGAGATCTTATGAACCCTTCCACTTGTAGGCTCTCAGAAGTCTAGTGGGCTGATTCTAGCAGTAGGGAAGATATTCCAGGTTCACCTTCTCTTCAGGGTGGAGCTACACCAACATTTTCTCTGTTGGCAAAGCCAGTCTAAGAAGCTGTATTTGCTGCTGCCTGCTCTCAGACCATAGCTCCCTACCTTCTCCTTGGGCCACTGCTATTGTTTGAAGAAGGACTTTAAAGCGGGTCAATGAAACGATTCCAGTTCCAAAGTTTTTCTCTTAACCCGGGTCATTCCAGTGACCTCATTTACAGAGCTCTCCTCCTACTGTGGAGTTGAACTGGCACAGCGCTGCAATGCCAGCACAAGAGGCAGAGGGCTGGGGATGGGTGGGGAGGGTGAGTGCTGCCAGGCCTATTGAACTAGTGTTCATGTAACCATGCACTGAATGCAGCTTTCCTGGGGGAAAGGCGGGAGAGGCAGGAGAGGTGAGGTCAGAGCAGCGCATGAGAGCATAGGAAGGAAAGAGGGGATTAGAGTTGTATGGTGGGGGATCTATACCAAGCCTTTGGCCTTCTCCCAACCCAAGCTTCTCCATTTCTGTCCTCCTTCACAAAGCTGTCCTTTGAGATGTTACCTTCACTTGTCTCCCATAGCCCTGGAAATGAACTTGTTTGTTTGATTATCCCTGTGCCAAAAGGGCATCCTGATGCACCTTTCCTGAAACAATGTGCCGACATGGTGCTGAAATGAGGCAAACTCGATCCTTCCGGGTATGCATACACCCTTCATCGTCCCAAAGCAGCTTTGCCAACTCACTTAAACTAATCCCTTCATTGTGAGTACAGTTGTGTTAATAACTAACAGCAGCTGGAGGGCATGTGAACAAATGCTGTAGTTCACGCCTGTAACATAGTGTAAGTGATGCCGTGCTTTCTTAGTTTTCTTCATGACTCCTTATTATGGCACCTTTATGATGAACTGCTTATAGTAACCTGCTCCTGCTCCAGGGCAGGAGGTAGGTAAGGCTGCAGTTGTGTTTGTGAGGGTAGTTGCAACTCAGCTCTGAGCTTTTCTGGAAAAGATGGGGGATCAAGGGGAGTTTCTCTAGAAGCAGTGTCCTCTTCCTTCAGAGCTGGCACGTCTTTCTTCCTAATGCAGGTGTTGGTGGGCCTTGTCTTTGACACTTCAGAGTTCTCTTGCCCTCTGTTGGCTTTTCCAGGCCCATTTATATCACTGACATTTTCACTGCTTGCTTTAGTGGCTCCTCCAGTGGCCTGCCCCTCATTCTGCAGATTGATCAGGGCTTGGTTTCTAGTTCCATGACTCTTCTGCTGGCTGGACTTCAGTGGATTTTGGCGCTAAATCTCTGCAGTGATGCTCTGTAAATTTCCTGTGAAAAGACATAAATATAAAAACCTGACAGATCCTTTTGTATTGCTTCCAGGTGGTAATGAAGGAAACCTGAGAGTTTGAACTTAAAACTAGCACAGTCTTTACTAATGCAGTATATAAACTAACAAGTGAGGAAGGAATTTGATAGAGCAGGAGAGGAGATGTGCCTGTCCCTCTGGCTTAGGTTGACAACACCAGTTTAAGTAGCAGCAGCCAGATCAAACCAGAATATGCTAAGCCTCCCTAAGCACCAGTTACCCTAAAGATGTATTTTTTAATTATTCTGTTATATCTTTCCTCATAGCCTTTAGTTCCAAAGTTGCATAAAGGCAGACTTTGTGGTTTTTCTCCCCTGATAAATCCCTGAAGTGCTTTGATAAGAGAGGAAGAGGAAGTAGCAATTGCTACAACGCATACATATATTTACAGTGCTATATTGTTCAAGAAGATCTGTGTGAATCCCAGTTTTGCTGTAGATGAACTCAACCTCTGAGCATCTGTGTCAAGAGGCTGTACATCTGGCTGCAGCTCCCAAGTTGGGGCTTTAGGGAAAGTCTGTCTGGTGTGGAAAGTCCGTGACCCTCCTTCATACCACCCTGGTAGCAAACTGGAACCTGGGGTCAGTCTGATGTGTTCAGTCCTTGAGCTGTTCTGGAAAAGAAATACAGCTTTGACATACTATGTAAACAAACAAAAAGGTGTTTGCACACTTCTTTGTGGAGCAACAATTGAGCTGTAACTGATGCTGCTTGCATGGTGTGTTTCTTCAGCCAGAAACTTGCCTTGAGCCAGCAGTGACTTTGCAGGTTTCCCATGCTCAGACACCATCGGTCGGTGCTAGCTGCGAAGGAGCCCAGGTACACTGGTGCCAAGTGTCCAAACTTCTGGCTGGGATGTGACGTCAGGTGCCTGACGTCCTTGCCAAATGCTTCCCTTTCACAGTGCCATCAGGGTGGCCCTGTAGTCTTCTCACTGTTCCACAGTGTGATTGCCAAAGCTGGTGAGACCAAGCCAACTCACTTTTCTGCCTGTCTTGATTAAAACAGTCCTGGCTTTCCAGACTTGATGTACACGCCTGACGTGCAGAACCCAGGCTCTTCATCACGTACACCTGAAGAAAGCAATATGCGCCTGAGTACTGCCTTCTGAGTGTGCAACAGAAACTTCCAGCTTTGTGATGACAGTGGGCAGAGTACTGTTGAATGAAATTTTAAGAAAAAGCTTCTACAAGATCAAAGATTAGACCTTAGTGTCAGAAAGATACTAATGAAAAATCTTATCTGTGGACTTAAGGAAAAAGGAAGATGCATTTAAATACGTCAAGACCACAAGAATATAAGAGTGGTTCAGACATGAAGCTGGGTAAAGATGATTAACCTATCAGTTATGATGAGTAAAGGCAGAACCATTCAGTTAAGTATTTGTTTCATTTTTGGGGGAAAAGGTAGAATGATGTTGTCCCATTTTACAGCAACAATGAAATACTTTGTGTATTTTTATTAGTAACTATGAGGATTTTAAATGACAGTTATATGTCTTTTTAAATCAGTAAGCACTGAAGAGTATTTAAAGAGTTAAATAAAGAATTCTTTCCGTAGCTAAATCAAGAATTCTTTTTGTTATTACTGTTTGCTTTTTAACCCTTCTTGAAATGTTGGTTAGAACAACAAATGTTGTGCCATTCCTGGGGAAATTTTGGAGATGACAAAGAGGTGGCTGTAAGTTGATTAGCTTGGTTTTGCAGGAAAAATCCTGGAAAGTTAGATCTGGGACAGAGCTAGGATGGCAGCATAATTGATGTGAGTTATCTGGGGGTTTGTGGAAATGAAGTCTTGTCATGTAGAGGATGTATTTTTTAGATGAACTAGAAGCCTGATTGATAAAGATAACCTGTTAAAGATAGGCATTAGTTATTTGTCTCGGTCCATTATATTCTGGTTCTACACAACACTGTTGCAGACATATCCTTTTTAGGAATGGGATATGCCACACAGCTTTGAAAAGTTATTGTCAGGGTTGAGAATTAATCCTTTAGTGACACTTCTAGTGTAATCCTGCTGGCAGGTGTTTGCAGTGGTTAAAACGAATCTGGAGGAAATGTAAAATTACACTAAGAAAATTTGCCACAGCCAAAGACTGGAGAAGTAAGGAGTAGGAGGGCCAGGTCAGTCTAGACCTTTTCGTAGGGCCCTTCTCTGAACAATCCTTTACTGGAGCCAAATCAAAAGTCAGGCATCTCAGAGGTGATGGTGCAGATCGTGCTTACAAGATGAGGATTATATTCTGCAAACCAATGACTATAAAGAGAGCATTGGAATGATGTATATAAAATCTCTGTGTAAAAGGGACCCTGCTTTGAGCAGCGTGAGCTCCGCATGCTGGTCTTCCAGAGTCAGCGCATTGGAGATCTGGGGAGAAGTTGAAAATGGTTCAGAGAGGTACTGCAAATGTGACTCAGGATCTAGGAGAGCTGCCATACGGTAAGAGATGTGATGAGCTTACTCCGGTTGTATGGTCAAGAGAAAATTAAGAATGGGCTTTGATCAGTCTACAAGTACTGTGTGGGAACAGGGCCATGAAGAGAGGCTGCTGGAACAGCTTTGGCTGGTGGAACTGGTTCTTTTATCTCATGTGTAGCGGCTCATGCTCACCAGTCTGACCTGTGACTGATTATCCATGTAGAGGCAGATGTTTACACACAGTGGTTTGTCAGTAAGTGGATCACATGCAGATGTGGAAGGGACTGCTGACAGTAGATGGTGCTTTAATTTAGCAGAAAAGCGAAGAATGCGATTAAGTGGTTTGAGGCTGAAACAAACAAATCTGTATTCAAAACTGGTAAGAGCTAGCATCCTAACAGTAAGCGGGAAAGGGATAGAGGGGAGTGTCTATAGCTTGCAGCCTTTGGATTTTAGCATGGTAGTATTCTTCAAAACATGAAATTAAGAAAAGTCATGGCTCAGAGACAACTGGGTAGAGAAATTGCAGTATTTCACCCAGCAGTCTGTTGTTTAGGAGGTCAAACTTTCTTATCATAATCATCAAAACAGCGTATTTTCATCTGCAATTTCACTTGGCCAGAACTGAACTATGTCTTTTTTCCCTCCTGCAGCACCTTTTCTGTAAAGGTTTTGACAAAGCTGTTACCATCTTTGTCACTCTGGTGTACTTGGGGCTGACACTTTCCCTTCCCTCCTTTACACAATATACTGCCTGAACCAGATCTTGCCTCTGCTTCCTCCTTGTCGCCAGAACTGTATTTTTTTTCTGTGCCATTGTCTATAAAGTTCTTTCTCTATTGTGTTTTGATTATCACAAACATCCACACTTCTTCAGCCCTTAGGGACATGAGCACTCGGCTAATATGTCCATCTTTTTGAGGAGGTTTTTGCTTTTGGAAAGGCTGGGGTGAAACTTTATCTGGGCTGGAGAAGCTGTTCCTGAGCGTTTCTTGGTGCTGTTAATTCTCCACATATGTCCAGCTAATGGGTCTGTCAGCGGGGTAACCCCCGGTGGTTTAGCCGAGTCTTTAAGTGTGCTCCAGCCCTGCTCTGCAAAGACAGACCCCACATAATTAGAGCTTTCCTCATGCTGGCTCTTTGGACTGATCACAGCGAGGACAGCCTAGAAGAGACCAGTCGACTGTGCCTGGGACTAGGAAGGCTGCCTAGCCCACAGATCTTCTCCAAACAACTGATTGCCTTGGAACCTTTCCAAAAAAGGCTCTGCAGACACGTATTCCTTCAGTGAACTACCAGAGATGGAGGCACATTGCCAGAAGAGCCAGCTGCGTTTGGGATTAGATGGCTGGAAAGAAGTCCTCTCTCTGCCTTCAAAACGAAATCACTTTTTAACATCTGCTGCAGAGAGTTCTCGTGACTCGCAGTTCCACAAGAAACTGTTCTTTTCCTTCTCTTTCCTGTTTCTTTGTTAATTAAGGTTGTCTTCCTTCCCTTTCCTCACCCATTGTGTCTCCATATATGTTTCCTACTGGACAGGAGTGTGTGAGGGTCCTTTTTCTATCCATTTAGTGTTTTTCTGTCTCTTGAAGTCTTGTGACAACTGCAGCGATTTTGCACTCAGCAAGGTGAGCACACCCCAGATAACCTGACAAGATCTGCCTGCAGTCAGAAAAATGCTTGGAGAGAGGACTTCCTCACTAAGCTTTTGGTTTATTGTTATTTAAGTGCTAAATGAATAATGAAAAGGTTTAAGTAAACAGAGGGGTTTGATTCAAGCCCATCATAGCAGGGTTGTGGGGGGAGAGGAGCTGCTTGTCCTGACAGCTGATCTCATTAGGCCACACGTGGTGTGAGGTGTTGAAAGCAATTTATCACATGTAATGCCTGGGCATGATGGGGTGAGCTAGGGATCAAGTGTATCTCTGTCCTCCTCTTAATTCTTAGTATTCCAAAAGGTTTCTGGTAGTTCTCAGGTGCAAATTAAGTATGAGCAGCTCAGTGTGGTCAAAGTTGTGTTACAAAAATCACCTCTTTCGTCTGTTTCTTCCACAGTCTCAGCTGCCGGCGATGTATTATTGTGGGAAACGGTGGAGTACTTGCAAATAAGTCATTGGGATTAAAAATTGATGACTATGATGTTGTTATCAGGTGAGTCTTTGGCATCACAGTTCTCTTGTCATATATTCAGTTTCCATATCAGTTCACAAGCTATGCAGGCAAACGTTGAACCTACACTACTGACAATATCCACTTGTATGGAAGCATTAACTAATACGGAGGGGAAAAAAAATGAGCATATAAATGTTTTGTTATAAATGGTGATCACATCAAAAGGTAAAGGCACTCCTCAAGCATTCCATTTTCCACAGCTGTTTGGGAATGTGGTCTCTCGTATGATCCCACTTGAATCTTCTCTTCATAGCTCCTTTCTAAAAGCTGCTGCTTTGTGATGCCCTTAGATGGGGAAGCAGTAAAACGTACTATTAGATCTGCTCCCAGATATGTCACCTGGGTAGCTCAGGAAAGTATATTGGTCATACATGTGTAGCATTCCCCAGGACCTACGCTTCACAGTTAGGATGGGAAGAACTGAGAATGGTGCAGCATAGGTTCTTAGGAAGCAGTAAGCCTCCATGAGTGAGGACCCAATAATGATTAAACACCTGTAGGTGCAACCTAGAAACTGTGAATACTTTGCCTTTGTTTCACTGCAGATGGTGATGCTGAATAAGGGAGTGGAAGCAGGAGTGGCATAGGAGTGGAAAGGACCACAGAGTTAGGGCTTTTTGCTTTTGCTGAGAACCCAGATCTCAGAATGCTTGAAAAACATGCTGATATGTGAAATCACAGCTCTAGTCATAACTCTTAGTAATAAATCTGTCCAGTCAGGGTGGTGTTCTGGGTGGCTGGAGATTAAGAAACACGATACCTGTACTAATGGAGAGTGAGAGAGAGTGTGTGTGTGTAGGAGGGAGGGGGGGCGTGCTCTGGGGAGCTACAGACCCGTTAGTCTGACTTGAAAAAAATGCAGAACTTTATAGCAGGTTCTGAATCGTGACTAACAAAATATTACAATGCTAAATAAGTAAAGTGGGATAAACCGCAGTGTAAGTTTATAAAAACTGGTTTAACGTAGTCTAAGTTTGTATGTTTTTTCCCTTAGTAAGATAACTGATTTCATATTAAAGAGGATGTAGCTGATATCATCTCTCTGAACTTTAGTCAACCATGAGATGTGGTGGCAAATAGCAAATTCTTAGCTAAAGTGGAAGAAAGAAAGGGATTAGTAAAAGAATTTAAGGCACAGTGAAGGTATCATTTAGTGTGGTCTCCTTTCTCTCCCATGTGCTAGTAATGGGCACTTGAGGAAAGAATAGAATATACACAGAGTAATAAATACCCTCTAACTCTGGACAAAAAGACCAAGAAGATCCCTTTCAGTCCTTCGTTCCTGTGAACGATTCCCTGCTTCCCCGGCAGTGCTCTGGACACAGGGCTGACTGTTCAGAACAGGATGAAACTTTTACAGCCCTTCTCCTAGTTCATCCCACTATCAGTTGTTAGCAAAGAGCTCTTACTACTCATCATAGTCTGGTGATTTGCACTTATTTGAGCTGAATTAAAATTTTGGGCTCAGACTGTTCAAAAGTAGCAAAGAAACAGCAGTTTCAATCCATCTGGACTTAAGCCACCCACTAAGATTTACATCAGAAAGTCCACTATTTAATTGCCAAATGAAAAGTTCAACCTTTTCTCTCCACATCAGTAAATCTAAGTCAGTTTGCAAGCTGAGAGGATAAGAGGGCAGCTAAGCACCTATGCTGGTTTTGGGATGGATAAAGGAGAGAAAAGTCAACTGTAAAGGTTAAATGAAGCCAGGTGCTTGGATGTGGGACTGAGGAGGTGAGAGCAGACTTCTTAAATGTATCTAACTGCTTCCTTTACTCCTGTGGAAGCTGGGGAAGTCCCTTGTGTTATAGCATCCTTTTTCATGGGTTGCAGAACTCCTTTGAAGGATCAGATTTGGGACGTAGGAGTTGAATTTTAAAGGGAAAAATGTGTTACATTTGTGGAGAAAGGAGGGATCCAGCAGTATGTGGAGTTTTTTGATGCCTCGTATTACCATGTGAGGATCGCTACTTGCAGCAAGAAATTTTGATCTTGTGAAGAGAGTCAGATCAGCTTTGACAGTTCTAAAACAGCTTGGAGTGAGTTAGTTACTGTTTTTTCTTTAACTGGATATTATCAAATTTCAGTGCAGACGTTATTCCCAGCTGTCATACTGTTTACCTGGCAGGAGCTTCTTGCAGCAGTCAGTCATCGGTGCTCTGAAATGCTTCCTTAGAATAGAGTGTGGACGGGAAAAACAAGTGTGTATCAGAAGTTCCTGGTTAGAATGATATAGGGATTCACCTGATGATGATACTTTAGTGACATTTGAGAGGGTCTTTAAGGTGCCAATTTTAAGAGTTAGTGTCTCTAAGCTCCCTATGTTGTCAGCGGACACAGACAGAAAAATACTCAAACTTCTTATGGAGAAAACTGCCTGTCCATGGGCACTAGGAGGAGGCCTGGCATCCTAACTGAGGTTTTCTAAGATTTAGCTGTGTTTATAACCACCAGCGTGTCCTGCCTGGGAAAGGGCTCAAGCTGTGTTATATGCACCTTCATGGACACGCGTTGTGGCTGCCAGAACTTTTCCTGCTCCATTGCCTGCACTGCCCCAGGGGCACTGACCGTGGGGCTGAGAGTGCTGGCTCATTAGCAGGACTCCATCACTATGATTCCATCAGCAACTCACACTTTGGCCCTTTGCTGGAGACCTGAGTTCATTTTACGTGGGGAAATGGATTGTTTTGTTTCCTGTCTAGATACAAAGTAGGAGTGCCAAGTTTTGGGTGCTTTAACAAGGTAAGCAGCAAAATAGCGAACCCAGCAGTTGAGGGTAGGGGAAAACCCTGCCAAAGAGCTACACATTGACATTTGAAATGACTGCAGGTGCTAACCTTTCCCTCAACTTCAAGAAGACAGATGAAAATATGTATAAGTGTCTTTCTTTACATAGTACTTCATTGCATTTGTCTGTTACCGTTAGAGCCACATGCTTTTACATTATGTAGGGTCATCTACCCCAAAGAGACACAATGCCTTGAAGTTTAAATAATGCCCATAGCAAAAGTGAGTGGTGTGAACACGCTGTCAGGAACAGAAGAAAAAGCAAGGGATCAGGCTGGCTGGGAGCACTGTTTTTGCAGGCAGTCAGGTCTAGATACCTCAATGTCAGGATACAAAGCAAGGATTTGTAAACCACAAAAAAAGGCTTCATCTCCTGTATAAATTGTGGGTGGTTCCAATTCTTAAGTTGTTTTCCCTTTAATATTTTATTCCTAGTGATAAAGTATTTTTACTAAAAATACACAGTAATTTATTCTCCTTAATTCTGAATAGAATTTCAGATTGTATTTTCTTCTACTAAAAGGTTTCCCACCTAAAATGCTTATTCGAGCTGAAAAAGACAAATCCAGATCCTCATTAACATTCCTACACGGCAAAATTTGCAGTCCATAAGCACTTTCCAGTATATTGAACTACCCCAAGTCAAGAAGGCTGCAGTAATTCAAGCAGGCAATGCTGCTCAATCAGGGGCTGCTGTTTGATGTCAGCAAGATTTGTATTCCAAGTTACTTGAAATTTCCTTAGCTTTGGGTTTCTAGTTTTGAATGGAAGTTCTGAATAACTTTAATGTCATGAAAGTCATTGTTGCTGTTAACGCCAGAGCAGTTTGATTTTTGAAGGGAAAAAACGTTGTCCCTGAGGGGTGTTTTAACAAAAGCACAGCTAAATACAGAGCATTCCCTTAGATATCAGTGTGCCCAAGAGCAAAGCTGTGTGTCTGCTTGGGTGTTTTCGGGGTGGGATGCAATTCCACAGCAGAAAGCTCCTCCGAGTCAGTGAGACCGCAGTACTGCTGAGCCTTACCCCAGCTGCGCAGCCCAGCCTCTTTCTTTGTGTTGGTGTTGCAGTGCAGCTTGCCTTCTGGATGGGCCAGTTTGGGGAATTAAACCAGGTGGAGATTGTTCCTTTGGTTTTTTTGAAAATTATCAGCTGGCTTTACTTCCTTAAACAATTTCACCACAGGTAAGATGAGCAGTGTAAGCTCTGGACTGGGGTTGGAGCATGAGACCAGTTTCAGTTTGCTTAAACTGCCATGGAGATGCATCCTCTGTTTCAGCAGTCTTGCAGAATCCAAGTAAGATATCTTGGGAGCGATGGAACGTTAAAATATTAATGCTTAGTTTGTAACTCTACATTTGCAAGGACAGTATTTTTCAGTTTCCTTTTCCAAAGCTTCCAGCCCAATTTAGATCACAAGAGTGGATATGCAGGAATGGTTTGCATTATATTCAATGAAATAATTTCAATAGCTTCTAATTAAACTGTTGTCACTTGGTATAAAGCTTCATAAATGTTTATGATGAAGAACTGCAGGAGTTAACATTTGCTGCTGTAACAGCTGTGAACAGGGAGCTCTTGCCCAGCAGTGATTGCAGTATCATCAACATGCATGAGTGTTAGTGGGAATCCATGATAGTGTCTTCTTTGGTTGCCCTGCAGGCTGAACTCAGCTCCAGTGAAGGGCTTTGAAAAAGATGTGGGTGGCAAGACAACTCTCCGGATCACGTATCCTGAAGGTGCAATCCAGAAAATGGAGCAGTATGAGAAGGATTCCCTGTTTGTTCTGGCGGGATTCAAATGGCAGGATTTCAAGTGGCTGAAATACATTGTTTACAAGGAGAAAGTGGTAAGAACAGTGAGCTGACATTGTGAAGGTCACCTAATTAGAAATGGTGGGCAGACATGATATCACAGTCATATTTGCCATGTTTTGGTCTGAGGAAAGTTCCTCTGTGTGTCCTGCTGCATTTAAGTGAAGGCTTTTTTCACCTCCATGGACTTCAGCTTTAATTAAATATGTTTTACAATGACATCTCTCTGTAACCTGACCTTGCATCACAGATGAGGCTTTCTATTCAAGATTATGTTAGTGTGTACTAGGAACAATGAATTTAATTTTTATTTATTTTAAAGAGCATATAAAAGGACAAGCTTTTGAATGGATTTTATGGACTCTTAGGATCTAAGAGTAGAGGAAGGAAAAGAGCAATGACAAGGGAAGAAATGGGAGTTTGGAGATAAGGATGTGATGGCACAGGAGGGAAGGAGGAGACAGCAGCAGCACAACTTGTTGAAAAGGCTACAATCCACAGACTTAGTGTGACCTCCTGAATAGCACAAGCCATTATATTTTGCTCATTATTGCTATACTGAGCTTCATTATTTGTATTTGGCTAAAGTATCACCCAGAAGAACAGTATCAAGTCTTAATTTTAAAACAGTGAAATGGTGAATCCACTGCTTTCTCTATGTAAATATTTTGTCCCAATCAGTTGCATTAGTGCCCTTCTGAAGTACCATGGACCTGTTACTGGTCAGGGTTGTTCTCTGTAATTCACCAATCCTAAATGGAATCAGGTTGTAATCAATGACTTCTCATTCAGTGTATGGTTTGTCTTTATCTGTTGTCATGAAAGCTGGAATAAATGCTCTCTATCTGGGTATAGTTCTTGTTTTACAAATCTTATATATCTGTTTTCAGATGTTCTTTAATGATTTTTCAACAAATAACCAAACAAATGGATTAATGTTCAAAGGATGGGATGTTATATCGTGTGTATAGAGACAGAGAGAGGAGGTTGGCAGCTCAGCATATATAGAACAACACAGTCTGAGAATATAATTGTATATGGTTGTTACATAGATGGCCTTAAGAGCTCATACGTTGCTCTTGTCTCACACGGGCACCAACTTGCTATTATTTTCCTGGTACCAGACAGATGAAGCTACCTGTCAGCCTCTGGGCAAGCATAAGTGGGCTTTTGTAACATGAATAATTGAGTCAAAAGTAATTTTCTTTGGTTTGTGTCACACTCTTGTTCTTTCTGGGCAAGGGAAAGCTCCAGCAGTGTCAGTGTCCTGCAACCTGAACGCAGTTATAGGGACTCCTAGTGTGTAGCTTGAAGTTCAAAGGATGGATTAGTTTACTTCAAAACAAATTTAATTTCCACCTGATGCTTGCAGTCATGCAGTCATCTATCATTAGATTCTAATGTGGTATCTCCTGCTCTTGGAAAGATGCAGCAAATAGTTTTTTAAAACATGCTAGAAGACTGGGGAGAGCAATTGCAGTAATCTTAGCCGAGTGCTTCAGCGCTCTTGTGGTTGGCTCCTTATCCTTCATTTCTTTGGAATAAACACTTCATTTTTTTCAGTTCTTGTAGGTGATGTTTTCCAGATCTCTTAATTCCTGTTGCTCTTTTGAATGCCTGCAGTTGATTAATCTTTTTCTTAAAGAGCAGTGCCCAAAAACGTACAGAGTGCAGCAAATAAAGAGGAGCAAACAACTACTTCACTAGCCTCACTTTTCTCATTCTTCATACATCCGCTGTTTTGACTGCCTTTTCCACAATGGCATGAGACTGAAGGCGAGTGTCCAGTTCCTTGAGACTCCAGGTCTCAGGAAGAACTGAAGAGCTGCTACCTCCCCAACTTCGCACCCTGTGTTTGTGCCATTGGCTCTTCCTGCCAAAGAGCAGCACCATACACTTGACCCTACTGATTCTTTCTTCCAGAGCACTTCTCCGATTTGCCAAGTTCCTTTGGCAGAGCTTTCCAGTATACCTGCCATTCTTTCCAGATTCATGTCCTCTGCAATTTAATAAGCATACTTTTTACTCCATCATCCAGGTTGATAATGAAAACACTAAACAAAGTTGGTTCTGAGGCAGAGCCCAAAGTAACAGCGTCCTTCCATTTCTACAGTGAGCCCACTGAGAACTCCTCCTGGATAATTTTTTGGCCACTTCTGAACTTGTATCACAGTAGTATTATTAATAACATTTTTTGGCTTGTTTGTGAAAGTGATATGTCAGAAGCCTTATTGAATTCCTATTTATAAATACTGGGGTTTTTTTCAACAATGATTCCCTCTTGACAAATCCACCTGCGTTGCTACTCAGTCTTTGTTATTTTTTTCAGGTGCTTACAAATAATTAATTTTGCTATTCTGAGAATAGAAATCATAAATCAATTCTCTTCCCTTTTTTTTGCCGTCTTAAGGCTAGGCACTACTTTTGTCCATTTTTCAATCCTTTGACACCCTACCTGTTCTACACAAGTTCCCAAAGGGAATCATTGCTGGGTTTTGAGCCTGCTGAGCCAGTTCATTGAATACTTTAGGATGCAGTCCAGGTGACTGGAAAACATCCGTGTTGTCCTCTCTAATCTGATCTCTCTCTGAGGCTGAGATCTTGCTGTCACTGGCTTTAGCTGCAAGCAGGTGGCTAGCACAGCTGCTTTTTCTAGTAGAAACTGATGCAAAAAGTGCTGTCTCTTAGCTAGAAGAAATGACCCGATGGAGAACTAGCAGTGCTATGGGAATAAGATGTAGGCGTCTGTTTGTTCTGGTAGTGAGTGTTAGTATTTTTATCAGTGTGTGGTAAGGTCAAAATGACAAATGCCTGCCTAGTGCTCTCTGTGGAGAGTTTCTGTTTCTCAACTGATTTGCCAGAGAAAAGGGAGTTTCTTCCTTTCCTGGATTCATCTAGAGGCACTTTGTTGACCTAGGAGCTCTGTATGCCACTGTTGCTTATTCCTTATCTGACATTAGGCCTGTCCCTCTGCAAGACTTCATCCCTGCTGCAAAACAGTGGTTACAGTCTGGAATCTGACCTCAGGACAGAGATAAGGGAAATGGAAGCATCCTGCTAAGGAACATGACTGCTGTGGAAGTGGACACATTCCTCAAAAAAATGGACCCAACTCTACCCTCTGATGTTTCGTTTGTCCCTGAATGTTGACGGCAACTGCATGTGTCCATGGTACAGTCACAGGTGGGGTATGAGACTTTCTGAATTCCTTCAGGCACCAGACCTGGAGCTGCTTGGACCTCCTTGACCAGAGAATCTGGGCCAGGTACTAGGATCCTTGCTTAGTCCTCTCTCGAGTAAGTGAAATCAAAGGGAGTTTATCCAAGAAAGAGTAAATGAAAGGCAAATGGCTATTTATTGCTGGGGCCAGCAGTCAGATAAGCTTATTCTCCCTGCAGCTGAGAGGGATTTGCTCTGTGTTATGTTAGTCTTTTGGCAGCACTTACATATTGAGGAAGGGATAAGTGCGTTGTAGAGAGGAGGATTTTCAGGAGATATTATAAGGAAAAAGAATCACTGTGATGCAGAAGCAGCAGCAGAATGGTGAGGCAGAGGATTTGATGTGTTACAGTCTGGTGCAACAGCCTTCTGGTGATCTGCTGATGCCTCGGTGCCCTGGGAAGCACTATATCCAGAAAGAGGAGCACTGGGATATGGACCATAGAAAAAGCAAAAGCTCAGCTGCTTTTTATTTCGCACTAAAACAGAAATATCAGGAAACAAATAAAAACTTGAGAGAAAAGATTAATCTAGAAAAAGGACAGGTTTGGCTAAATATTCAACATCAGCAGCAAAAAAACCTGTAGTCTTCATCAGAGAGTTCTGGGTAAGCTGGCACTCAAAATTGCAAGTCTTGTAGCAAGTTAGGGCAGTGCTGTATCACTGGAGAGTATAGACCTGTCTTTAAGAAGTAGAAAGGTGGGTGAATATGAGCAACTAAAACCCTGGTAATCTGATTTCAGTCATTCAACAAACATTAGAATAACCTGAAAGAGAAAATAATTGTACTTTTTGCAAGTAAATGGGGGAGAAGGAGTATGGGATGGAGAAAGGTGACATGGTTAGCAGAGGGAAGTATTGCACCATGCTGACCTGATATGTCAATGTACAAGTGGAAAGGAAGTGGGTTGGAGTCCTGCAGCCTGCAGTCGCATGAACCCATGATTATTGCATAAGGGCCACAGGTGTGAGTTGTTCATGCGTCTGTGGTAACTGGTCTGGCAGTGCTGACTTGCAGTCGTTGCTGCAAGAGCCTGCTGACATTTCCAGGCACCCCTCCTCTGATGAAACGGCTGCTGCTAGTGCATCCCCAGAGGTGCGTTACTCATGGACAGTCACTTAGAACAGTTACATGCTCTCCTGGACTGTTCTTTTTGCCAAGAGACATAACCCATACATACTGTGATCCACCCTGCCTGCTTCCCACTGTTGTACTGTCCTGCATCATCCCGGGTCTCTCAGTGACAGAAATTCTTCCTGAATACCCAAAGTACCAGAGGAATTATGAGGGGAGAGAGGTTTGGCCATATACTGCTCTTCTCTATTAAAATAATGGTCAAAAGCTGAAGGTTTCTCTACTGCGTGGAGAGTAGATGCTTCCTGAAACAGAGGAATTTACAAGTGCCAGTTATGCAAACCAGCCACCACAGCCTGGTGCTGAGGCCGATTCCAGGGTGGTTTTTTGCCTGTCATCAGTGAATCAGAAGGAGCTCTCTTGCTTGCTAGAGCTCACTTCCCTGAACATCTGGCACATGGTGGTAAAACAGCCAAGTGAGGGCAAAGGTTTCACTAGAAATTGGCAGCTCACAAGCTTCCTTCTTATGCAGTAATGAGCCTGCGGATGCTTCCAGCAGGAATCTCTGCAGCCTTTGCCAGGAGTCGTCACTTACGCAGTAAGTGCCTGCAGCACCTTGAAGCTCTCTTTGATAGTGAAAGTCATAGGAGCAAGTGAGCACCTGCCTGCGAGCGAGGCCAAGTTTGGTTGTCTGTCCTTTGCAGGGGCATGTCTCTGACGACTTGCACATGGCAGTGATGGCATCTCAAAAGCAGTCATCTTCCAGCAGATGTTGAGACTCCAGCAGTGGGCACAACATAACCCCTCCTCCTTTGTCACAGCGGGTGACTGCTGCTTTCGGAGATCTTGTGGATGTGGCAGCAGTGGAGATTTTTTTTTAACCTTTTATTTGGGAACTACATTTCTGCTTTAAGTCACCAGGTTACTTCTATTCCTGCTAAAATGTATGTTATGATACCTTCCTGCCTTGATTAGCCTGTGTTACTGTACGAGAGCCAATGCCAGACTGCTGCCAGAGCCCTTGGTTTGCTAGGGCAGACCGTGAACATCACAGCCTTGTAGTACACTGCGGATTCCTTGGATTCTGAAATAGCCTTGCCTGTGGGCTGTTTTGCATCCCTGAAAAAAACCTGAGGAGTCAACATGCTCCTCCTGTCGGCTTGAGAAAAATAGTGAGGCTGTAAATCTGTTCTTGCTGTCCAACCCAAAGTAAAGCTTCATCCATATGCGTATATTTCCAACTTGTTTGGAACTTGAGCCCAGGACTTGAGCAGGCAGTTTCTCTGGGTCTGGGCTTTTTCCAATGCTGTCGCTTGTCTTTGGTGACAAATGGAGTGGCCACTGCCACTGGCAGTTTCACGCCAGAGTCTGCTTTTGGATTGCAAATATTTTCTTTCCCTTTCCTCCTCCCAGGGGCTTGTTGCTTTAAAATATTTTGTATACAGTTGGTCTTTTCAGGTTTTAAAGGTGAGAAAGACTCATCATCTGGTTTTGGTGGAGCTGTAAATCCACCACTAGTTGTCTTAATGCATTATGAATGCAAAGCTTGGTTACAGATTTGTGACGCCTGATCCTGTGCTGAGACAGAGCTCCAGCCCATCTGCTTCGAGATATGCCTGGGTAGGCATTGCCTTGTGTCCTCCTGCTCTCCTTGGACTTGGTTGGAAGGGGACAGAAGCTGGACTTGCTGCTCCATCATAAATGGGAAGAAGCTTTTGAATTGGGAAGTCATCTTAAGGGTTGTCCCATTTCTTTCACAAATTTGAATTTTCACCTAAATAGCCATTTATAACTAATCCCTTTGGAAGTATAATACAGAAAGGCATGGCTGGTGAGTAAGGCAGCCAACGTGCATAAAGGACATGATGAGGCTTGCACTGGGGAAGAGGCAAGAAAGCCTTATCAGTGATGATTGTCCTGTGGTCCTAGCACATGGTGCAAAAGGCCATTTCCACTCACAGAGCATGGGGAGACTTTAGGAGGAATTGATAGCAGAGAATACCTTATCACATTATCAGGATGGTTCAGTGCCTCCGTCAAGGCAATTGAACTGTTACTAAATCCTGAAGTAGAGGAAATGCCTTGTAATAAAGTGAAAACATGAGGCAGACTCTTCTGGCTCCTACCAAGTCTCTGACTGAGGAGAAGAGGTGGGAGAGTCAGTGTGACGCATTCTGTGGAGACTATTCCGTATTCCTTTGACAGAGAATAGCTGGGAGTTAGTGTGTCTTTCTTGGATGATTCCTGGGACAATGTTGACTTTTTTTTTAGGTTTTGATCTCCCCCTGGCTGTGCAGAAGGCTAGTCTGTACTGCCTGAGGGGTTGTGCTCCCATGGTCAGGACCTGTTCCCCCAGTGCAGTGCCTTGGTGGGAATGGCCCAAGGGAACAAAGGAAGACTTGCATATGAAAAAATAAATTCTCTGTGACTGGCCTAGAAGATTAGAGCCATTTCCAGAAGACGTAAGGAGAAGTATGAACACTATGAGAGATGAGCCAGTTTTTTTCCAGTCATGGTTAGAAGAGAGGCTGGAAAATACATAGATATGCTAGAACTAATCTTATCCCTGCTGACCAGAAGAGGGATAAGGCCTTAGTTCTTTACTGTATAGCTTTTAACAAGCTTTCAGGTAGCACTGTGGTGAGGACCATACAGGAACCTCAGTAGACAAGTGACCCATTTTGCAACATGGCCAGATTCCCAAAGGAAGGTTGTTGGTATGGAAAGTGCAGGCTGGAGCTTGCCCTTCATACATACCTGCATGCAAGAGCATAATAAGATTAGGCAGGTCACTACATAGCTGAGAGCTGTTCCCACCCAGGCATGTTTAGTGTGTCTGTAAGTAGACTGTCAAGCATCAGGTGGTGACAGGGGCTGCACTGATGCCATTGCAATGTGCCTTCATAGCATTTATTGTTGTCAGATGGATGCATGCTGGACAGTAGAACTTGTACACCTGGATTGGATAGTCATCAATATCCACAAGTCTGTAGCCACATTCAGCTAAGCTTCTGGGGCAGATGAAGAAAATAAAAAATAGCCATAAGTACATTATTTTCTGGATGAAAAAATCCCAGGTGTCAAAAGTTTGTGAAGTATCTATATTTGTAGGAATAACATCAATTACCCCAATTTTAGGCAGTTTATCCTTAAAATTCAAATAAAAATTGTTGTTGTGCCTGCCCTTCCAGTCATTCCCACACCATGCATGCGTTTTGTCTCTTTTTTTTTTTTGGCCCTTGTTTTGCTTGCTATTGCCTAACTCCAGTCTTCCTTGCACTATACTTCCTATTAAAAGATGAGAAGCATTTACTATTGCTAGGCTTCAGTAGACCTTAAAGAACCTTTATCCCACATCTGCCAGGACAGCATCATCTTAATTTCTGGCTCAGTACTCATAGCTGTGATGTGAAAATCACAGAACTCCAGTCAGATTTTTATTCTTCTTTAGTTCCTTTTACTTCATTCACATCATTCTTAAATCAAGAGACCCAAGCAGAATTTACCCCCTGAAGAGACTGAATCATTGCCCTAATAGGACATACTTTCTGGGATTGCCTCACCTTCCTGCTTTATCCTGAGACAATTTCTTCCTAAAATTGTCATCCTCTAATCTCTTCTGATATCTGCTGCCATCCAACTGACAGTTGCTGTCCTTTCCTAGATATTTGATCATTTCTTACTTCTTCATCCATGACTCAACCAAAGTTAAAAAAGTTGGATAATTTAAAGAGTTGCAGGTTTTCTGTATCTCTGGGAGGGCTCTACAGAGAGATCTGGACAGGCTGGATCAATGGGCTGAGGCCAATTGTATGAGGTTCAACAAGGCCAAGTGCTGGGTCCTGCACTTGGGTCACAACAACCCCATGCAATGTTACAGGTGTGGGGAAGAGTGGCTGGAAAGCTGTCCAGCAGAAAAGGACCTGGGGGTGTTGGTCGACAGCCAGTTGAATATGAGCTGGCAGTGTGGCCAAGGCGGCCAATAGCATCCTGGCTTCTATCAGAAATAGTGTGGCCAGCAAGACTAGGGATTGTCCCCCTATACTTGGCACTGGTGAGGCTGCACCTGGATTACTGTGTTCAGTTTTGGACCCCTCACTACAAGAAAGACTTTGCGGCACTGGAGCGTGTCCAGAGAAGGGCAACAAAGCTGGTGAAGGGTCTAGAGCACGAGTCTTATGAGGAGTAGCTGAGGGAACTGGGGTTGTTTAGTCTGGAGAAAAGGAGGCTGAGGAGAGACCTTATCCCTCTCTACAGCTACCTAAAAGGAGGTTGTAGCAAGGTGGGTGTTGGTCTCTTTTCTCAAGTAACAAGCAATAGGACAAGAGGAAATCGGCCTCAAGTGGCACCAGGGGAGGCTTAGATTAGATATTAGGAAAAATTTCTTCACCAAAAGGGTTATCAAGCACTGGAACAGGCTGCCCAGGGAAGTGCTTGAGTCACCATCCCTGGAGGTATTTAAGAGACGTGTAGATGTGGGACTTAGGGACATGGTTTAGTGGTGGACTTGGCAGTGCTAGGTTAACGGTTGGACTCGATGATCTTAAAGGTCTTTTCCAACCTAAACAATTCTATGATTTTGAAAAGCGAACATAAGCGAGGTCTAACTGAAGAGCTAGTGCAGCTGTCTTGAAAAAGCATTGGGAAGGTGCTCATGTTGCACTCTCCCTCTTTGGCAGGCTCTGGCAATATTCAGACATCAATATTATGCAAATCGTGGTAGGTGCATTTCAAGGTCATAGTGCATGTAAACTCAAGTTATACTGGTTAGCTGCATTGATCAAAGATAGGCTTGGAATATCTGAGGCAGTGTAAAGGAATTCATTCCAAATCTGATGCCGATCTTAATGAAACGCATGATTCCATAAACAGCAGAGCTAATGAAATTGCCTGATTGCTGTGGATTTATGTCCTGCTCCCTCATGCCTCCCTCTTGCACCACAATACTCTCAGATTTCCCCTACCTCATAAATACCCAGTATGTTCTATCCTCCGTTTTATCCCTCACTACTGCCTGGTGGTTGCATGCTGGCCAAGACATGCATGTTCACTGGCCCACATGTGCGTGATTGGGCACTTGGGCACCAGGTAAGTGCTGAGCTCACCTGGCATCATCTCCACCTTGCCTCACATGCAGACATGTGGGTGTCTCTTCCATCCAGACGTACATGGTTTTACCACCAATGTGGCCCATGCCTGCTGAGGGTATTGTATTGCCCATGTGTGCAGCAGATGTTCCTCCATACTGGAGCAGTGCTTTGTGAATCCAGCACATGGAAAAAGTCAGAGAACGTCGTCAACAGTGAAACTGAGATGTCGCCCAGAGGGTATCAGCTATTCATGCAAGTGTTAGTAGAATAAAGATGCTCTCTGTTAACACTTCAGTGAAGGAACTATAAGAATCATGTGAAGTCTGCAAAGCCTCTCTTAGTCTAAGAGATTTGAGTTCAATTTATTTAGCTTGTGTATGAGATTTTGGGGAGATTTACTTGTAGTGTTTCTCCATCTACCTAAAGGGAACATTTTTTTTCTCAGAAGACTTTTTAATTTAGTAGGAAGAAGTATATCTGAACTAGGCAAACGACCAAAAACAGCAAGCACGTTTATATCAGTATAATTATTTTTGCTACATCTGCCCTACAGGCTTGATGAATTTGCTCTTGAAGTCTCAAAATCAAGACTGGATATCTTGGTAAAGTTCTGCTCAAGCGGCGTGAGAGTAAAGAACTGGAAGGAGAAGTTGCTGTTGGAGGGAGTACTGCTCCCTGCTATGCAGGACGGCCAGGAGGATGTCGTCAGGATCTCTCTTGGCCTTTCGAGCAGTGCTGATAAGAAACGGCAGACTGTGGTGGCTAGGAGCTGAAGCTAGATAAAATCACCCTGGACAGATTGTAATTTCCTAGAAATCTGCACTTATAATACTCGAAAGACATACCTGCAGAGGTGAGCACTGACTGCTGACACCTTTTTCTTAAATACAGACTTAATCCAGTATCTGGGAAAGTTCTGTTCTATGGGAGTACCCAGGATGGGGCTGCACTCTTGTGTTGCCTTCTCACCATCCTGTTCTGTGACTCTGGGAACCCCTGTCCTCACTCTCTGTGACCCATTTGTTGACTATGAGGAGCAGGATAGCAAGCCAGTAATACCCTTGACAGCGCTTCATGAAAGTAAGTTATTTGCTTCATTCAGTTGTCTGCAAGGGTCACAGCAAAATTTTCTCTTCCTGGGGCACAGTTAGCCAGATCTGTTTCTGCATCCCGAGGGAGAAGGCTTTGTGGAGTCTCTGAGGTGAGCAACCTCCAGCATAACAAAATTCCCCAGAAGAGCCCTTTGGAAAGCATTGCAACACCACAAGATACTGTGAGTTCACCCATGTGCAGTGTGAAAACTCACAGAGGAGGGGAAAAACACTGACTTGATTTTGTATATAAAATCACATGCTTTCTATCAGTGGCTGAAAAGAGACTCCCCTTTCACAGCTCCAGGAATTTTGCTATCTGTATTTTTTTCTTTAAACTGAAAAAAACCCCTCTGAACAGTAAATATTTATCCAAGATGTGTGGTTGTTAATATGATCCAGTTTTCAGTCATTTTGAATGGTGTCATGATGACAGATGTTAATTCAGAAAGGAATAGATTGGACGATTTATGCCTGAAACACATGTGTTCCTTGGCGGGCTCCGTGGATTACTTGCATAGTTAGTGCTGTCTGAGCAATTGGTAACGTTTTCTCTGCCTCAGAGCACTGAGGGCTCCAGGACAGGGGGTTGACCTATATGTCCAGTTTGCTATAATAAACACTGAGGTAACTAAACTCCCCATGTGCTTTTATCTTCCTAAATTTATCTCTCCCCCTGTGCTCCAGCTGTGTGTGGTGCTTCTGGTTCTTCCCCAGAAGAACGGCAGCTTCTTTCTGCAAGAGAGGATGATGCTCCTGTGTGCATGGGGAGCAAATCCCTGACCTCCTCACCCTCTAGAGTCAGCTTCTCTCCTACCTCAACACTCACAGTTATTTAATGTGAACACTTGTCCTGACAACAGAAGTGAAAATAAACCAAGCCATGAGAAGGCAGTAAGCACGAGAGATTCTGGGAAGACCTCACATTTTTCTGTAGTTGTATTCTTACAGTTGCAAATTTATGGGATGTTAAGGGTGTTTCTTCTCTTCTTAGTTAAGACCAGCTTTATAAAAGTGTTAGTATCTTATTTTTTATTTATTTTTTTAATCAGAGACATAAAATTGAAGGAAAATGGCTAAGCTGTTGGGCGCACAAGGCTTTTGGTAGGTCTACTTGGAAGTTTTTCTCAGCTGGTCCATCAGTTGTGTTCCATTTTCCATGAAAAGAACTTTGCCAACTGACACAAAATACCAAGCCCAAGCCCAGGCAACCAGCACTTCGACTATTTGGAAAAAACCTCTTAAATGTAAATGTTCTGTTTGGATTAGAGTTTATTTAAATTCTCATATTTTAAATAATGTTACTTAAAACCTCTTCTTTCGTAAAACACCTATTATTAATGCAAGTCTGGAAAATAAAGTAGGGCAGGAGCTTCCTGGCATCTTCACAGCCTCTTGTTATTTTGACCTTTCTGCTTTCTCCTTCTAAAGGTTGCTGAATAATTTGTGTATATTCTATATGAACACTCAGCAAACATACAAATTATTTGGCTTCTTGTTTCAGCAAAGATGCCAAAATAGGAGAAGACAGATTTTCTGTGTACTCTTGCTGTAAAAACAATGTAAAAATTTCCCTAGAGACTCACTTTAAGATAACTTCAGAAAGCGATGAGGGTTTCTAGGCCATAATTCTTCCTGTGGTGATCCTTTAGCTCTTTTTTTTTTGTTGTAATGTGCCAAGAGTTTAGTCTAAATATGTGTTGTTTAATGAGTTGTTGTTTGTATTCAAACTCACAAACCAGTTCAGCTCGCTAAAAAAGACTTTGCTGATGGGTGTCCTTAGACGCCCTGGGATGCCCTCATGCTTTGTCACCAAAGCCTGCAAAGACACCTTTTTAAACTTTCTTTATTTTTTTTAGTTTTGTGTAGGCATACTGTTGTAAGTGGAGTAGGTAGCTGTGCTTATAGTTGGGATCACCTTGTGCTTCCTGTTACAAGCAACAGGGAAAACGCTCTATCATTTTATTACACTGTCATCTTTGAGCTGATGTTTTCCATGCCATGCGTTTGGCACAGCTGGGAAGTTCAGCTAAAATGACTTAGCTGTCTCTTATGTTGAGGCTACTGAAAATACACAGTTTTATCCCTGTTGAAAAAAAAAAATTAAAAAAAAAAAAAAATAGTCTCCCACCCTATTTTGCTGAGATTCTCTAATTCTTCAGGGCAGTGGCTGGGAATCGGTGAGGCTGTGTTAGCACGGCAGCCTGTTCTGTGAAATCCCATGGCTTGGTCTGATGGACAACAGACCTGGGAGCAGGGAATCTCTCCTGGACTCTCAGGAACCCCCTCTTCTCCTGCCGGCCACCAGGGCAATGTGAAGGAGCAGTAGCTGGATCTGGTGCATGGCAAGAGCAGGAGTATTGGAAGTTGAAGGGTGATGGGTACCAGGGACAGCAGAGGAAGGGTTTACACCCGGCAAGGAACTCCTCAAACACTTGCAGGTTTGTTAGGTGTAAATAGTTCATGAGCCCTATAAGAGGGTGCATTTTTTCTCCTCTAACAGCTGATCTAGAATACAATAGCTTACTGGAGCTTGTAGTTGCACTTAGAGGACGTACCCTGGGTTTAATTGCTCCATTTCATGGCTTTTTCTTGAGTTGACTTTTTTTTTTAAACATATTAAGTTACCCTTTAAGACTTTTTAAAGAGCTTTATGGTTATAAAAATCAAGCTGCCAGAAGTTAGGAAAAGCGAAAAAAATAACATTGTATTTTCAACAATAATTCAGTTCTCCTGTGCAGATGTTATCTTTAATTACATAATTACATCCTGGCTCTTTTAGAAAACAGCTGTCTTATCTAGTGGAGCGGGAAGACTGAGATTTAGACTTAACTTCTGTAATGGAAGACATTCAGCCTTGGTATGAGTAGTTGCAGAAGCTGTAGAACATGTTGTGGATAGGAGAGAGGAAAGGAGAGGAGAAAGAATGGTCTCATGGTTACAGACACTCTTGAGAAAGTGGTTTAGCCTTTATTATTTGTGAGTATGACATTTCTTAAACTATGTCATAAAAATAATAGCAAAATAAAGGGGCTGGTCCTTTATGGAAATAAAATACCCTGTAAATAATGGTGATATTATAGGGCCTGTTGTTCTTTGGGATTATTCTGAAACTTTAGATATTTTTTCATTGAAGGATTATTATTATTCACAGACAAAAAACTGCAACAGAAACAAATTATCTAAATCCATTCCTTTTACTAAAAACTTCCATCTTTCCAAAGTTATTTCAAAACAGGAATATTTCTTCAAATTTTGGCTCAAAATCCATCTTTCATTGTGAACAAAAGTTTCTGTAGTACGGTCTATCCATCACCCTGTTTGCGCATAGTGCAAACGTCTTCTGACACGCCGTATGTGAGCTATCATTTATGCTTTGACTTGTGGAACACAGTATTCATCAGAATAATCTTCAGTGTTTTTCTGCAGCTTATCTGACATGTTCCAAGTTTCATTTTCTTCACAGGACAATCTTTTTCAACAGTGTTTTGTTATCTTACAACTGTGAACCATATTTTGGTTTCAGTTATATGGATGAAACCATAGAAATACATTAAGAAAAAGAAATTCCTTTGCATTTACAACATAACATAAAAATAAATTTGCTCTCCAAACTCTTTAGAGCTGGTCTTGGGCTCGTGCTGCCTAGTCCTGTGAATGGGAAGATGATGACAGTTGGTATTAGACCAGCAACACAAGAGGCCCATGTCTGTCTGTAGATTAGCTGTAACACTGAAAGTTATGTAGGCCAAATGAAGTTTGAAATTCAGTAGGCCTATTTGTATATGCTTTTCTGCTTATTCATAATATATGCTTGCAGGTAAACAGGGCAGAAGCTTGTACTGACAGCCATGGGAAAGAGCACATTGCTATGTTTTAGCAAACTAACCTGGTGTGTAACGCACCAGTGCCACCCTCACATCCCAGCTGGCTTCTGTCACCGTTGAGGTTGCTGCTTTCTGAGCTGGTGTCTGTGGACAGGGCAGCTTCCAGTTTTGTGTGTAGCCAGGGTGCTATATAGTTCATATGTCTAGCACAAAGTTTAAAATCCGCAACCACTACTTGGAATAAAGTTTCCCTTCTCTTGTGGTTTTCAACCTGGTTATCAAGCCTAAAGAAACTAATCTCTAGCCAATGTAGTGAAGTATTATTAGCTCAACTGTACCAATGAAGAAGCACAGTTAGATTTTTGCTTTTAAAAAAAGCTTTAGGAGTACCATCTATTAAGAGGTGCTTTTGTCTCCATCATGCTTTGCTGCTCTTTGCCACTGAAAACACTGGGTAGAAAATGTGTTTGGGTTTCACACTGGGAAACAGTAGTAAAAGCTAAATTTGGGGGGTTTACAACCTGTCAGGAGTTGTCTTGGGTGCTGTGAGGCTGTTGGGAGATGGGGAATACCAACAGGGGAATGGCCTGGGAAATTACAACTATTTGATTTTAGACTTGGTCAGTGCAAGGATATTCGGAGAGAAGAAACAAAAATTATAAAAGATTAGAAGTATCATATAGTTGGATAGTCCAAGAGCTGCATCTCTTTTGGCAGTGGGACAAAGAGAAGATGAGGGAAAGGCTTGAGCACAATCTACAATGTTCCTGCTTCAGGCAGAGTAAAAGCTTTTCAGTGGGGATGCTCTAGACTCTAGAAAATTTCTAGACTCTAGAAACTGAAGATAGGGAAATTCAGAACAAGTGCTGGCCATCAGAGCTGTGTACAGAGGGTGGTGAGGGTTTCTCCATCACTTTGAGAAGGTTAGGTAAATACATTTGAAGTGTGGACTGGTGGGTCTGGCAGTTGACCATCAACCCAGACTGCAGGCCCTCAGCACCTCTGTTCTTGTTGCTAAAAATTCCTTGTTGTTTTGATAATCAGTGCAAATGATGCAACTTCATTTGTATCACCACTTGTAAAAGAGCATTTTCTAGGCCTCCGTGTCTACTTGACCACTGAGAAATGCAGTGTTGGCTGATAAGATGGTTATTTTCTAGCAGAAACACACCTTCCACATCTAATCCAGTTACACCTGAGCAGAAACCTTTCAAAAGCCTCTGCAGATGGATTGCAGCGGTCCTGCTGTACCCTGTATTTGTGTGACAGTGAGTGCTTGTGGATGGTGGGTGTAAAATAAACCGCACTCCAGCCTAGGTGGGGGCAGAGATCCCAGTAAAGTGTGTACTCCCAGGCATGGTGAGGTCTTGTGACAGGTATGTCATCCCCTGGCTTTTTTCTTTCCCTCATGCCCTTCTTCCTCTCCATTTCTGGTGTTACCAGAGTTTGAAAGAGCAATCATCTCCATTTCCCACAGGTTCTCTCTCCAGTCTTTTCATCTTTCTTGTTGCTTTGCAGCAGAGTATTGCATACGGAGGCTGTAGCTATTAGGTGAGCCCTGCCATTTTTTATCCCTTCCTCATAACCTGCTATCTTTTATCCATTATGTCTATACCTGTTTACTCGAGTGGTGTCTCTAGAGGGGATATTTCTGCCTTTCTCCCTGGATAAGAGCTGTACAAGAAACTGGCCTGAAAGCCCTGGCCCATCTAAATTCTTTCTATTTTTTAAATAGTCTCCTCTAAAGCCTTTAGTGATGTCCTTTACAGTTATACAATTTTGAAAATACTCCCAAGATTGCTTAAAAATGCTGTGGCGCTCAGGGACTTGCTCTTCAGTCATGTTTTCCTGTCTGTCTCTCTGTGTTGCTAGTTTCTTTATGCTTATACTATACACTCTTTTTGGCAGACCTTGGCACCATGAACACTGATCTGCAACTGAGGCTCCAGGTGCACAGTACTACCAACAAATAACAAAGGTGGGAACTTAACATAGGGAAACCTGATTTCCATTGTGGACCCTATGGTTTCCACCTTTATGCCAGGAGGTGGTGAGGTACTGTGGGAACACTGCCTAAGCAGGTTTCAGACTCATTTTCTGACTTATGATAATCAGGAAGGGAGATACTACATCTTCAGAGGCCCACCCTTAAACACTGCAAGCTTAGTCACTGTAGCAGAGAACAGAGGATGCCCCCAACCTCAAACTGCAAGTCTGAGCTCCCAAATCTGGCAGCAGAAGTGTGCCTTCCCTCCCAGTGCCTCCTGCTCCTTGGGTGGCTGCCTGTCTTCTCCCAGCCTGAAAAGGGACGGTGTTCCCCCACGGGAAGTAACTGCTTTGGAAACCTCATGGAACATCTGTGTCCCATCAGACTGAACATCCACACCAGGCGTAGTGGTGGCCCACGGATGAGCATCACCGGTAGCGCAGAGCCTTGCAAGGGGCTGCACTCCTGTTGCCGTGGCTCCTGAGGGGGTTGCATCAGGGGAGCAGCCTCCCGGGGCTTGCAGTTGTGGTGGTGCTGTGTTTTGTAGCTTGCCAGTGACAAGCTGCAGAACAAAACCACAAGGCTTGAGATGTAGCTCAAAACTAAAAACTACAGGTTTGTAGAGCCAAACCACAAGTCTGAGAATTTCAGTAATTGTAAGCCAGGAAAAGTTTTTAGTTCTGGGCCGTATCAAAAGCATGACCAGCAGGTCGAGGGCAGTGATTCTCTCCTCTACTACTCCTCTCTTGTGGGACCCCACCCTGGAGTACTGCATTCAGCTCTGGGGCCCCCAACATAAGAAGGATATGGACCTGTTGGAGCAAGCCCAGATGAGGGCCACAAAGATGATCAGAGGGCTAGAGCACTTCTCCTGTGAAGACAGGCTGAGAGTGTTGGGGTTGTTCAGCCTGAAGAGAAGGCTCCGGCGAAACCTTATAGCAGCCTTCCAGTACCTAAAGGGGGCCTACAAGAAAGCTGGAGGGGGACTTTTTACAAGGGCATGTAGTGATAGGACAAGGGGTAATGGCCTTAAACTGGAAGAGGGTAGATTTAGATGTAAATAAGAAGTCCTTCATTGTGAGAGTGGTGAGGCGCTGGAACAGGTTGTCCAGAGAGGCTGTGGGTGCCCCATCCCTGGAAGTGTTCAAGGCCAGGTTGGATGGGGCTTTGAGCAACCTGGTCTAGTGGAAGGTGTCCCTGCCCATGGCAGGGGGGTTGGAACTAGATGATCTTTAAGGTCCCTTCCAACCCAAACCATTCTATGATTCTTCAGCCCTATATGGGGCTTTGCCTGCTGTATAGGTGGAAGTATGAGAACTGTCTGCCAAGATGCCACATTTCTCCCTACAATTGTTTTAGAAACTACAGAGGGAAAACACACCAAAATGAAAGATTACCCCAGCTGTCCCTCAATAATAATCTCAGGGGAACTGCCCAGATAAGTTACAGGGAAGAACATAGAGCAAATACAAATGAGACAGAAAGGAGAAACCAAAGCAATTTCAGAGCAATGTGATAGCTGAAATAGTCTGGATGAATGACAGGAGAAACAGCCACAGAGAAGGAACCAAAGCAGACAGGTTGTATTCCCAGCTAGGGATAGGGGATAGGGTCTACATTTATTTTGCACTGGCATTGAACTAGCTGAGAAGAGCACAGGTATGGTCCTAGTGGTTCACACAGCACTGGGAAAATGGGCAACTGTGATGTGTGTAGTTACCTCTTTCTGAACAGCTCGAGCAACAGCAAAGAATGAAAGTCTCAAATGTTTGTAATCTTTCTTCTTTCTCCTTTCTCTTTAAAGTTTTTTGTGTAATGTAAAAGCAATGTAAAACCTACTTAAATCCCGGAACTTATGTAAAATTTCCTATGGAGTGTGAGCCCAAACAAAAGCCAGCTTTTGTCCACTTTAAATAGCTTGCAGACCTTTGGTTTGAATTGTTTGCAGAATTTAGGCAATTCCATATTTAGAGTTGCACGTGAAATCGTAATTGAACTTATAAATTTATTTTAGTTTCAAGGTCACAACTATTTTTCCAGGGTGTGCCTGCTTAAACCCATGAAAGATGGTTTCGCTGGATGAGTAGCTGTTCAAGATTTTTGTTTATCATCTTCATTTCTGTAAGACCTGGAGCGTGCTTAATGCAAGTGGAATCTGTGATTTTTTAATTTTAATTTTTCTTTTCCCCTCCTTCCTTGGAACTGAAAGGCCTCTGCTTTACATGTGCCTTTAGGAAATTCCAAAGGTTTAATATTTATCTAATTTTTAATGAATTTTCACAAGGAGGCAAAACTCAACTGACATACCAAATCCCTCGAATCCCTTGGTCAAATGGACGCTGGACTTTATTAATGTTTATAAAGTTGATTTTTTTTTCTAATTTTTTTTTTAAATGGTGGGATCACTCAGTGGCTGAAAATGCCGTATTATAATGGAAGGTGTTAGACTGCTTTGACACCAGGCATGCTTTCTAATTTGACTATGATGAAAGAACATGAGTCTTAATTAGGATTTTTTTTTCCATTTAGTGTCCTGAGAGCACTTTGCCATTGCTGAAATGCAAGCTTAAACTCACAGGATCCTTGCCCTGGTCAGCAAAAGTGTATTATGTTTGGGCAGCTTTGAGGGGGCACGTGGGATCAAAACAGGATAGCAATGGCATTTGGGTGTCTTAGACTGTTGGTTTGGATAACTGTGCATCCTCATTAAGTTTGCTGTGTTAATGCCTTTTGTAGCAAGAGCTATTGACCAAAGTTTCGTTCTTCAGGATCTGAGATTCAGCAACTAAAGATAACCATGGGATTGTTCCATAAAGAAGCCTCTGTTTAGCACCACGTGGCATGAGAGTTCACAGGAGCCCTGCGCAGCACAAGTAGTGTGTGAAATGCAGCAGGCGTTGGCTGTGGCAGAATTACTGTCGGTAATTATAGGGGTAATCACTACTGGGCAGAGGAGGCTCCTGAGGATTTTGCAGGGGACCATCAACATTTTCGGCAGTGCCTTGAAAGCAACTGTAAAGTCACTGTTAAGCTGCAAGCAGCCTAAAACTGGTATAAATAATGACTTCCAAAGCATGTGCTTTTTATGTAGAGTGTAATGCCTGCCTCTGTTGCTTGTCATGCAGATCACAGGGAAGATGGCTCAATGGTGCGAGAAGGAGGTATTCAATCACATTACCCTGGCAAAGCTGTTGGTTAGCAGATAAAAATTCCTGCCATCCTCCCCGTGCCTTGCTCTCAATTTTTAACCCAAACAGAAGGGCAATGTTAGAACGTAGTTAAGTCCTGTGAACACGGAGCCTCTGGTTATTTTGAGGGCAGTAGGTGCTATACCTGCTAACATCTGGACCAGCAGGAGCAATGATACAAAGTAATGTGGCAGAGAGGCATAAGCCCCTCTAGGCAGGGCTGTCTAGCGGGCAGCAGTATTCAAGGCCAGTGTTCTCCCATGTTTGTAGGGTGAAGACTTTCATTAAAAAACAATCTATTGGGTAAACATGAAGGACATACTTTGTTGTTTTTTCCTTTGTAACATGAACATGCATGACTCTTCACAAGACAAGATGGCACCTTTATAATCTTAGAGCTTAATTTACATAAAACCTAACAGAAGAGGATAAATCTAGGATAAAGTGGAAAGCATGTAGTTCACACTGAAAGTAGAGCTGTATGGTCATTGTTCTTAAAAGCATTTGCTCTCCAAGGGAACATCCCCTTGGAGGCAGGTGGGAGTGGTCACAGTGTGTGCTGGAACACAGTAAGCCATTAACCAAACTAACTGAAGTGCCAATAAGAGTGCAAAGATGGCACCAAGGAGGGAGTGATTCATGCTGAAGCCCAGGCCTCTCTGTCTTCCTCACGCTTGTCATCCAGCCTAGCTCAAGTGCATCTGTACATGCTGCTGTCACCCCTCCAGGATGCTCCCTCCCACTACAACCTTGTGGCAGTGAGCAGGGATAGCAGGAACTGCTGCCAGTAGTGCATTTTCATTTTATTTTTTTAAGAATGATAGCAATCTGCTATCTCTTGTATACAATTGCATGTGTTGTTTTATCTTTTTCCTTTTTCTTTCTGTTACCAGAGTGCATCTGATGGCTTTTGGAAGTCAGTGGCAACCCGTGTCCCAAGAGAACCTCATGAGATACGTATCCTGAATCCCTACTTCATCCAGGAGGCAGCTTTCAGCTTCATTGGACTGCCTTTCAACAATGGCCTGATGGGCAGAGGGGTAGGTATAAAGCGGAACAAGCAGAACCAAGGGGAAGGACGAGAGACCAAACAACAGAGTAGGCTTACACTGTTCTTACTTTTCCTTTGGGCCTCCGCTGTTGGACATTGAAGGGAAGGGACATTGATGCTGTTATAGTTGCAGCAGGTTGCAGCACTCAGCCTCCTTAAGGCCAAGGCAAGATCCTTCCTTTCTGGTACGAAGCAATGGCTGTTACAGATAGCCACTTTTCTGGAGGCAGCTCTGAGGCTTCCAGCACCAGCTGGGTGATTTCCTGTCACCTGCAGCCTGCCAGAAGGGCACTTGTTTGTGTGGGTGGAGGGAGCTCCTTCCTAAAAGGAAGAAGGAACCCTGCTCTCTGCACCCTCAGCGCATCTGGAAGTGGTACAGGTCTCCCTAAAGGTCATGCTACAGTTTTGCAATTTGCTGTCCTCATGGAGACTGCAGCCTAAAATCACTGATATTGCACATCTCATCCCGTATCCCATGCTTATAGAAAAGAGAGTAAAGGTTTGTTTTATGAGGCCTTTGGTAAGAAACTCTGATCTTACAGTGACAAGTTTTAAATGTAAAAGCTTACAAAAGAAAACAATGTAAAATATAGTTTTAGGTCATAGTTATTAACAGAATACCTCCATGGTCATTCTAGTATCTGTCACCCCCAGTGCAGCTTTTCAGAGTGTTAGTGTGGAGTAGGTGGTGACTTGGGTTTTCTGGATTACCTCACACTGCAACACTGTCTGAGAACCTATTTATATTTGCTCTACCTAATATATCAACCATTAGACATAGTATTACTTGGGTGGGTAAATTAATCATGTACATACGTGATATAGTTGCTGATAGAGACCACATGTGACATTTTTGGGCACATTAGCACAGCTGACAAACCCAGAGAGAAGCACTTCAGCTGGACAAGGTCTGTTTGCTCTGCCCCTGGCATTGTCCCTCCATTGTTACTGGTATCAGAGATTTGCCATTGCACAGCATGGATTTGGACTAGATAGCTCTAATTATATCGTAAAGTCTTCAGAAATATTAGAGATGTTTGTTTTGTACAGGTCACATGGGTGGGTGCCTGGAGGCAAGACATTCACTTCTTAAACTGTGGTGTGCAAGATGTGCAGACAGATTCAGCCACACAGAGTGGGTCTTTTGTGAAATGCATTGTTGCATATGTATGTACAGAAACTGTCTTGGGGTTCTGGAACCACTGGATTTTTGCTCTATGCACTGAAGGTATCTTATCCCAAATATTCCCTTCAGCTACGAAGTAACTTCACCTCTCTGCATTCTCCAGAACTTACCCTTAGAAGGATGTGGTCTTGATTTGTCTTCCAGAAAATCAGGACTTCTGCTCCAGTGAAGGACAGAAATTATCAAGACTTTTGCCTTTATTTTCTCCAGATTTGTTTTTATTTTTAAACACGTTATATTAATACACAAGATATTACTTAAGCTGAGAGGAGGAGAGAGAATCCGGAAATGAAAATGCTGTGAACTGAAGTTTATGAGGTTTTGATAGGTTGTTTAACACACATCAGATTGGGAAATGAAGGCATCTTAATTGAAACCTGATGTTTCACTTCATGAAAGTCCATTTGAGCATTTAAAAATAGTTTATGGGGCTTCAAGGCAAGCAGTCTTTGCCCATGACCCCTGCTAGATTGTGTAAATTGTAGTTCATTCCTTCAGATGGGGCAGCAGAAGCTCTGCAGGTGCATCTGTGGGGCTGGGACGTTAGTAAACCCTGTGCTGTCTGTGCAAGGACACTCTAATACAGTGATTCTGTTAGAGTTTAAAAATAGGAAGACTGTATTTCTAGCCTGTGGGTACAAATTTTACTACAGACATCAACTATGGATTGCTGTCATGGAGTTGCTGGGACTTCATGCTTCAGTTGAATGCTGCTGCATCTGTGCAAATGCTTCAACAGAAGCAACTGCTGCCAGTGTAAAGAGGGAAGAGTCTGAGTAGGATCCCAATGATACAAATTTGCTATAGACCTTTTTTCACTGAGACTTCAAATGGGAAGAGTGGAAATTGGAGCCTCTAGACCAAGAATCCCACTCTCATTAAAGATTTGAGAGAGATCCAGCAGGATGAGTGAGGCAGCTAGAGCAAGGAGAATTGCTCCACAAGAGACAGTGTGACCCAGCAGCTGCAGAGCATAGCTGGTTGGGTTCAGGGTCATGCTTTAGAGATGCGAGACAGCCTGGAAAACTTTATTCTCGAAAGAACCATATGAACATGGAAAATGAAAATGCTGAGGTCTAGTAAGCAAAAGCACAGCAAACAGTATGTGTCATGAGTTTCTCAGGGGGAACCGGAATGGGGGCAAATTGGTGCCCCCATGCTGCAGTGTGTTGTGATATGTTGGGCAGGCTACACACAGGAGGATCAAGGCTGGGGATGCCTTAGTAATCAAGGCCAACACGAAATCCTCATAAAGAGTAGTAATATTCCACTCTTCTTTGGTTCTGATGCCTAAATAAACTTCAGTGCTTCACTTGCACACCACATATGGTAACAATGTGCTGCCAATTAACTTTGTAATTTGGGGGCTTTTTCAGCAAGGTTGAGGAGAGCTAGCAAAATAGTTTGGGGCTGATCTCAAAGCATTTTTCCCAGGATTCAATAAAGGGTGAATGTAGTAACATCCTCTGCTTTGATAATATAATGTGGGCCAGATGGTTCTGGAGGATAGTAGGGGGGTACAACTCAGACGTGCATTTTGGTTGCGCTTGTGGCATTAGTAGCTGAAAGTCTGAGCAAGGAGCAAAACTGGTTACCCACAATGAACAGTGACTTCCCTCTGGAACCAGTCAAGCTTCTCAGGAGTTTCCTCAGTCCATTTCCTGAAGTCCTAAGAAGGAGAGCTATTTCCTACTACATCTCTTTTCTTGGGATAAGCCCTTTAGTTTACGATCCTAGCAGTGTCTGGGGAAGGTTAAATGTTAATGCCTGAAGATGATTTAACACAAAAGAAAGGAGCTAGTAAAGATCCTCTCTTTGATTAAAGAATCCTCCTAAGGAGTGGGCGCAGGCTTGGCTGTCTCACTAGACAAAGGTGCATGTATGTGATTTATGTTTAGGTGGAAGTTCTGTGTATACAGGTCTTTTAAGCTTGAAACCAGACATCACTGGTATTGCAGCTGGTAATTCAGGCATGCAATAACCTACCTTACACTGCAGACAGCTTACTGGGGGACAAGCATGAACATCAGTTCAGAGGTGTCATTGCCTGTTGCATGTGCAACACTAGGGAAGGTTATTGCCATGATGCTTTTTGCTGTGTAGTGAATAGTCCTATCTGCTCAGTAGTGCTCAGAGCCATTTGGGCAGTGGCTTTCTGGCTCCTCTGGGAGCCCTGAGCATGGTGCGTGGTGGCCAGGAGAACATTTCAGATGGCACAAATTGTCGGGACTCTGAGGACTCCAGTGCAGAGTGTGGTGTTTGTTTCTCTGCTGGTGCTGTGCATCCATGGAACTGCTTATGATTTAACTTCTTATGAGATTAAGCTCTAGTGCCCAAAACTGTAAGCCTTTAGTTTGTTCATGTATTGGAAATGGTTGAATCTATAGACCACTTACTAAAGAAATAAAGCATCCTCCTCTGGACTTCACCCAGCTTCAGCACCAATTTAGTGAAGGAGGAGCTATGTGCAGGAGGTGTTATCAGGCTGTGTCAGGCACCAGGCCATGGATTAGCACCTCTGCAGAGTGCTGACAGCCCTCATGCACTTGGGGATTAACCTCTGATGATGGAGTATTAGCAGGTCCTGCCACAGGGCTTCTCTTTGCTGTTAATGTGGTTTTGCCTGTGGGCAGGCAGCCTTTCTGGAGATGCCAGTGGAGACCCTTTGCTCCTTAGGCAGCTTTTCAGCTCCCCTGGCTGGTCCTAACAACCCTTTCTCTCATTAGTACTGGGTTGCCCTGGTGCCAGTAAGCTTTTTCTCCTGGGCTGTTCTTGCTGGACTGTCACTGTGTGAAGCCTGTGTCTTGGGACCTGTTGGGTCTTTATGGAGCAGAAGAGAGGTGGAGGATGGCAGGAGCAGAGCAGTCTGCCACCCCATCTTTTCAGTTGCCTACTTCTTTTTCTGATGGCATCTTCTAAGGCAGGTAGAGGGACAGCTAAAGGGCCACTGCAGCTGCAGATAGTTAAATATAGAGACTTAGTATCATTGTAAGCTTTGGGTTTGCAAGACAGCACATCTGCTTCATGGGCTGGACTGTTAAATCCATTACCACTGCAGTGTGATAAGTCCATGACCTGCTGGGGAATGGACACTCACATAAGCTGTTATAGGGTAGCAGATAAATGCATACCAGCTACTTCTCAGTAAATGCCCAACCACGTGCTTCTGCACATGATAGATGCAAAGTAACTGAAGGGAGTTTACTTTTCAATGAAAGAGTAGGCCATGAACTCCCACTTAGCACAGAATGAAGCATATACATGGTTACCACAGAGCAGCTAGCTTGTAGTAAAGTCATGCTCTTGCTTGCCCTCTATTAAATCATTAGGTCCTTAAGAAATACTCCCTGCATTGCACAGGAATCTGCTTTATGGCAAATGGTGAATCAGAACTTGTGCATCAGGTTAGATGTGGTCAAAGATACTTGATTTGGGCTAAGTCATATAGAAGCTCAGCAGTTAAATGGCAGGATGGAAACCTGCTGGGCAGCTTGTCATCTCTCCAGCAACAGGCCCCTGGCCCTTGCCTTTTTCTCTGCTGCAGACCACCAGTTCTGGAGACTCTGTCCCACTTACAGCAAGGGATAACTAGGGGAGGTGAAGGAAGAGTGTTGGAGTTGCTCTGCTTTGTCTTCTGAAGCCCAATATTGCAGCTGATTCAGTGCGTGGATGGAGGTAGCTGTGGGAGTACCTTACAGGCACATCTTACAGATTCTAAGCTCCTGTGACAGGGACCACTGCAGAATGCCAGGCACTTGTCTGCTCACAATAAGTGATGCTAAATTTCTTTTTATGCTATATTTCCAAATTTGCCCACTAAGGGAAGCAAAGCGTAGGTTTGGAGATGTTCCTGTGCAAACATAAATGAACAAAAAAAAAATAACAGTGACTGTTGTGTATAGTATGTGATTATAGCATATTATAGTTTTGTTCTGTATTTCTTTTGTTTTGTCTTTATTGCCATTAGGTGGTCAAGTCTGTAACTGATAAAACTAAGGTAGCAATTTTTCCTATGTTAGCAGTTTTTCAAGTTTTCCCTCAAATAAATTAATATAGTAGTCAAACCAATTTGAATATCTAGTTGTATTATTGTTTTTAGGGAATTTATTCTTTAGCAGTGCTTACTCTTTTAGTGAAAAAAGTAACAACTGGAATAGTCTGACCAATCCAATATGTCTTACCCTGAGCTAAGTAAAACCCCATAAATAACTGGAATTCATTTAACATATTAAGGGAGTCAAATATTCCTAAAAACAGATTTACAGCAGTCATTTCCTTCCAGTCCAGCAGGCAGTGACACAGGAATGACCCGGGCATGGAATGAAAAGCAGCTAGAGCTTTTTACATGCACCAAGCAAAGAGCAGTTACTGTCCCCTGGTTCAGTCACGAGCAATGGTTCTCCAACCAAGCCCATGAGGTGATGATGCTCAGCCTCCATTAAGTCCAGAGGAGGGCTGGTGTTCATTTCTGCTGACTGGCTTCTTCTATGAGTAGCAGTCAGTCTTTAAAGCCTCTTCAGGGGGACCAATGGAACATGAAACAGCAATGTCTTGAGGGGAAGCCTTTTATCTTTTATTGCAGCAGAAAACAGTGTAGGAGTTAGAAGAACCTGTCCTATGTCTGTCTGTACTGCTAAAGGTGTTTCTGATCCCCTGATCTGGTGGTGCAGACTGGATGTGTTTGCACCACACAGAGCTTGCAGTGATCCCTGATGCAGCACAAGACTAGAGATCTTTGCCTCTCTTGTCTTCATGCTTTTCTTGCCCAGGATCCACCGTGCACATGCTCACCTCACCCACGGAGGACATGTGGCAGTGAGCCCTGGAAGGAGCCATGCTCCGGATGCACAGGCAGCCTTTGCCCAGTACTGCTACGATGACATGTTGCTCGCCACTGCTATGTTTGCTGCTTCTCGGCTTCTCAGTTTGTCAGGTGGCCTTTTGGTGTCATCTCTGGCTCGTCTGTCAGTCTGCTGTGTTCTCTCAAATGGGATCAGGCAAAGGGCTGATCCCTGGGGAGCATTATATTAGGTATTACATTTTCCACATGTTTGGGCTTAGACAAGCAGACCAGGCTTGGAAATAGTGACTGTCAGTTCAGGCCACATTATCCAGGGAGGTTGCCCTTGCAGTTATTTACCAGTGCTGGGGAAGGGATGCTGAACCTGGTACCCACCATGGGCCCCAGCTGGGACAGAAACCTATGAGACACAGTAGGGGGTACAGAGCTTGCAAGGCCAAGTTCAAGGCTTGTGGCTGGGAACTGCCAATGCTTTCTGGGGTCTTGCCGTTCCCAACCCTCCCTGACTGGTGGGCACCAGTTCAGGTCAGAAACTCATCATGGCTACATCTGGAGCAGCAGTCCTGCTGGGCCACTCCAGGCAGCCCCATGCCATGGCCTGTCCTGCACTGGCCAGTCTTTGTGCGGCTGGGAGACATCCCGGGAGGCTCCTGCCTCTGCACTGGCCACTGTTGGGCTGCTGTTCTTCAACCATTTGGTTGAAAGTAGCATTGCTTGGTGGTACACGAATACCCAGGCACACAGAGGGCCATGAGCAGGAAGACAGGCTTTGAGCTAGTCCAACCCCAGATTATTATTCCTGAGGCAGGATGTTGGGATTTTGGTTTTTTTCCTTAGCGATAGCCTAGAGTAACATGAGGCCTGCTCAGTTGTTTGAGAGAGTTTTATTTTCATAACTCAATGCAAGAGGTGTGGTGGTTGCTTTGGTATGTCTTTAGGGCACGGCACAAGGGTGTGTGTGGTGAGATAGCACTGACGCATTGTGCAGGGCATAGCAAGCCAGGTTTGGCACAGCCATGTCCATGATACCTAACTTCTTTTGGAGTAATCTGTCCCCCAGCTTGCCCTGAAGGTTGTACATGGTTCATTAGGTCCAGATTAGAGTTTAGCAGCAAAAAAATTTATATGCCTGTGTACAGTCAGGAGACCTTGGAAGCTGTGTAGATGCAGCCAGAGAATACTTCTAACCCATTTCCTGTCTCTGATACGTGTTCCCTCTCATTTGCCACTTCTCTGTGGACAGGAGAGAAGAGCCCTTTCCTCTGGACCTGGAGAATGCTGCTGAGTTGGCTTCTCTGCAGCACAGCTTGAGACACATCCCTAAATCCTACAGGGCCTTCTCTCTCCTGTGCTGCATGCTGGACATGAGGCAGTGCTTCATTTTCAACAGAGGGAAGGAGTAGCAGAAGCTCAGCAGGCTGTCACAGGAGAAAACCATTTCTATAGTTTAAACCAAATCAGGACCAAAGCACTGTATGGACTTACTAACGACATGTAGTTAACCGGCAACCATGCTTCTTCTATACTTCTGTTCAAGCTGGCTCCTTCTTTTTCAAGCCTCTCTAATTCCCCAGTTACTGTTTAATCTGTTTTACAGTTGCTTCTTCTTTAACATAAGCAGTTTGGAACAAATGCCCAGTTATGTGTATTTGATCCAGGCACATGTGGGTGCACACACAGTTTGTACTCATGTTCTTCTCTTAGCAGGTGCTGTTACCCACGCCATTTACTAAGCATGGGCTCTGCAAGCACCCCCATGCTGCCCTAACAATTACTGCCCTCAGTGAATAGCAGGGATAATAATTTTTAAAATATTTTCTAGATGGTCCTTTCTAGCCCACAGGGTTCTGACTGCAGCACTGGGATGTGACGTTGCAGTGAAGGTGTGAACGGCTGCTAATCTCTGTCTTCAAGGGGTACACACGCATTAGGCTGTAGCTACCGTAGTACTGGAGGGTGCTAACATAAATAAGGCATAATTTAATTAAAAACTGCCATCAGATCATCAGTTTCTGAATGTGATTTTAGGGCAACACAAAACTACTTTGCTAAGGACACTGTGTGAATTTCTGATACTTGTAGGAGCCAAGCCAGATACATCTACTACAATCTGAGAGATTAGGAAGTCTTTGGTATTTTAATAATTTTTGAGACACAAGCAGGCAGTACTGAGATACTGGTATGTCAGGAACCACTGGAGAACAGAAGCAGATGAGAAAATTATCTCGTCTTTTTCCATAAAGGCCATTGGAGGTATTATACATAGAATAAAATCAGGCAGATATTTGGTGACCAAAGGAAAGTTCACTTTTGATTTCTGTAATCTGCTATTTTCCAAACAAAAATAAGAATATGCTTGAAAGAAAGTTATGGTTTTGGCAGTCCTCCCATAAGGTTGGGTAGTATGATTAATTCTCTGTGGTTTGTAAGACTCACATTAGAAAGTTAGCTCTTAAATGTTAACTTGGCCAGTGAAATTCCCTCCAGGCAAAGACCCTGTGTCTCCCTTGAGCTGTACCGTGGGAATGGGCCCAGTGCAAGTGTGGGTGGTGTTAACGCCATCGTATTCCCAACAACGACACATTCTCAAGGACGTAACCATTTACTCACTATGTTTTGGACGCTGTAACTACAGCTCAGCTGAGGGAAAGGGTTTTGTGGCAAGTCCACTTAGCAGCTGATGTAATTCCAGTGACATCCAAATGTCATCTCCTATGTAAAACATAAAGCTGAGATTATGTGAATTTGAACTGCCATGCCTGGGAAGACAGGATGTTCTTGCATATTTTGAAATTTGGGAGAATTTTCTTATCCTTGCCTAATAAACTTCTTCCAATTTTTTTTAAACCCCTGCTTGATATTTTATGGCTATAAGTGAATTAACAATTAACTAAAGTAACCAGAATAAAAACAATATTGTTTTTATGAATGTTGCTTTCCTGTGTGGGTCAATTGAAATTAAGCAGTGAGAACAAAATGACTCCGCTGTTTTTCCTAACATCTGGAGCTGGCACAGGAGGATGTAGTAAGGTCTTTTCATTTCAGATGTGCACTGTTACAGTTGCACTGCAAATGTTTGAATTCGATGTCTCACTGATTTAGCCATAACCAGTTTTTGCATGTTTGTCTTCAAATCAGTGCACTGTATTGGAGTTCTCCATAGCACATGGGTTTTGCTCCCAGCTCTGCACATCTCAGCTAGGGTATGGGTGGCATTCTTTGCTTGGAAAATGTTGGTCTTGGGACTGGTCAGGTGATCAGAAGTGAACAAGGTAGTGTGCTGCCAAAAGCCGCTTCCTTTGAAGGAATGGCAGAAACTCGAAACATTATGTTTGTAACAGACTGGGAACACAAGGTGACATGCAATAGCATTGCTCACAGGTTGAGGGTAAACCATTTTAAATGCAAAATATAAGCGTGCAGCTGGTTTCTACATCTCAGCTGAGGCTGTCACCCTTGGTGACTGTCTGAGCGTGTCCTCTGAATTCGTGAAACTTTTGATATGGCTGGTGTTGGATGCTCTACAAATGAAGACAAGATATGTGGGTGGATTTCTCAGCCTCCCCCTAACCCCTGGGGTAACACTACCTCTGGATTCACCTGGCTAAAGGGGAGCTAGAACAGACTGTGAGCTAGGGTTTTACACTGGAAGCACTCATCTATCACAGCAGTCATGTTCATCGGAATGCACAAGAGGAGTTGCAGCCTTACAGCACCACTGTCACAAGGCCTCGGCAGAAGCTATATGAAATTGGAAGGGCTGAGGCTGGACTTCGGTGCAAATGGCTGGTCAGCAGATGGGAGAGGACAGTTGGGGTGTCCCTGCTCAGAATGCTAGCACCCATCTCTGACTAGCGTCCCACTGCTCCTTGTCTTCCCAGTATGCTGTGGCTAGGAAGGGTGGGTATGGCATAGGCCAGAGTGCCCTTTGCCCGAGGGGGTGCTCCTGAGCAAAGGAAGGGGTCTCAGTGCACACTGCTGACTGGGTCTGCCTGATCTCCATCTCCCAGAGCTGTCTAACAGCCTCCTTATACTGCTTTTGCCATCAGTAAAATAAAGAGTTTGTACTGTTCCTCACTTCTGCTCCTTTGTGGTGGCCTGTTTGGGATAAGTATTCCTCCTTAGCCTATCTGGAAGCCAGTAATGTGCATAGAATTGTAATCCAGTATCTACGTCTGTTTTAATTTCAGAAAACTAACGTATCCACTGTGATTCATCCTCCAGCTCATCTGCTGCCCCGTTCTCAGGATAGCAAAGTTGTAGAAGGGGAGTCTGACCATTTGCATTAATCCCTCTGCCCTGCAATACTCCCCTGGAGAGTCAGGTCATAGACTCTCAAACAAGAGCTGCTGCTTTTGTGCTAGATGCTTTGCAGGAAGCTGGCTAACATATGATTTTCTTTACAAGTTGGGAGGCTATTGACCCTGCAAGCTGGCACTGGGCAGCTGATGTGCCAATATAGCCAAATACCCTGTTCCTGATTTTCTGCTTAGCAGCAGCAGTGCCCCTGTGAGCAGAGACAATAAAAGGAAATCTTTGATTATAGAAATGGCAACCTGCTAATGACTTCCATTCCTGCTTTCTCTCCTCTCAGAACATCCCCACCTTGGGAAGCGTAGCAATAACCATGGCGCTCCACAACTGTGATGAGGTGGCGGTAGCTGGGTTTGGCTATGACATGAGTTCACCCAATGCACCGCTGCACTACTATGAGAACATCAAGATGTCTGCCATCAAAGAGGTAGGGAGCTCCTGCCAAGCACATCTTCCTCCCAAGCCTGCTGACCGCCCTGACTCCAGAGCCTGACTGGGATGGTGATGTCAACTCAAAGCTTTCTTGTATGGGTCAAAACACAGCTCCACCCATGCATTTGCCTGTAAAATTCTAGACATTCTCCCAAGTGCAATGTGTGTTAAAAATGGTTATTTCTGCTGGGAAAAGTTCTCTGGAATGTGTATATAATGTGATTCCTTCTTCGAGCAGCAGGGAAAACATTCATGTAAATGTTAACCTCAGTAGGGTGAAAGGGAGCAATTCTGCTCTGGTGTTGAAAAGATGTGGCCTCCTCCTGCTTTTTGATCCATTGTATTGCTCTGTAATCCATAGGCTTCTTTTGCTAGATGATCCCCTTCTTAGCCTCTGTGAAATGTGGGGGAGGTGAGATTAGCCCATGCATGTTAGCTCTCAGCTGACTGTTCAGCAGCAGTTAGCTAGTGTAAACACACCATGGCTTTGTGGAGGCTGCTCTTTAAAGCCAGATCTACATTAGAAACATTTTGTGGTACTATCACAGTGAGATGAACAGCATTTTTAGAGGAACAAAAGCTCTCGTGTTGGTATAATGCAGCAGTGTAGACACTCTTTCAGGTTTGTCCATTTCCTGTACCAAACTAGAGCAAACTTGGACACTGGTCAAAGCTTCTATAGCGGGAAAGTTTGCTGCTTTTTTGGTAGAGCTCAATCTTTCCCAGGACAGATGTGGCCCAGGTCTTTGTAAGATTGCTTCCCCTCTTCACTGGCTCCTAGGTAGGGAAACTTTCTCCATCCTACTCCAGATTGTGAAAAGTTGTATTGTTCATGGACAGTAGCTGTCTCCTGGCACTTGGCATTTGTTCACCTCGAGCACTTTGCCATTGATCCAGGCCAGGAGGGAAGCTGGGAAGTTGTGTTTTTCCAAATCACAAGATTGTACGTGTCTTGGCACTCTCACAGGCTGCAGGCTGCATGACCCTAGGCAGACTGAGAGGAGTTGGAAATTAGTGATTAGTCAGCATGAGAAATGAGAATAGCGTGTCTAATTATCAGAGTAATGAGGCTTTGGAACAACCTCTTATCAGAGGCTAAGAGAACAAACTGAGTTTGGGAAAAGACTGTGAGGAGGTCCCCAATATATCAAGGGATTGGACATTGTGGTCCTGAGGTACCTTCAGGGCTTGTGGAGGTAGCAAGAAAGTCTGCCTTGCTCAATGGAATAACCATGGATTTAATCAGTCTTGTCTGGGAAAGTGTGTGCCCATTTACAGGATTTAAAGGGTACGTCCAAAGAGGAAGACTGAATTGAGTCACTATGTACAGAGTTGGTGTCTGGCTTGTAAACACCGAATGGAAAATAGCTGAGGAATGTCATTCTTGCAGTAATAGAGGAGGTATCACCACTGGCTTGCCCAGTTCTGACTCCTCCCTGGGAGTCTGCTTATAACCGCTGCTTGAGACAGGACCCTGGGCTACCCAGGCCCAGGTCTGAGTCAGTACAGCTGGTTCCTTAGTCTTCCAGCAAAGACACGACTACACCAAAGTGAGAACGGATGCAGATGCCTGGCTCCAGCAGCAGGTACAGAGACTCTTCATGAAGGTTTCAGGAAAAGCTTTTGTCTCTGTGGTGCCACTGTGTACACTCTGGTGATTCAGCTGCCTTTGGTGGAGAATCGCTCTTGCTCCCCTGTTCCTCCTGTCTCATAAGGATGTCAGTCCCACAGTCTGCCCTTGGACATGGGGACACTCACAGCAGGTGTCCTGTGCCAAGCCTGTTTTGCAACCTGGTAAGTGTCTCTGACCTCAAGGACACCTACACAGCAGCTGACAAGAATTAAGTCATCTTGCTCTTGATCCTTACATGGATCAATAGGAAAAGTTGGCAAAAAGAGTTGGATGACAGAGTCTCTAGTTGAAGTCTGTCGTGGTTTCAGGTCAGCTCAGTCGGTAACAAAGCACCACGAAGCCACTCACTCACCCCCCACCCCCACGCCTGGCCACGTTGGGATGAGGAGAAAATACAAAGGCAGGCTCGTGGGTCGAGACAAGGACTGGGAGGGATCACTCCCCACTTATGGTCACGGGCAAAAGACAGGCTCAACTTGGGGAAGAAACAAAATCAATTTAATTTACTACAAATCAAAACAGAAAACAAAACACAAGGGTATTAGGAAGGGAAACCAAACATCAGAACAACCTCCCCCCACCCCTCCCGCCTTCCCGGCTCAGTTCACTACCGATGCTGTCTACCTCCTCCCCCCGGCGGCGCAGGGGAATCGGGGATGGGGGTT
>VYZV01039098.1:386-19083 GCA_013401275.1 Pandion haliaetus | reverse complement strand
GGCGGGTCCGACATTTTGGCGCGCGGGTCCGACATTTTGGGGCAGCGAATTCTTCCAGCAACTTCTTAAAGGGGCCGCCTCTGCAGCCCCCCTCCCCTGCCACCAAGGAAAACCGCGCCACACAAACCCATTACAAAGTCACTGGCCCAGATCACTTGGATCTTTGATTCTAGAGCCCAGCACCCTGAGCTGGATGCAGAAGCCAGTGGAAGACAGGAGGGAGTCACTCTTGGACACCTTATGCGGTCTCAGGAATAAACCTTGCATGGCACAGGGCAGTAGATGAGGATGAACGTGTGAAATGCAACCAGCAGGGTCTCCTAGAGAGACCAACTGGTGTCTGGTTTGTCAAGACTCTGCTGTGTGGAAGCTGTCAGTCATCATGTCCAGGATGTTCTGTACAGAGGTGAGGGAGTGTTGAAAGGTTCTGGTGAAGCCTCACTAATTCAGATGTCAGTGGATTTGTTTCTGCAGCCGGGGCTGTTGATGAGAGCTCTGCAGGCCAGTGGAGCTGGTCCTAGGAGGAAGGTTCCTGTTCCACTTGAAGACTCGTTATCTGATATGTGTCTGCCCATCTAATCCTCACATCCTCACCCACAGGCTCCTCTTACATTTTGCGGTCCTGGTGCAAGAAAAGCCATCTGTTCCCAAGTATCAATAATTAATGCTCCTCCTGCCTCTGCCCCTCCCAATATGACAAATTGTTTGTGATATTGTGGAATGTGAAGAGCAGAGAGAGGATTGCATTTCTTTCTCTCCCATTTAATATTAATGGTAGCTGGTAATTGTTAGTCACCTGAGGGTGAAGTTGAAAGGTGAAGGGTGTAATGGTTGGGTTGTGTCTTCTGCAGTTGCCTTCAGAGAACACACAAATCGAGATTTGCCCCACTGTACACCGGCAGCTCCCTGCACACCCTGCTTGAAGAGACACCTGCATGTGGTTTGCAAATCAGGAGGCTTGCCTGCGTTGGTACCTTGTGCCAAGCCTTGCCCTTGGCGTTAGTGAAAGAAGACTGAGCCAGAGCCAAGCTCCACCAAGGTTTTTGTCTGTTCCATCTGCTTTGACACCCAAAGGCCCAAGAGCATCCACAGCGTTTTCTTCAGTGTTACTTTGATCTCTGGGATTGTGTCCGGGTCTAGTTCTTCCTGGTCCTCCTCTACATTTCAACCTCTAAAGGAGCCACTAAAGCAGGCTATGCCTTGAAATTAAGCAAGTATGGTCTTTGTCCTCTGTCTGGCCTGCAGACCCATGAAGGCTGGAGTACTCATTCCTGGGCAGGGGAGTGGAACAGGGTTGCTTAATGTAGCAATATCACAGCACTGAAACAACTGCTATGGGATGCAGCTGTTCCACCATAACAAACATCCCAGGCAGGAACCCCTGCAGTTTGACTAGGCTTTGGTGGGGCCTCTGTTTCTGAAGTTCAAATCTTTTCCCTGACTGCCAGGCTCCTCCAGCCCGAATAACCGAAAATCTTCAGTGTTTAAGACTGGAGAACAGCTGCAGGGAAGCACTCCAGCTCCACCCTGAAACCATCACTGTCTTTACAGAGAGAATGTAAACACCAGCAGCATCCTGGGTCTGGAGGTGCCACACATGTATGTGTGGCTCGTGGGAGCCTCCCTGGGAACATCCATCGAGCCCCTTCCCTTGCCTGGTGTCCGCAGGGGGAGACAGCCTGCCGTCGAGCGTGCACCCTCTCAGCAAGGTGTGTCACTGATTTACACTTGAGGCCTGCTTGACATCTCTCTGGACACCCTTGAAACCGTGTGACTCATCTCCAAGGAATTTGTTCTGATTACATAAAAAAAGCCAGCAAAATGCGCTTTCTTGCTCAGAGCTGGGCGGAGATGCCTCTCCCATGCCAAGACTGAGGTGATAAAATCTCTGTGGAAATGAATGCGATTTTTCCTGTTGCTCTGTGGGACTGGCGGCTGAATTTCCAAGAGGAGAAACAGGCAGCCCCAGTGTATAGTTTTGCTTAGTCTTTGCTTTCCCTGCAGGGGTAAAAGCCCTCGAGGTCCACGATTGTGCTGCTATTGCTACCACAGAAGGCAGCTGCCTCAACTGCCTCTTCCAGTATCTCCAACTCCCGAGGTCTGGGCAGGCATTTACTGCCCCAAAGGAAAAGGCTCTGCGATGAGGCAGATGCTCTGGAACTTCATCGGTGCTACCAGTCAAGGGGAAGTATATGGTCTTAGGACTCTGGTCAGTAGCATGGCTGCAAAACACATACGGATTCTCCTGTGCTTGTGAATGTTGATGAGAGTAAATTTCTCCAGTTTAGTCCTGGGTGGCTTCCTTACCCTCTGCCCTGGGTAGCTCAGTGTATTCCAGCCAGGGTCCGTCCAGGCAGACCTGGTGGAGAGGACCCTTTTCTGTTCGTAAGTGTGCTCTGGAGAGCTGAAAGCACACTGGTGTGGTGCTTTCAGTTTCAGGCTGTGAGCTGGAAGATCAATGCTTGCAGTGCAAAACCACCCCTCGATCCCAGCTCCGCTGCCCAGCACCTTCTTCCCTCACATCTCATCTTCTCCCCATTATGGCCAGGGGTGCAGAGTCCCTGGCCTGCACTGCAGCAGCTGTTTTCTGGGTGGTATGAAGACAGCCTACTGTTCTCTGGTCTGTTACTGGGAGATGGCTGCCCAGTAGACCCAGTGCTGTTGTGTAAACTCTCACAAGTGATTTTTCAGCTCTGATCCTGTGTCTTTTTTTTTTAACTTACAAAATGCAGAATGTCCAAGTGTGTCATCTCCCTTCAGTTACTATTTTCCCTATTCCTAATAACTTTGCAACAGCTTTCGACCCTTGGCTGCTTCCATGAGTGCTCTACAGAAAATGATTGAGTCCTTGCCAAGGTGTCTGCTCACTTGTTTCTGTTTTCGTGGCAATGAGTCCCTTGGAGCTGAATTTTGATAGAGTTTATTGTATTTTTTTTTCTTGCTGAGGTCCTGCAATGCTTCCTGCCCAAGCACTCCATGAAAGTGTATTTTTATCACAGGTCACTGTCTTATATTAATGCAGAAGTGTCAGATCTACTGGGAACATAGCAAAGGAAACATGGAAGTGGAGGTGAGGAAAAAGAATAATTTTAAAATAGAGTGAAGGGTTTTCTGGATAAAAAAAATTAATGAACCTGCCTGTAAGGATTACAATAGACCTTCATTGCTAATGGCAAAACAGGCTAATGTTTCAGGCAGAAGTTGTTTCAGGATGGGAAAGTGACAGTGTTTAGAATAGTGAAAACATAAGGAGTTGATGAAACTGAGAGAGCAGGAGGCTGTGCAAAATCATGGGAACAAAGCACAAGACTAGCTCCCAGCATCCCTCCTCCACCTGCTCTGCCCCAGCACACAGCCTTCCCCAGCATCGTGATCCAGAGGTGGGCTTCAGTGTCCTGGTCATTTCTTGCAGGAGCAAGAATGTGAGCAAGGAGTCACCTCGGATGCCACAGAGGGAACACCCTGAGCTGTATTCTCAGCAGCTGGATGCAGACTGCCTCACACACTTGCAGTTGGTAAAAATGGAGAATGTGTGGTTAAAAGCCACCCTTACCCATCCAGACCCCCTCTACAGTATTTGTGTCACTCGGTGGAGCTGCTCACTCATCTCTTTTTCACTGTCGAAGAAGATCAAGCGCCAGCGCCGATGTTGTTGGAGGTGTCAGCTCCTTTGATACAGCTGTGCCCAGCACTTCAGTGACTTGCTGCCTGACCTGAGGGGGAGGTGTCGTGACTGCCTTTGATGGCTTCTTTCTGATCATTGGCTCTGCTTCCCCAGCAGGTCTTTGTGGGATGCTGGAGGACACCATCTTGTAACACTTCTCATTCAGCCTGTGTAAGGGCTGTCACAAGGGCCAGGGGAGGTGGCCTGCAGCACGCAGTGACACACAGCTTTGTCTCTGTCTCTCCCTGCCAGCAGCTACCTCTCAGAATAATCCGCAAACATCAAGTTTGGAGTCTCGGCCCATAAAGACACAAACAATAGTGCTTTATCATCATCTGGGCTCTCTCTGTGAAGCCGTCCTTTGCATTTTAAATCAACACAAGTTGCTTGGGAGGGGGTGGTTGGGCTGCTTCAGGCCTGCAAGTACCTTAAAGTTTGCGGTAGCCAACAAGAAGAACAAAACTCCTTTGAAAGCCAGGCAGATGTCTAGCCTGGTGATTTATAGACTAAAAACACAGCTATTCGAGCCTGGCTGATGAATTGCGATTGGAGTACACGGAATGGTGCAGACTGAAATGGAGGTCAGCTTTGGAGAGGGAGGTTAGGGGCTGGGGCAGGGGGACCTCTGAAAGGGCAGTGCTTTTTCTTGGGGCCAGCAGTGATGACTGATGAGGTTTATACATTTTTGTCTTTGTTTAAAAGCCACCTGTTTGACGTTTTGCCTGAACGGAGGCCTCACATGCTGTGCCTGTGCATAACGATTGTGTGTCTATGTAGTAGAAATCCAAAAAAGATTGATGGAATAGCAGTCACAGCCAGAGCACAGGTATTGTCTCTTTCAGTAGGACAGAAGTACAGTAACACTCTTGGGGTAACACTGTGCACTATTAACAGCAAGGAAGGTAAGGCTGTATGAAGGACAAAAACAGAATTAGGGTTTGGACAAGATCTCTGTAGGAAAAGACAGTAAAAGATCTACAGGGGTGTGCTAGAGCTCAGCTGCTGAGCCCAACATTGAGCATAGACCTCTGGAGGGGTGCTAGGTACCACCAGAAATTGCACTGCCACAGATGTACAGTAGGAGCCAGTATTACTGTCAAGGGGAGAGCCTAGGTATTCCCAGATACAGTAGCTAGCACAGTTCTTCTCACCAACTGTGAGGGCACAAGAAGAGCTGATGGCCTTTCAGACCTGTTTTTACCAGGCATGAAGACCTTGCAGAGGGACATTTTAGGAAATAGCCTTTGATCAAGTGCCTTCGTGGTTAATTTAAATGGAAAGGCAACAGAAGGGATGTTAGAACTCAGATTTTTCTTCCAAAAGGAGGGAGCTTGATAAGCAGGGCTGTATCTAGACTGTGGGGCGGTACTCAGCAGTGCTAGTGGCGTGCTCAGTGGAATTGGGATGTGTGTGCAGACTCTGACCTCTCTGAATTTAGGCCTAGACTAGAATACGCTACCAAAAGCAGATGCAATGAAGAACTCGTGGACTTACTGTAGACTTGAAATCTTTTTTGTTAAAAGTGCAAAAATTATCTGCAATTCATGTTTGCAGCAAGGGGGGAACTGGCAGAAGAAAGCTGTAGGCATAACTTCATAAATAACTGCTTCAAGGTGGTGTTAGAAGTAACAGAGAAGTGGGGGAGAGCATCAGGAGGCTTCACCCCTGATGGTTAGAAAGGACAGAGATAAAGGGGAAACTGGCAAAAGTCAAGTTGAATTAGATCTTGCAAAGGAAAATCAACACTAGACAGTCCCACTGCCAAACAAATAATGTGGAAACAGGGAAAGAATTACCAGGGCTGTGGCATCCAGGGAGGTGAAGGAAGCAGAAGGCATAGGGATTATGGAGCCAAAATGGGAACCACATGAACAAATATATTACCTCCATGAGGGTGATATGATGAACATGAGGGAAAGGCTAGCTTATGGTGAGAAATTCATAGAAACAGAAAATTACTGGGTCAGCAGTGAAAGGCAAAAGCCGTTGAAGCTAATGCACTAGGTTTGAGAGCCTGAGAGATCTCTGTTCCAGCTGCTGTGCTGTTGAGCCAATTAAGCTGCAAGTCCAGAGGAAAAGGTCCTCAATAAATCTATCAGGTTTCACGTGGTTCCACAGGATTAGATTGTAGTGGACATAATACCTCTTCTTCCTTTCTTTTTCAGGGGGATGGGGGCGAGGCAAGGAAAATAATCTTGTCAAATTCAGACCTCTTAATCTGACCTCAGAGGTACTATTTAGAACTTCAGAGCAGAGTTTAAATGAAAGAATAATTAAATCCTGAAAGCAAACACAACATGGATTTACCAAAGGCAGGTTACAAAAACTAATTTAATATCTTTATTTGATTAAAAAAAAAAAATCATTCTGGGGACAGAGGAAGTGTAGTAGCCCAGTCTGTCTGAAGTTCAGTTAAGCATGTGATACTGTGCCATATGAAATAGTATTATTTAAACTTCAGAAGCCATGGTTTGGTGCAACACCTGTATGTGAATAGTCTCTCCAAAGGGGAACACAAAGAGCAGCACTGAATGGACAGCTGGGAGTTTCCCCACAGGAGGTCACGTTTAGTGTTTGCTTTAATGATTTTTGGCACAGAAGGTAATGGTGTGCAAGTAGAATTTGTGATGAGACAAAACCAGGTGTGGTCAATACAAGGGAGGATCAAAATACCATCCAGGAAGACCATGAACACCTTGAGAACAGGGGTAAACTGGGTGGCACGAAACCTAAGAGTATGAAGGGAAGGTCATGCTGTTTGGGGCAATACCAGAAATTTTGACTTTAAGCTGGGATAGCATTATTTGGCAATGGTGGAGAAGGAAAGTGCTTAGATAGGTACAAATAAATCACAGGATAATTCAGGATGCCAGGCTGTGAATGTGAAAAAAAAGGCAAATACAGTTCTGGAAAGACTAGAGGAAAGGACTTCTTGTGGAGAGAGAGAATTGTCTCTGCATGAGGCAATGGTGAGCCTTTTTTCTGGTTCACAAGAAGTAAATTTGGGTTAAACAGGGACTACACTTCTGGGAAATTTCCCAGTTTTCATAGGGGAAATGAAAAGCCTGTTTTGGTAGAAGGAAGACGTGGCTTGTTTAGCTTGGTAAAATGAAGACTGAGAAGAGATACTGTATGTATCTCTGTATGTATACTGTTTCTCTGTATGTATTAAGAATAAGCAGGAGCTAAAAGAGCTGTTCAAAATTTCAAGTTGGTATAAGAATGACTGGCCATAAAGGTGGTGTGAGTAAATCTCCTAAACATGAAAAAAGGAGGGTGCCCAGCCATCCCTTTTGTTTCAGTACTTGTGACTCCCGAGGGGGTGCAGGCAGATGGGGCAGTCTGCAGTGATGGACTGATGGAGGAGGGGGCAATGGGTCCTGAACAAGGCAGGGCACTGGGGTCATGGGAGGTGCGCTAGGAGGTGAAACTGCTGCTTGGGTGGCCACAAAACACCTAGTGTGCATGGTCACCATGCCGGGACCAGAGCAAGGCCGTGGGCACAGCAGAATCATGGAAAATAAGCAGCTCTAGCGACAAGGCAGTGGAGGTTAAAGGCAGAGATAAATTGGCACTGGTGGAGTCTGGAAACCGACTGCTACCAGGGAAGTAGCACTTCTTGCTGCTGCTGTGGTTTCTGTGTAGGTTTTGGGGGAGAAATGCTGCTGACTTGGAGAAATACAGAAGATGTAACAGAACTGAGAAACCTCCTGCTTTACAACTTTCTGTTTTTCTTGAATGCATTCCTCATTGACTTCACTCTCTCTCTCTGATTAAATCTTCCTGTATTTTAAGATATTGCAATATACTTGATAAGACTAATGTGCTCTGAAGCTGAGGCATTCCCCGATTGTAATTGATTACAGATGGGGAGCTTACCTTCCTCCTGGGTTGGTGTGTGAAACATTTTCTTAGTCTTAAAATACTCTACTTGCCTTCTCATGAAGGGACAGAGAATGTTGTGTGCTTCCTCGTGGAATTGTCAGGAAAAAAAGGACAGGTGGTGTGGGGCTGCTGCATTTGCATAACCCTGACAGGTGGCTTTGATGATAAATTTTGATCTAATAACTGTGACCAAATGATCAGACCCACTGCCACCTCTCTGGGATGGAGAGGCATAGCAGTGCATGTGCTGGCAGAGCAAGTCTCCTGCTGCTTCTCTCTCTCTGCTGAAAAGAGCAAATATTCACTACTCAGAGAGAGACCCAAAGCAAAGGAAATCCCAGCCTGGTCCCCAAAGAACAAGAAGGGCTCTGGAGCCTCCTGGGACATTCCTACTGGAACTCCCAGAAGTTCATTACTCTGTCTGTGGGCTCAGACAAGCAGCCCCTTTGTTTGCACAAGTGGAAGCTGTACCAGACGCCTGCTCGATGCGAGCGGCGGAGCAGGGAGAGGGCAGAGCCAGCCTGCCAGGTTGCAGGAGCAGTGGTGGTGGTGAAGTGCAGGGACAAGAAGGTGGTGAGGTGCAGGGTGGCAGTGGATGCTCCGAGCTGCTCCATTGCTGTCTGGAGGTGCAGATTCATGAGAGAAGAGCTGGAATTTTCTGCTTGTGTTGCTGAGGTTTAGCTTCAGGACTTGGGGCAGGAGGTTTGTGAACGTGAACAATCCCACGTACAGGAATAGGAAATGAGGCAGTAATGGCTCAGTGTGCATGGGAAGAGAGGGTCAAAGCAGTTAGAAGGGACAGTGACAGTGCAGCCAAAGTGCATCCAGCATCCAGAGGTTTCTTTGCAGGAGTAGCAGGAATAAAACACCAGCATTGCAGCTGCTTCATGCAATCATCCTCCAGGCACAGATCGTGCTCACAATCCTCTGCTTAAAATGTCAAAACGAACACTCTGACAGCACAACCCTGCCTGTGGGGACGCAGGTGGCCAGAGTGTTACTTACCTCTTTCTTATCATCCTGATGCAGCTCAGGACACTGCGTCAGCTGAAAGATTTCTGGGACAACTTGCCTGCAAGCTTGGTTACACAGAGCACCTCGGCATACCCAGTGAGGGGTGGCAAAAGAGAACTTCCCCTTACAACAGCCATAATGTGGTCCTGGCCCCAAAGCAAACCTGAGCCTGCCAAGGCCTGGCTTTTCATGAGACCCTGTAGCCAGCTCACAGAGCCCTCCTGCCTGCCAAGTCCTGCTGGCAGTGTGTGCTACCCAGGCTGTGCTACCCAGGGTGCTATTTAGGGTGTGTACACCCTAAAACTTGCTGGGGTTTAGGGTGTATTTTGTTGCCTTTCCCCTGTTGGGGCAATGGGAGCAAGGTGCCTGCCTCTCTCTGGCATTTTGGAGAATTCTGCTCCGGCTCTTCTCCCCGCTGCTGCTGCTGGTGCTGGAATGCAGCTTCCTTCGCCTGATTAGCTCTGTCTGTCAGTGGGGTGAGTCCCTCTCCTGTAATCAGTAACCCGAGCTGGTGTTGAAGACATGCCTCATCCCTCCTGCCTGCATTGCTGTCAGGGTGTGGGGGGAGCAGCACCACACCGAGCGCCCTGCTAGTGCTCTTTGGGAGGGACAAAAGCCCATCCTCACCAGGGAATCCTTTTCCTCTGTGGTCGTACATTCAGCCACAAAACATTTGAGAGTACTGCCCTGGACACCACTAAGATTCATGGATCAGGTGGGAGGCTGAATTCCCTTACATGTGACTTTCTGCTTGGAGAGAGGAGTTCGTGGCAGTGCCCAGGGTGTAGAGCAGCCTGGATGCTGAAAAGCCAGAGGTTTAAAGGTCTTGCCAGCAGCCTTGCAGTCAGTGCTGGAGCCAGACCTAGCTGTAATGTGAGACATTTCAATTGTATCGCCCAAAGTTTTATTATCCACCTCCTGTACTTAAATTCCTGCTCCACTTGTACCTTTCACAAAGCAGATTTCCTCTTGCTGTCAGATGAGGCACCTGAATGTGGCCTGAGGTGACGTTTTAGGTGGTTTGAATTTGCCTAGAAAAAGCTGCTTCCCCAGTTACCAAGGGACGCAAGCAGGCTGCCCTGGGTGAAACCAGTTGGCTTCTCATACTGTTTGATGAGGCTGAAAGATGTGAAGGAGGGATCAGATTGTGCTATGACGTATCAGGCACATCAGGCTCCCTGGTGCTCCAGATAGGCTTTGAACAAGAAACCCAGCCAGATATAAGTAAGTGCATTGAGACCTGGTGTTCCCAGCGTGGCCTCTGTGCCAGCAGACAGCTGCTCACTGCCTGTTGGCAGGAGCACACATGCACACTTGGCTGCCTCTGCTGGTACCATGCGTTCCTAGCAAGGGGCTGTGTTGTCAGAAGAGGCACTGCTGCGTGGTGGGGGCCAAGCCCAGGACCCCCAGCTGACATGCCACATGTGGGACTGTTTCCAGCACATTGTGGGATCCTGGCTTTCTGGCTCCAAGTGACAGGCACACACAGCCCTGTTGTCCCAGCTCCCTCTGCTCTGCACCATCACTCACACTGCTGCTTTCTGAAATTCCTGCTTTTTTCCTTTTACGAGCCAGCTTTCTTCCCAGTGCCAGTTTTCAGTTTCTGCTTTTATGCTAGCAGAAGTCAAGCACTGAGTTGTTTCTGGGCAACATCTTTTTGGTTTAGAGACGGGGTCTTCTGCGTTTTCAGAGTCTCAAAGAGCGCCAGCACAGTTTACCACGCGTGGCCCTGTTGTTCCCAGTGCTGGTGCACCCTTTGCAGCATTCAGGTAACAGTGTCAGTGGAAGCAGAGGAAGTCAAAGACTTCTTTTGAACACAGGTTACATGATAAGACCTGCCTGAACTTTACTTAGCAGCTTTATCTGTCATCATTCCTGTGCACTAAGGGGATGGAAGCGGCTTGTAAACACATAGGAAGTAGCAGCAAGAGAGGTATTTCCAAATGTGCTGGAGATCTAGAGAGGGACCTTCAGTCCCTTGGGCCTCTTGGCAGCAGGCTGCATGCTGTGACCAGGGCTGACAGTGCCACACAGCAGTCATGGCTGAGAGCTGCTTGTCCTGGACAGGACAGGGCAGGACAAGCAGCACATGACAGGAGAGCCACATGCACATTGTGTGTGATGGATACAACCAGTGCTTTGCAGGCAGGTGCCCACGGTTTTGCAGTGGGTAAACTGGGTTTAGATACCTATGACAGAGCACCCTCGGAGGACTTGTTGGGCTGGCACTTTGTTGGTTTGAGGCCGTTTCAGGGAGGCTCCCGTAGAGTGATTTTATCATGGTCCAGATCTTATTTAGAGCTCAGGTTACCTGCTGGCCAGACCACTGTGCTGGAGAACTGGATTCATTTACTGGGATTCTTGTCCTGTTGGGAGATTTTGGGGAAAGCTGCTTTTCCCTGCTCTGCCTTGGTCTCCCCAAGGAGACAAACCACTTGCTGCTTTCATTAATGCATGCCTGCATTAAGTGCAGGGGGATGATGGCAGATGCTGTGATCACGGCTAAAGCCTGCTGCAGGGAACACATCTGGGTGGGCTGACACCAGCTATAGCAATCACTCACTGCTCTGAAATGCCTGGCTGGGAGATGTGACCATTTCATCCTTCGCATTGTTTTAGTGTAACCTTTAGCATGTGATTTCCTCTTGATGGGGCTAGCAGAAGGCAAGAGCCGGCCTTGATGGCGCTGGTCTTGGGGCTTTTCAGCTGCAAGAACCCCCATGCATTCCCCAGAGACCTCCCTTGGCATGTCCTGCCACCGTGTTCTCTGCTAGTTCTGTTCCCCAGCATACATCACCATTAATTCTGCACTCTTGGACTCTTGTGTGCGGAGGCTTGGGAGGGCACTGTAACCAGCTACATCTGCCCAAGGTACCTGGGTTGCCCTGATCTCACCATGCCAAAAAAAATTCACCCAGCCCATGGCGAGACCTCCTACCTCAGGTACATGGGTCTGACCCTGCTGGCTGTATCAGCTTTAGATAAGAGAAGGCCCTTGGTCTGCAAGCGCTCTTCTGGTCTGCAGTGGGGTCTGTCTCCTTGGCAGAAGCCACTGCCCTGCCCCAGCTGGAGTCTCCCGCAACGTGGGGGATGGGAGCATGCTTGGCCAGTATAGGTGCTGACCTCCTGTCTTTCCCATTTCCTTCCAGTCCTGGACGCACAACATCCAGCGGGAGAAGGAGTTCCTGCGGAAGCTGGTGAAAGCCCGAGTTATCACTGACCTAACTAGTGGGATTTGAGTGGCTGCAGCCACTGCCTCCAAGGGAGGAGACGAAGACACATGCTGCAGCTCTGCGAGCAGGCACTGGCAGCCCCCCGCGAGAATCCCACCTCACTGAAGACACACAGAGATGCCCAGGTGCTCTGGGAAGACCCTCTTGCATTGCCAGTTTGCACGAGGGTTGCAACTGCTGCCTCCAGGCCTAGAGCTGACAGGAGGTGGGCAAGGGGCTGAGTGGGCAGTTCTTGAACTCTGCATTGCAGACAGATCTTCTGTGTCCTGAATTAAACAGGAAAGACTCAGGAGAGAGAAGAAAGGTTTGTGAATAAAACGATTTGTGCCAAATGGGAGGTGATGCTGCCCCGAGGCAGCAATGCCTGAATGTACAAAGTATTATTTTTTAAAAGAAACTCTGCTGGAATCATACTAGAAATACCAAGGTGCAAGGCAAAGTCTGCTTGTGCACAGCCCTGCAAAAAGCCCGGCCTCTCCATGCTCCATCTGCGTTGTCACCAGCCTCAGACCTTTCCCCAGGAAAACAAATCCGTCCAAAACTTCGGTGTCGTTGGTGCTGCTATAATTCAAAGGGAGAATAATGGCTTTCCCTCATTCTCCACTTGGAGCTTCTGGATGGAGATGAGCACGGGTTTGTTTTTCTGCACTTTTCCTTGCTTCCTGTGTAGAGGCAGCAGCAGCAGCCACTTACTTGGCTGCCTTTTCCATAGCCATTTGCCCTGCTCTGCCTCTGTCCTGGCCCCAAGGTGGAGCAGGGAGCCAATGGCTTTCTCTGCCTGCAGCAGACCCTCCCCACCTTCCTGCCTGTCATGGCGCTGAGGAGCCTGCCTCGTTGTGCTCAAGGCTTTCAGGCCTCTCAGTTTGTGCCTGCTGTGCAGGGCCCCTGTGGAGACCGTGCAGATTGGTGTCACCGTTTCTGGACAGCATCTCGCTTTATTTTTGTGTGGGAGATGAGTAATTTATTCTTTGGAAGGAGGTCAGATCTTGTATGGAGATCTGAAGCTTTACAGTTTGAGAGCAGGCTGTCGAAGATGTTTGTTTTATGTTCAAGACTTGATCATGTTCCCTATTTAAGTGATGTGTGACCTCAGTGATGATGGAGCCCGCTGGCACGGATGGGTGCCTGCTGGGAACCCTCACACTCTTCTCGGCCCCTGCTCACTTCATTTCCAAGCTCCTCCCGCACGCTGCTCTAGCATTGCTGCTCCTCCTGCTCTCAGGAGTGCATCCCTTCCTTTGCCGTCTTGGTCCCGAGATGCAGTATTTGCACATTTGATTTGTATGCATATTTCAGAGGAGATGGAATAAACTGAGCAACGTAGCCGAGTGTGAGGACAGCAGGGTGGTCTCATCTACCTGGAGAGCATGGGCAGAAGGGGGATTGCCAGGGAAATGGTTACAGGTGGAAATCAGCTCCCACAGTCTCCTAGCATGGAGCATGCTGGACTGCACCCATGGCCACTGTCCCAAGCCAAGTCCCTGTTTGATGAGGCACCGGCGTGCAGCCAGCCAGCGCTGGGGTCAGTGGAGTGGGGTCCCAGAGAGATGCTGGCGGGTCTCATAGTCCCGCTGCTGCATCTGATGTAGCCCAAGGATTGCAGCCTGCCTTGCTCTGAGCTGAAGGGAGAACATGGCCTGAACATGGCCCTAAAATGGACAAGGGATGCTCAGAGCAGAGCTTGTGTGGTTCCCCTGGGCCACCTCTGCTCCTGCTGACTTGCAGGGAGCTGTGGCTCTGGTGCTGAGACCCCAGAGGGGACTTGCAGGAGGGGCAGGCAGTGACTCAGGCCTGAGGCAGAGGAGCAAACTGTATGGAATGGTTTGAGACCAGGCAGAGGCAGTTCTCAGGATACGGTGCTGGGCGCTACCCACAGACCAGCATGGGATGTGACCCTGAGGGGCCTCTCCTGCATGGAGTGCCTGTAGCCAAGAAGCTTGCGCAGGGGCAAGTCCTGTCCAGCGTCTGGTCATGGCTGCTGCTTGCCTGCCCCTTCCAGGCTGCAGAAGACAGATGCTGGGAGGGTCTCCCTTCCTTTTCCCCCCTCTCATGTCCCTTCTGCTGTCCCTCTGGCCTCCCAGCCAGGCGGTCCCTGCTCCCTGCCCCGGTACATGCCTTCTCCCAGGGTGCTCTGTGAGGTTTCCAGCTTGGAGAGCTGAGGTTTCCAGCAGGTTTTTGAGCATATACCATGGCAGATACTCCTTTGAATATTCTCCCCCAATTTGTTTTTCCTGCTCAAGGAGCCCGAGGGACTGGATTTCCATGGCTTTTGCCAGGCAACACTCCCTTTGCAGTTCCTGTGTGTCAGCCTGGACCTGGGACCATCGTCCGTAGAGTCCCTGCCACGATGGCAGTGGAGGTGCCTGGTATGGACCTGGCCAAGGTTGTGGCTGGGGAAGGGTGGGCATCTGCCCTCCGCCTTAGTGCTTGAACTGGGTTTTTAACCAGCTGCTGTGGGAGCCCTGGGACAGTGATGGGGTGATGAGCTGCATCCATATGGCACAGTGAGCTGAGATGCCAGAGAGCGGGTGGCTGCAGCCAGGAGGAAGAGGAGGGGGGGTGAAGAGCCTTTGGTGCCTGTGCTGGGCTCCTCTCCACCGCCTGGGTGGAGCACCCCCGCAGAGGGTTGTGATGGCATTAATTTGATTTACTCTGCTGTATTGAGCACTACAAAGCTACAGGGCACCTTTTATCTTCCAGCTCACTGGCGCCAGGTCCAAGGAGGGAGCATGGCCGCTGCTCTGCTTTCCCTCGCGTCCCAGCTCGGACGGGTCCTGATGGGAAACTGTCCCTGCAGTGCAAGGAGGTGACCCGAAGCCCTTCCCTCCACCTTGGTGGGGCTCTCCAGGCAGAAGTGCCCAGGCTGAATAGAGGAGAACATGGCCCAGGGTGACTGGTGGGTCAGGACCACCTGCAAGCAGAAGGAAAGAGAGGACGGGGGGTTATTTGGGGGCGAAAGACTCGCCTCTAACTCACTGTCCCATTTGACATTGGTGGGGCAAGCACACCCATGGAGCAGCCCTATGGCACCCCAGCCCTGGGAGCAGCACACAGCGCTGGGTTTTGCTCCTGGATGCTGTTCCTTTGGCTGCCTCCCTGCGTGCACCTGCAGCCACCTCCCGCCCTCCAAAACGCTGCAGTCCTGCCAGCTCAGAGCGGTGTGCGCAGGTCAGAGCAGGGTCAGTGGGACGGATGTGAGTCTTGGCCTCTCCCTCGCAGTGACTCACCTTTTCAGCTCAGAAGGGAGAGCCCAGGGGAATTCTCCACAGCCTAAATATAGAGCGGGGTTGCCTGGCGCCTCTGACGCACTGCGGTGCAGAAAGGCCACTCGGGTGGCAGGGAACCCGCTTAGAGAGAGGCTGGGGGAGTGCAGGGAGGTCGGGGAGCCAGCTACCGCAGCGGGGTTTTGCTTCAGCTGGTGCAGAGAGCAGGCCTGGGGAGCTGCAGGCCAGCCGGCACATGCTGCTCCGGGGGAGAGCGGCTGCCAGAGAGCTGCTGCTGCTCTGACCACACCATGAGCACGGGCTGCTCATGCATTTGTGGCGTACAGCCCTCCCCAGGGCCCACCACCTGGCGTCGGGCTCCCTGCACCAGCTCACCCTGTTAGGGCTGGCCATGTTGTGGCCTCAAGCTCACAAGTGCCAAACGAAGGCACCACAGCCAGGGAGCACGAGCCAGCGGCGGGATCCTCTGTGGCCCAGCATCCCTCAGCCCAGCATCTCTGGGCTTCCAGTGTCTGCTTTTCATTGTAGGGAGCAACAGGGAGGCCCTGCCCTGCCATGCTGCTTTACCCCTCAGTGTGGGCGCTGCTGGGAGAGGGGGAAGGTGTCAAGACAGGGCTATCTGTCTGTCTGTATCAAACAGGGGCAGGCAGGCTGGGTACAGGCAGCACCAGGGATGGGCAAGGGCTTCCAGACTGCCTGGCCGCCACGCTGAGCTCCACTGGCACCAGCACAGCACATGCCATCAGTCCAAGCGTGCATCACATGCAGTATTACGAGATGTGTCCTTCGGTGCGGGTGACCCAGCAACTACGCAGCCCCTCTGGGCACCAGCTCCTTGCACAGCCTGCACAGGGACTCACTCCAAAGGCCAGTGCGCTCACCGGTACTGTACCAAGCTGAGATGCAAGAACTCGATGAGTTTTTTTAAATGAGTTTTAGTTTCTGCAATTTTTTTTAATTTCCCCTGTAGGCAGGGAGGGCAAGAGTCTTGCAGGCTCCTCCAAGCCAGCTTATGTCACATCAACTCAGTCATATCACAGAAGCAATAAAGCTATCAAACAAGCTTGGCTGGCCTCTTTCTTCTGCTGCCTTTGGCCTTTTTTAGGGGAGGCAGAGAGATTCCCTTTGCTCAGACTGTCCCCAGCCTGGTTTCACTGCTGACTCCTCCAGCACAGTAACCCAGAGGCAGCTGCTGGGAGCTGCAGCTGGCCAATGCCACTGGCCTGGTGCTGGGGACAGGAGAGGACTGTGCTCCTTGCAGGTGACCTGAGGAGTGGGAGAGGGGCTCGCAGGTTGGGTGAATGTCATGTTGGAGGGCAGAGGGGTGGGGGCTTGTGCTGCCCAGGACGGGCTGCCTGCGAGACTGCTTGCTCTCTCAGGGACTCCTTGCCAGCAGGCTGGCTTTCCGCCGAGGGTCACAGCAGCAATCGGGCTGGGTGCGGCCCCAACAAAGGCAGGTGTCCGGCCAAGTGACCTTCTCGCCGCAGCATCCAGGAAGGAAGTGTTTTAGGAAGCCGGGGGCTGAGGTTGTGACTGGCTGTGACACCTGCCAGGTCCCAGCAGGAGGAGCGTAACCCCTACAGCAAACCCCGGCAATGCCGTGGGGCTTCGGGAGTCAGGGGACAAGTTGGGGACAGTCCCATCACCTGGGGAATTGGGATGGCTGCTTCCAGGTGGGTTACCAGTCTGCCAGACCCACCAGCTCCTAAATGCAAGGGGTGGCTTCCTGCCAGCACCGATGGGACACTGCAGAGGCAACTGCCCAGCCCTCCCCAGTGTGTGGCTGCAAGTTCCAGATCCCTCCCAGAAAGGAAATGCTGGAGCGGCTCAAACCCTCCTTCCTGCCCTCCTCTTTTCCCAGCCGTTAAAGAGCAGGGTCACTGCTGCCTTCGGGCCAGGCCAGCCCCAGGGGTGGCCCATGCCCCGTCCTGCCCTTGGGAGGGCTGTGGAGCAGGACAGTGCCGAGCCTGGGACTGGGGCACATGGGGACAGCCCATGGGAGGTTCAGGTCAGCAGAGACAAGGACACTTGTTCTGGAGCAGGTGTCCCCAAAGGAGCCATGTCACTGCCGAGATGGGGACTGTGCAACCGGTTGGTCTGTTTGCATCACAGCTGTCTCCCACACGTGTTTTGTCACACCGAGCCATGGCCTTGCACAGGCATAGCAGCAGCCACGGCGTGCTCAGTCCTGCCGTCTGACTGGACCACATCACCCCCATCCTGCATCACCCCCATCCCACCTCACGCAAGGGTAGCACCTTCAGAGACAGATGTCCCAGCAGGCCCTGGCCCCACAGGGCTCATTGCAGAGCAGACAAGGGACACGGGGACATCCCCAGCCCTGGGGGTGCAGGAGCACAGGCTGATGCAGGTGGTGCCTTGGGAGGCACCAAGCCAGCAGCAGCCAGGGAGCAGTTCACCCATCCGTCTGGAGACCCGTAGGGCTGGGGACCCTGCCCTGCACCCCAGCACCCTGGGGGGGCCCGGCCCACACTCGGCACTCCCCAGGGCAGAGCTGATATTTGTGGGAGCCCAAGGGGAGAGAGCAGTGCTCGGATTCAGGCACAGCACTGAGCTGTGCCACCTCCTGCCACCGTGATGTCGGGTGGACAGGGAGGAGGTGCTGCTGGCAGGACATCAGTGGGGCTGACAGCAGCAGCGGGGTCACATCTCCCAGGACAAGAGTCAGGGGCAGAGGAGGGAGCCAGGGCCCCCAGGTGTCTGGGGCAGCGGCCATGAAGGGGGCACACCTGGAAGAGGACAGACACCAGGCTTTCACAGGACCGGGGACACCGTGGGCCCACCCGTATGGGGTCCTCTGGATATCCCCCTGTGCCATGGCCCACACAGCCCCCTGCCCACCACCAGCATACCCACAGCAGCTCCCGGCTGTGCCCTGGCGACATGAGGACCAGCCTAACGCACAGGGAAGGTAGGAGGGAATGGGGTAACCCCTGGGTTGAGCCAGCACTTGGGGCTCTCTCCAATCTCCGAGGGCTATCCATGGGGGAGGCAGCCCTCCCCTCCCTTGGGCAGCCCCTCCTGGGCAACTGCCCCTGCATGGGCAGGGCTGTGGCCAGTCCCAGCACCTGGCGACAGCCAGCCAACCGGGCACAGGACATGCCACTCGCACGGAAACTTTCCAAGCAGGCAGCCCCATTAGCCTGCAGCCCTGCAAAGCGGAGGATCCCCTTCCTGTCCCCCGTCCCCTGCCCTGGCTGATTCCCCACTCCAGGGATGCTCCTGGGCCTCCAAACCTCTACCGGGCCAAGGCACCAAGGACACCACCTCTGCCAGCTGCATCGCGGATGGAAGCAGCCTCAGGCCACGGCCGTGGGGCAGCGCAGCCCCATGGCACCCCACGGCACAGCCCACCCTCCCACGCAGTCCCACTGGCAGGCGTGAAGCCAGGCACGGCTGCGGGCCTGGCCAAGCTGCCTGTGCTGGGAGCAGTCGGGGACCAGGGCCACACGGTGCCACACCAGGGCTGGGGCAGCAGCTCCGTGCCACGTGCCACCTCCACCATCCCCGCCAGCGGTGGCGGGAACGGCTTAGCCGGCGCCGCCTGTGCCAGCACATTCCCTGGCAGGTGATGCCGCAGGAGGGACGCGGGAGTTGTCATCCCCGCGCCAGATAATCCGATGAGAGGAGACAAGACGAGGCAGCGGGCTCCGCTG
>VYZV01039089.1:0-25521 GCA_013401275.1 Pandion haliaetus | reverse complement strand
CCACCTCTGCAGCCCCCTCCCCCACTACCAAAAAAACCCGTGCCACACAAACCCATAACAGTGACTAATCTGATGAACTGTTTAAAAAATTTAATAAAGCAAAACAAGATTGAAAGATAAGGTGGGCTGGAAGGAGCCTTCTTGGTATCATTCTTCACCTTTGACAGATTCACCTGCTGTGAAAGGAGATAAAGGACATTTCACACTGAGATGTAAACTTTCTAGACTCTGATCCACAAGTCTGGAAACCAGTCTGAGGTGGGCCTTGCTCTCCAACTGGAATCTATTTTAAATTATTCTGAAATTTTGCAGACACATACTGGTTTGGATACCTATTTTAATCTTAAAGATAAACTATATTTTCTCAAGTGAAGCACCAGTCTCCCTTTAAATCAAGCATTCTCTTTTATATTTATACTCTGCTTATGTATTTCTCAGCAAAATACAGTTATGCATATTTTCCCTGTGAAAAATGACAGGAAAACTTCAGTTCTGTTATGTGATGTACGATTTATGCTCTAAATTACAACTGGTTTCAATTTGATCCATTTTGTTTAGGGGAAAGCCCCCGTATGGATGAAACCTCTCTCACATCAGATGAGTACTTCAGAGACTTGCCGCAGAAGTCTGACAGAGCTCAGCACATTTGGCAGGCTTTGCTCCAAAGAGGTTCAGCCCCACAATAACCCTGGTGTGGCATATCAGAAACAAAGTGCAATGGGAAAGCAATACCAGGGCTGGTTGCTTAGCACATGTCTGCAATATATTTCTTTTTACAAAGGTGCAGCCTGTTGTGCCATATTGTAAGCTGGCCTCTTACTGTGAAGCAAAAGTGAAGCAAAAGTGACAAACCTGAAAATAGCAAACCGCCGTAACATGTGAACAGTATAAAATTGATACCAAGTCTGAAAAGTGTATGTTTAATGTTAGCATAATGAAATGCAACTGTATGACTGTGCTGCTTAAGGACTCTGTTTTGTGAGGTGCTGAGCACTATCAACTTAAGACATAATGTTTTAAAATGAGGAGCTTTACAAGGCAAAAAGAAAGGCATTTCATTTTGTTATCAGGTCTCAGTACCCAAAACAACAGTGCTTGAGTGAACATCCCAATATTCTACATGTCAACTTTATATGAAAGCTATTGAAACTTAAAAGCTTTGAGTCCATAGGTCCCTAAACACCTCCAGTGTCTGAGCAGATTCAGTGGTACCACCATGTTTTTCTACAGAACAATACTATGTTACACTAAAAAACATTAGCTACCTTGTTTAATGTAGGTTTAGAAATCTAAATAAATGTAGCAGTTCCTACATAGAAAGGATATCTATTGATCCCAATTAGATTTTATAAGCATATGAGTTGAAGGATGATGTGTAATGCATATTAATAATGTAAGTTAAGTTGGAAGAAATAGTTCCTTCTCTACATGTGTGAAAATGTACTAGATTAGGATTTCCAATAATATATTTTCTAGGGGGAAAATTTGCACACATGTGTCTGTGCACACACACACAGACATACAAATGTTGAGATTATCTTTTATTATTAATACTGGGACATGAACTTGCACAGCATTCACATTTCTACCAGTATTTAAATATTGATGTATCTACACCTACTATACCTAAATTACGCACAGGGTACTTGTTTACTCATAAAAGCAGTACCAGGCATAACCAGTGAACGATCCTTTATAAATATATATATAAATATATCTTTAAGCACTGCAGTTAACAAGACATTTGTACGAGGCTAACAGATATGAAATAAGAGATGATACACGTTTTGTATGGGATTGGCAGACATACAGGACTGTGACTTGTGCCTTTCTAGAATGGCTGTGCATCTGCTCTAATTGCCTAACAAGTGGTTTAAGGTTAACATAAAGACAAGAAGCTCCAGGCCCTCCGAATTTCAAGGTCTGTCTCATGCTCTGTCATAACAGCTTCTGTTTTTAATTTCTAATGAGCAAAACAGAAAGGAAAGAAGGGGCATCCATATATATCACCCCATCTTGTTTATTCAGCTATATATTTTGCATAATGCAGCAAGGTGAAACAGCTTTTCTGTATTGATTTCATGTCTTCCATGTGGCAGTGGGGAGTGTCAAAATCTATAAGCTCCTAAAGATTCAATCTTCTTATTCTGAGAATCATCGACAATGGTTTTGTTTACCCAAAATTAACAATGTTCTTTCCAAGTGATATATTCTGGGTCTCACAACTCCCATACTGCTGCAGTGAGAACTGATTTTGTTGGCTCCCAGCAGTGTCAAAAAGAAACAAAAATTTGATTTTCCAAATTTAAAAAGATAAACCATAAAAATACTAAACCTATATTTTTTTTGTTTCCTCCCTATTTATATTTTGGAGGGGTATTTTTTTTTTATTATTATTATTTTCACAACAAAGTACATCTAAAATACTGAATTTATCCATAACTTCAAAGGCCCAGATTTTAATTACAGCATATACTGCAGCAGGCAGTTCAGAAAACTGGCCTTTTTAAACATTTCAGAATGGCTGGAAATATCATCTGCCAAAAGCACACGGAACACCTCTTAAACAGATGCAGATCAGTGTGCTACAAAGGACACTGAATTCAAGTGCCCTTCAAAACAGTTATCCAGCTTTAAATACAAGCTGAAGTGTAAGCCAAAAGACATTAATGAGAGTGAAACACCACAGCTTGGACATCCTCAGACTGTGTGCTGAAGAAAAAGCTGGATTGTAAAAAGTCATGAGCTGAGCTTCCATTGACCTTTGCTCTGTCTTCTTAACTCTGAAGAGTGCAGTGCTTCAGGACTGTAGATAATCATAATCATGCTTCAGGAAGAGATATTCCAGATTCAGGATACCTGCTAATGTGCATATAAGTAGCAGAGGGTAGAAAAAAATCAAATCCTTAAAGGTAACATATTTCTACTGGGTTATTAACCACAATAAAGTGGTGTAGGAATAACATTTCTTCCTGATAACAGAATTTTAAATTCTTTTTTTTCAAACTCAGTACTAGTTGCTTTTTTCAGTGGGTGTTCCCCTGTGTTGGTTTCACTGAAAAATTACAGGAGACTTAAAGATGGAAAATGATCCTTATTTTGGCAGTCCAGTCTTTACTGTAGCTTGAGAGCATGATCTTGAGAGCAGAGTCTTGTTTTTCCAAAGCTCATTTTGGAAGGAAAAGGAATAACATGCTCCATGCTCCATTTCTAATCCCTTCTCATTTTCCTTCCTTCTTTGCCCTTTTCCAGTCACCAGTTGCAAGAAACTTGGGTATGGCCCACCCAAGCTATACCCACTATTGAATTATTGTATTTCCTACTGTTTCTCACCAGCAACAGTAGAAACAAACCTGTTATCATAATCTCAAGTGAACTACCTCTGGAATGTCTTGAACTGTCTTCTGCCATAACTAGAGTTGCAGAAAACCAAGAAAAAAATATCAAATACTACTTATTTCTAGCTTTATTGTCAATACCACCTTACCAGGCACAAGATGGAGCCTCACATATGCATATAAATGCATGTCGTGTATGTGAAAGAGAACGACTGCAACTTGAATGTATACAACTTAAAGTTTATCAGCTCATGTGATCACTACAAATAAAGAGGCAATCATCTAGTGATTTTTTTTTTATTCAAAAGCATAATCTACTAGTTATTTTAAACACCTGTCTTTCACACCTCGGGGAGTTAAGAGCTGGACCTAACTTCTTCCCGTAACAATCAATTTCCAGTTGTTGAGATTTGCACTGTGGCCACACCAGTGAATCTCTGCAAAGCACTGCAAATCTGTAAAGCTGTGGGAGGCCTTCTTTTCTGTTGAAGGAAGACAGCAGTAATGGTAACTGCTGAAATTATTAAGTCAGGAGAGAAGAACTTTCTTGCCTTCAGCAGGTAAGAAATACAAGTCAGAGAATAAGGGAACCAAATGCTTCTCAGAAGGAGAGAGTCACAGAAGGCTTCAGTCTCTCCCAGTGGTGTGCAATAAAGGTAAGAGAGCAGGTCAGAGAGCTGGGAATAGGTGACTAGTATTTTAGAAGAGCTAGGAAGCAAGAATCCCACTGGAGTGAACGTGAGCCACAAATATGGCTGTTACATTTATTTTTCAAGGACACAAAAGAAATGTTGTGAGATACTTCAGAGACTACACTAAAGAGAAAATACAAGTAACAAGTTGTTACTGGGAGAGGGGGAAAGATGTTTTCTCTGCATGGGACAAGTGCCGAAGTAGCGCTCAGTCATGTGAGTTCACATCCCTTTTGAGTAGCTCTGTTGAAATTAATGCCCCAGTGGCCTCATTTCACATCCAGGGAAGCCATAGACTTCAGTGGGCTTTCAGTCGCAGCCTGAGTGGGGGATTAGGGGGAAGGGGGTGCTGTCAAGCTTGGGGCCAGTTCTTTACATTTCTTTTGTAGGCAGGAAGGTCCTAATATTTTAAGATTTTGAAATGTGGAAGGATACAAAGAGGCTCTTTCTCAAAAAGAATCCATTCATGATACGCATCTCAAGTCAGAACATCAGTGAAACTGGGTTTGATCCCCTACTAAGTTAGCAGGCAGAGAAGTTGTCAACACACATCAGTCAAGAATGACAAACATATTTTCTCATTTTCCAAACACAGGAACACATGTGAAACTATCCTGACTTTTCCTGGGGGGGTGGAGAGAGGTAACTGGGGGTGAGGGTGGGTTTTGTTTTGTTTTAAAATTGTTACCAAGAAGGCAGATCATTTAAAATGTTCATGGAATCCAGAGGATTGCCTATATATTTTCTGTAAAAATACTGCAACGAGAAGATAGGGATATTCCCTTTTCTGTCCTTCCCCAGTGCTACATTTTCCTTAAATTATGTCACTATACTTAGGAAAGGCTTTCTTCAGGGTTAGACAGGGAGGATCTGAAGCAACTACAGGTGAAGGTAAACGCAGTACTCAAAGGGAGTGATAACAGAGTCTGCTTTTAACATTCCTCAGCATCCTCTTTCCTTGAACTGAGGCCCCCCAGTACTTATTATAGCGAAGTTGTTCTCTTCTGTAAGCTAAGTGTTTGATTGCTTCACCATACTGAAGGCAAAATACATACTTTGAAGAAAGCACAGTTCATATTTTAAGGTATTTCATCACTCAAGGCCACAGCTGGCCAATACCAAACAAGCAATCCAGAGACTAAGGACTGTCAACAAAGAACAGTTCTTTACATCACAGAATCAGCTACAGTTGCACTCAATTAACACTTTGCTTAAAAGTAAACAAAGATAAGCCCTAAAGAGTGGGGTGCCCCGCCACCTCATGATTATGTATGCAATAGCAATGCATAGCAGTAGTTATCATCATGCCTTACCACTCCATTTGCTATAACAACAAAAACATCCACTATCGTGTTTTGGATATATTTAGAGATATTATCATAAAGCTGTCTCCATGATATTGACAAAGGGATTATAATCTAGTTTGTTTTAGAAGTGAAATTTATATAATCTTACTCTTTTACTTAAATTCCTTACTTAATGCTTATTAAACATAGGCCTCTGTTATGTATGGATGGCAAAGATGACTTTATGTCACTTTTAGTGTTCCTGAGGTTCAGCAGAAACTATTTTTACTGTGGTAGACGTTAGCTCTGCTTCAAAATTACACAAATCTGTGTAGACCCGAAGATACAGGGATCGGTGGAATGCAGGAATGCTCTGGACTATCACCTCTTCAGGGAAAGCTCACTTCTTTTTCATGGCTAAAAGTCAGTCGGTACACAGCTTTCCAGTCCTTTTCTATCACCATGACATGGGGATTCATGCACGCAGGAGAATTTAACTCTGCATAGACCAGCTAGTCCAGCAGCTGTTTTGCAGCACCTGAGTAGCACAAAGCAGAGAGAATTAGGCTGAGAAGAAAACTCATTCTATAGCGGGTCACAATTCAGTAAAGCATTCAGCCTCACCTCAAACATTTCCATCTGCAAAGCTGTATCTGGAGAAGGCATACAGCATTTACAGAGCACTCAACAAAAGAGTAAACTCTTTGTCATTTTCCATAGCAGCTTCCTAGTGAAGGAAAACACTTGTAGAACAACACTAATAACTTTCCTTTTATAGAAGTATAGTTCACTAGAGATTGTTCCCACATGGAGAAGAAATGCCTCAGATTTTTTTTAGCATTTACTTGGCACTTGGGACCTATTTATTACTTCATATACTTGGATGTAATGGCAGTTAACACACAGTTATGATGGGGAAGTGATGTAGGATTCTAAAAGATACAAATTGCCATACATATTAAACTTTAATTTGCTGCCTGTCTCAAGTCCTTCAGCTTTTTTAGGACTGCAGGGCCCCTCCAGAAGCATGGTGGACATGAGCTATATTAGCTCTTAGTTAAACCCAGTGCTGCAAGCTAGCTCACTGGTGGAATAATATCAGTATGTTCTTTTCTCTCTGCACTTCCCTGGTGCTATGGAGAATATGTGCATAAATAATTGCAGTTTTTGCAGAAGCCCAAGTATGCAATACCCGGCTTCCATGATTACCTTACAATTAGATGGTTTACAACATTTGCATTTGTAGCAATATGTTCTCTAAATCCTTACAGTTTTACTGATTACAGTGAAAGTACAGGAAAATTTCACAATTAATTATAAATTTCAATGCATGATTAAGACACCTGAATTTATGTGGGTACATGCAATTGTTCCATCTGTGCTAGACGCATGAGCTCCAGCGGCGGCCGGTGAAGACTTAGCCAATGCACTCCATGGAGCTGGAAAAGCCCTTCCCAGCTCCAAGCACAAAGTGAATTAAATCACTCTTAGACTGTACTGATTAGATCAGTGCTATCACAGGAGCTTAAACACCCTTATTGGGATTGTTGCCTAAGCGTAACATGCCTGCTTACAAAAACCGGGTGTCATTTGAGATGCCATCATCCCCTGGCTGCCAGTCTAGAGGAGTAGAGGTCTACCGCAGGCCCTGTGACGTCTGTGAAACCCCCTGCAGATGTCTTGGACACCCCTCAGCACCTCAAATTAAAATGCTGTAAGCGGGAGATCAGCTTCATCCTTTTTAAAGTTTTGGATGCTTAATTACAGATTAAAGAGATAATTCTCTCTGATGGTATTTCACAATTTGGAAACTGGGGGCAATTTTTTTCTTTCAAGAAAACCAAAACAGCCAAGTACCTTCTGTTTAGCCAGTAGTCCAGTGGTAGTGGTCCACATCCTGCCTGAGCAGAGCTGAGCCTTTGTATTTAACTGCAGAAGTTCCCTAGCCATGACTGTAGTTTTTCCAGAGGTAATACCAATCAACAGGCCATGAAGTTACTGACATTCTTCATCACCACCACTGACTAGAAAACATTTAATCAGACAATGAAAAACTTTAATTAATCAGAAGAAAGTGACAGCTTCTATTCCCTGAAACCTCTGAAGTATGGTAGTTTAGAAACACTGTTAGATTCAGCCCCTTTCAGCCAAAGGATGGAACTGAAACTACGCTTCTCGTCAGTGCTAGGTGCACTTTATACTCCAGAATTCAAAATGAAATATCTGCCCTCTCTAAGCATTACGACTGAGAAATATGCTGAGAAATAAAATTTGTGATACATAAGCAACTTTGAAATCATAAGCCTAAATACATAGGAATTTTACATACTGCAGTTAGCTGAGTAAGAAGTCGGAAAATCTGTGCTTTAGAGTTAGGCTTTGTCGTGGTTTCAGGTCAGCTCAGCCGGTAACAAAGCACCACGAAGCCGCTCACTCACCCCCCACCCCCTCGCCTGGCCACGTTGGGATGAGGAGAAAATCCAAAGGCAGGCTCGTGGGTCGAGACAAGGACTGGGAGGGATCACTCCCCACTTATGGTCACGGGCAAAAGACAGGCTCAACTTGGGGAAAAAACAAAATCAATTTAATTTACTACAAATCAAATCAAAAACAAAACACAAGGGTATTAGGAAGGGAAACTAAACATCAGAACACCTCCCCCCACCCCTCCCGCCTTCCCGGCTCAGCTCCACTCCCGATGCTTTCTACCTCCTCCCCCCGGCGGCGCAGGGGAACAGGGGATGGGGGTTGAGTCAGCTCGCCACACATCGTCGCTGCCGCTTCTTTCCTCAGGGGGAAGATTCCTCACTCGTTCCCTGCTCCACCGTGGGGTCCCTCCCACGGGAGACAGTCCTTCACCAACTTCTCCAACGTGGGTCCTTTCCGCGGGCTGCAGTTCCTCACAAACTTCCCTGGCGCGGGTCCTTTCCGCGGGCTTCAGTTCTTCCCGAACTTCCCTGGCGCGGGTCCTTTCCGCGGGCTGCTCTCCAGTCACACACTGCTTCAGCGCGGTTTTTACCATGGGGTTACGGCCATCTTCAGGAGCCTCCACTCCACCGTTCACCTCCCTGGGCTGCAGGGCCATCAGCCTCCTCAGGCGCCTCCTCCTCCCCCTCCACTTCCATGACTCCAGTGCCGGCAGCAATGTTCCTCTCAGGTTTCCCAACCCCCACACTACCGGTTCCCCTTCTTAAATATGTTTTCCCAGAGGTGTTACCACCGTCACTCCCCGCCTAGATGCGGGTCCGACATTTTGGCACGCGCGTCCGACATTTTGGGGCGGCGAATTCTTTATCTTTATCCGACATTTTGGGGCGGCAAATTCTTCCAGCAACTTCTTAAAGGGGCCGCCTCTGCAGCCCCCCTCCCCTGCCACCAAGGAAAACTGCGCCACACAAACCCATAGCAGGCTTCTAAAGAGGCATTTATGTATAGAAGTTCTGCTTCAGTCCCAGCTATCCCAGCTTTTAACTAACTAAATAATTTGGCAAGAAGGTAATTGTCTGGTTATAGCAAAAAAAGTCGATTTAAAATGTTCAAAGTTTTAAAAATCTTTTAACATCAAGTATAGAACTGAATTATCGCACAATTTATATACAAATCTGCTGTGCATTAATATTTTATTTTTCTGTCTTGTACCTTAAATCATCATACTGCATAGTGAAAAAGATATATCAAACACAAAAGCAAACATATTTTTCAGCAGTGTACTAAAACTTAAAGTAACTGTTACCTTTTGCTTCTAGAACTTAAATAAATGAATGTATCTTTTATCACACCATAACAGTATGCATTTTTATGTCTACTAAATACATTATTTAATATTGAAGTATAAAACTACAAGTAAATGTCAGTGAGAGCTTGCTGGGATGAAGTCAACTCATCACTGCAGAAATAAATATAGATCACAAATACTAAAGAATCTGGAAAAAATCTATGACTATTGTTAGATAACGGCATCCTTGCACTCTTTGAATGATGATACAGTAACCTTCAAGTTGGAAGCATATAAGAAATTTTCACTCAGTCATATGTGGCAAGTATAATCTCAAGAGAGAACAATATATGGAAACATGGATCTGAAATTTTTCTCTTTTTTTTTCAGTATTACCTACTGGAAAATGCTATAAAGATTTCATTTTCCTTTTGATTCCATTTTTCTTGCCTCTCACTTTAAAATATTTATAGTTTTTTTAGAAAGATGACAGAAATCAGGACTGCACTGGCAGTCTGATAGTTATAAAGCACATGCAGTCTAATAGTTGCATTTGTGTTCATGAATATCTTTATGCTACTGAAGGGATTCACAGTCTTCAGACAGTACACATATGTAGTAAATTATTTAAATTTTACATATTTACACTAGAAACATTCTGTACCTGAAAAGACAAAGGTACCACTTACGTCTGAACTGTATTGTACTCATATTCAAATGATGAGCATTATCTTTTAGAAAGAGAAAAAAAAAGGTCTGTTAGCGCTCTTGGGCAAGAATGGATTAATTTTTATCTTAATCCAGTTTATAGGAAAGCATTTCCTCCTCTTTGATGTGGTATATGCTAAGTGAAAACATCATGCTCTACCCATCAGAATCATGCAAGTGGTCATTCTTTCTTTTGCACTGATATTACAAAAGGAGATAGCCTGCATGGCTGGAAGGTATCCATGATATTAAACAGTTCATGGGGCTGTGAAGTGCTGAGAGCAATCATGCAGAGCAACAGGCCACAGGAATGCAAATCATCCACAAAGCCAAAAGTGGAGCTAGCAGGTGGCCTCTCCTATTCATCTGATGTCAACACACTGTTCAGATCAAGCCCTTTTAACATCTGGGTAGGCCCACTATTGCTTTTAATTAAAAATAATACAGCCATTCAATGTTCTAACATACAAGAAAACCACACAGTAAAAAGCATATCTTCTGCACACTGAGGGTCACTATAGTTATATAAATATATAGTACTGTTTAACTTAGATTGTAAGGTAGTTTAAATTTCATATACTTTCCATATACTGTTCAGTGTTCTAGTCAGAGCCTCTTTGACGTTTCAGTGACTGACCATATTTCCATGGAAAATGTTTTTGCTCCTTCAGAGGATTTAGAAGGGGAAAAAAGCCTTGTAATTAACTTTTTCTACTTTTGAAACATTTCCACTGTAAAAGATTTTGAACAGAAACATTTGTTCTCAAAATTAGTTTACAGAGAGAATTTAACTGTGTTAACGTATAAGCCATGGAAACTGTCATAATACCTAATGAAATTATTACTGACGTTCCAATCAGTAGCAAAAAAACATCTGTAACTGTAATTCTACTACAGAGAAAGTATAATTAAATCTATTCAGTAATGGGTAACAAGCTATTGCAAAAGTATACTGCAAAGCTTTAGAAAGCTGGAATGCTTCAAATATCTTTTTAAAGTATAATAAAACTTTTTTTTTAAGTGGGAACATGAATATATGCATTCTTCTGAAGACCCTTTATTAGGATTTAATTTCAATGCATTTATGATTACATTAGTTCTTCTGCTTGAAACAGACTGGAAAAAATAACTGTCATCATTCAGAGCCCAGGACAGAGAAGCACATAAGTGTATTTTCAGTCTGTCTCTATGGAGAGCAAATGGTATCGGCATGCTTAATTTTAATTTCAGGAAATAAGTAAATAAAGCACACAGTAGAGTGTTTTCTTCAACAGAAACATATTCCAGAATTGGAGCCAGAATTGTGTGACAATGCTGAACTGCATTATTGTAAAATATTAGGAAAGTAGATGACTCGGGAGGAAAGTAATGGGATGTGAAGCATTTAAACTAAGGTCACAAGGTCAACTCTTGGTAATGGATTGAGAGTTTTAATGTAAATGATGGCTGCTCAGTAGCTCTGTGTAAAAAGAGATAGATGTCCAGTCCCTAATGGGCTGATGTGATCATCCCAGAACTCCATCAGAGTTGCTTTTTTTCCTTCCTCCAGTCAGAAAAGACTGCATCAGACTGGAATCTCAGTCTATGATGCCCTTTCCCATCTGCACCGAGGTAGGCGGATGTTTGGCAAGCAGCTTTGCCAAAATTTGTTTACATTGTAATTATACACATAACATGGATGTTTGCTCTCCCTCCTCCAAAGTTGAAATTATTACTGAAACATGTAAGAGACAACACCACCAGCAATATGTCAAACTTCCGCTGCAGCCACTCCTAAATATAAATGTCAAAGGCTGAATTATAAGCAGTAATGTTTTTCTACTTCTCTGAACATGCCATCCATCCACAAATTCCGTTTCATTAATTCAGATGCTCAACAGCATATATTACAAATAAACAATGTTAATTTTCATTCATTATTCTGATATAAAAACCCATATGTCTACTAGTAGTCACACCATGTACAAGAAAATGGTTCCTCAGTAGCACTTCCAGAGCTAACGTCAGGTTTCAGCTGCATACCTTCTGCTGATTTGCAGGGGGTTATATGCCTAAAAGCTCTATTAAATGCTTTCAAAATTTATGGCTATGTAACTTTTCCCAGTGTTAAGTTGGTCTAACTGTAGGCAAAAATATGTGGTACAAATATGTGGCAGTCATTGTGCAGACAAGTTTATTGGCCTGCTAGAAGAAAGGAAGTTTAAAGATTGTTGCTTCTCTGAGGTCATTGGCAAAACTTCCATTGACTCCACTTGCCGAAGAGTGGGGCCTGGGGGAAGAGAGATTTCCTTTCTCTTTTATGTAAATTCCACCATGGGGTTGGGTTGGGGTGGGTGGTTGCCTGTGTTGAAGAGGGGAGGAGGAGAGAAATCAAAGCTTAACTACTAGCAAGGGTCTTGACATATCTGAAAAGCTTCAAGACAGGAGGTGCCACACTGAGTAGAAGTCTGCCTATTCAGCTGATGGCTATCGAAGAAGAAATATATAATAATCATGCAAATTAATCTATTCTGATCACCTGGAAGCTGTTATTAGGCAATAAGAGCCAACAAATTTACAAATTGCATAGTTAAGAAACAGCTGTAAGTGGTTATGCAAATCAGACACCTAGTACTGGAGCATTTTGATGTTGTGTAAACAGAAAAAGGACACTATACCAGTTAATTTTGGTATTTGTATAAAATCCCTACAGTTTTCCATGCTGAAAACATCTGTTTCATGTATTATTAAATGTTTCTGTTTGGACATAAGGGAATTCATATATATACTTAATGAGACATCTTGTCAGGTGCCTGTCTTTTTAGCACATTTTTTTGTACCTGAATATGCTTTCCATAGTTTACAATCTCTTCTGCAAAGAAGACAGAAACATCATCTGAAGTGATCAAGTGGAAGTAAGTGTCACTATAAGTATGGCTTTCCAAAATTGTGAAATCTCAGAAAGACAGTAGAAATTCCAAACATTCCAGATTTATCTTAGTTCTTAAACCAATTTGGCAATTGAAATCCTATTCAGAATTTTTCTGTTATGTCTTGTAATGAGGTGCAGTGGTTTTGAAAAGAAATCATTAGAATAATTTTCATAGACTTTAGGAATTCATTTTAAAACCCACCTAAAATATTTCTCTACCAATCTATGTCTAAAAGTCCTACAGTCACATTAAAATAATTGGTATTTTGGAAGCCATGTCCTGAGTGCAGATATTCCACCTCCACTTTGTAATAACGTTCAGCTCTTTTCTTGGAAAGATCAGTCTCTCTTAGGTGCTTCAATAAAATGTGCAGCATTTCAGACTTATTTTATTGAAGCCTCTATACCTTTCTTTTACTCATTTAATTGTGGAAGTAATTATGTTTTGGAGGTGTTATCTCTGTTAAATACTTCATGACCTATTGTACATCTGTCAAAACTATTTTTGAAAACACAATACTCGGTGGAATTCTGAGGCACTCATACAGATTTCAGCTGGATTAAGTGCTGTAATGAAAATGCTGCCCAAGTGTATTTTATGTTATAGAAAGTACTTATTTCAGAATTCAATTATACCTACAGGAATATATTCTGTGTCTGATTATTTGGGAATGCCAAAGATTCACAGTGTTTTGGTACAATGACTTCAACTCTGCTAAGTTAATGCTTTTGAAGAGGAGATTGGGTGAAAAATGTTACATACAGTCTGAATTTCCTCCTCTGGTCTAACAAACAGCAGCATTTACTTGATGGAAATGAGAACAAGAAGGCTGCTTTCTTTGCTCTCTCTCACATGGGCTCTTCTTGGCTTTTCCACTACAGCTACATGATTGGAAATGTAGCTGTTAGACCTTTGCAAATTGCAGTTTAAGAAAAAAAGAAAGAAGAGCATTGTGGTCTGGGCTAGTACTTAGTAAGAGCTAGGCTAAGATCCTCCAGCAGTACAAGCAAGAAAGAAGACAAAAAAGAAAGAAATTGTTAGGCAGAAGGATGGGTTGCCTTAATATTTCATTCTGAATATATTTTGAGAAATAGCAATCTTGTATTCTTTCTCTGTGTTTGATTAACACTGGTTAAGAAAAATAAATAGCATTTCTGTTTGGATTTCTTGCTATTTACATAATTCGCTCCTAAGCAGAATTCATTGATAGTATCTTCCACTTTTAGTTCTAGCAAGTTCTTTTGATGATGTCTTAATGTACATTCAATAGCTAGCTTCAGTTTTACTGGGTCATTGGGCTACTTGAAGACCTCACAAACAATTCAATTTTACCATCAGTTTGAACTGAAGTTTGTTATTTTGTTTAGGTGTTGGGTTTATGAGCCATTTAGGTCAGATTCTATTGCTGCTTATTTTTTTTATTTCCTCTAAATGTTGAATGATTCTTAAATTATAATTTTGTGAAATAGTTTTTATCAAAATAACATTATTTTTAGTTTTAAATATATTGCTGTTGTGCACATAAAGGACATAAAATATACAAAATCATTAGGACTGAGGATATAATTACTGCTAAATATTATTATAGTTGTATTTATAATTTTACACCTTTAGTAGCTTTAGTATGCATTATTTACTGGCCCTTAATTTTGTGTTTATTAAAAGCAAACTAACACATTCCTTTCCCCAAATCTCTTATCTTTCTGACGTCTTGCTACAGTGAAACATTTTAAACTTTTAAAAGTTTTACAATGTGTTATATGACAGTTCCCACATAGAATTGCCCATGCCTTATCTTACAAGGAGTTTAGAAAACTCTATACTTAGCAGATATCCAAAAAGAACTTACAGACATGCTTAGAAGAATAGATCTCCAACAGATTCCTTTAGGCTGGGATTTTCAATAATATATGGTAAGGGTTTTACAGGGACTGTATGTATTTATTAGATCAATAGTGTTAGAAATAACAGATACGCTTTTAGGAGCACAGGACTTGGCTGATCTGAAATGCAGGTGGCAAACTTCAAGCTAAGTGCAGACTGATTATAACTTCTGAATTAATTATATTGCTCAGACCATTTGAATAAAGGAGGATGTCAGCAACAGGAAAGCTGATTAAGTTCTTAGTCCTTAAAGAGCCAAGAGACACATTTTAGAGAAGCATGTTCTCCAAAGGATTCTAGTTCAGAGACATCTAAGCCCATTCATTTTTTTCACATTTTCAGCTTTCATGCTTATACTGGAAATACCAGTTTACAACGTAATTATCAAAACTGGGATCCCTAGGGTTTAAACACTCTATTCTACATATTACAGTCAACAACTACTTTCCAAAGATTCCTCCAACATCTCCTTGCCCAAAGTAAGCCAATGGTTATGTCAGGCAGGTAGTTAAAGAAACTCTCTAATATATTCAGGATACCAAAATATTAGCTATAAGTTAAAAAAAAAATAGTTTTGAAAGCAGTATAGCCATGACTAAGTGCATGCAGAGATCAGTTGTTCTCCAGTCGATCCTCTGCACCCAGCAACTTGGGCAGTTCAAACTCCATTATAGCATAATGTGTACTTCGTGTGAGTGATGTTTTCTTGCTTGGGCACATTTTGAGAAGAGCATGTTGATGTGGCTTAACTACATCTGACTTGCAGGTGCCAGTGTTAGGAAATGGAATTCATAACACTGAGTCAAAAGTCTGCATTCCCTATAAAATAAATTGAGAAAGTTAGCTGCCTTAGGAGGGTGTGGATAACATCAGCCCAATTGAGTATGAGAGGCGTAGCCAAAGGAGAGTGTTCAGATGTCTGACCCTTGCACATCACCTGCCCTGTAAGATGGATTCAGATGCTGAAACTACTGTTGGCACCTAAAGCATCACATTTACTCTTTGGATACAAACGGTTGTCCTGTTCTTCAGATAAGGAGTGACAGTAGTACTACCAACATTCACGTAGTATTCTGCCACCTAGGGTATGCAGCCAAGGTCCCACCTTAACCTCAGATGATTTGAATCCTTATCTTCTTCCGGAAGATGAAACCATTTATTGACTGTCCTGCTGAAGGTGCACCACTGGGCTGTCAAGAACAGAAACTGTGGACCTAAAGGAGTTCTAGTTCTTATGATAAGGGTGGTGAGACATTGGAACCAGTTGCCCAGAGAAGTTGTGGATGCCCGATCCCTGGAAGTGTTCAAGGCCAGGTTGGATGTGGCTTTGAGCAACTGGTCTAGTGAAAGTGGTCCCAGCCCATGGCAGGGGGGTTGGACTAGATGATCTTCAAAGGTCACTTCCAACCCAAACCATTCTATGATTCTGAGAGCACTCTGTACATAAGAACAAGAACATGCCTGCATTTTTCCATCTATATGCTTTACGCTACATAGACAGAATAAAGAACATAATCTTGATAGCAAAGACTGAAACGGACAGTTTATTATTAGATTATGCTGATAGATTTGGCTAGAGAAACATTTCTTAAATCAGTGTTCTGATGCTAAGTAGTTCCTCCATGTGACAATGTGGTGAATTTGATAAATATAACCATCATCTTCACTTCATGAAGGGCTGTGTTATAACACAGATTACAGGAATCACTGAGTACACTCCAGTTAATTCTATTGACATAACTGAAAAACAGAAAATGTGAGATCATGCCAGACAAAGTTCTATTCATTTTCAGATTATCAATACCTTTTGGTTTGTGACTGTCTATGCTAATTGTATGGAGAACAGTTTTGTTTAATTAAAGTTCTGTAAAGATTCAAATAAAAATGAGTAACTACATCAATTTGTAATACATTAAGATAAAAATATCTATAGTGTTCAGAAATGAATCTGGCAATGAAGTGTTACCCTTTGACTAAAGAATTCAGTCTTTGGCTTCAAGATCTTAGCTCTTCTCTCATCCGGGCTCCTATGAAGTCCTCAAAATATGCAGAATGATATATTGTGTTCTGTTTAATCACTGAGCATGTAAATAGATGCAAGTTTTTTAGATGGGAAAAAGTGCTCTGAACTATACTTTTATGGTTTATACTTCCTTACTCATGTCTAAGCAAACACAGATGAGCCCAGCATTATATATTCTCTTAGTGAAAGAGTACTATAATCAAGCTGATATTCTTCTCATTTATATAAGCATGAGGGTTTTTTTCCTGTTTTGGAATCTTCTTAACTAACATAACCCATCTGTGACAGCTGCTATTGATAAAAGCTTTCTAAAAGCTGCTTTGCTTGAAAACATCATGCACTGTTTTGTTTTATTTTTTCACAACACTAAAAATTGTTAGAAACAATTGATTGGCTTTTCAGTCTGGTATTACTTTGTGTTATGTAATTTTCTTCTTGGATGATTAAGGAATTCTTAATTTATTGGATTAAAATTCAGGATACTTACATAAAGAAAATGTCAAAGTAGGAAAATAAGTGATTAGGTTCATTTTTCATGAATGGCAGTTCTAGAAAGAAGGAAGGATCAAACTGAGGATTCTGTTTAGCAGTTGATTGGAAAATAATATTAGGCAAATAATAGAGAGCTAATTAAAAAAAAATCCAGTTCAAGAAAATTTTCTAAGGCAGACACAGTAATAAAAGATTACATACTAGGAAACAGAGAATCATGCATATTGTGATTAAGAATTTTGTAAAAACAAAATCTGGTTGTGTTTTATACTGATGTAAACTATACAGTATTTTTTATTTATGTTTTATAAAATCATATTTTTCATATAAACACTAACAGGATGGAAATGCCTTTTATTTTGGAATTTCCTAAATTCTGAATATCTGAATATGCTATTGGATTACAATTCTTTTATGTGTGAAGAAGGTCTGGGGTTTTTCTTTTAAAAGGAAATTAAAAAAAAAAAANTTACTGCCTGCACTCAGCAAAGAAATTAAAAAAAAAAAAAAAAAAAAAAAAAAAAGAGACCAGAAACCTTATGTAACTGCCCTTTGATCTCCCAGTACACCAGGCAAAAATTCTTCCACTTGAATAAATGAAGTAACTTGATAACACACTTAGAGTGGTCTTCTTTGCTGATTATCACTAGAAGGGATAGGTCACGTTGTCAGTGTTTGCTGATAGCAGCATCATAGCAGGGCGGAGTGCTGGGTTCTGGCTGGAGAAGAGTAGGCTTTGGTAAGTAAGAACTTTTCTGCCTCTGTGATGGACCTCTTCTTGTCCTTCTAAGGTGCCTTGGTTTTGGTCTCTTCACCAATCTGACTGAATATATGGTTACTGAACATCTGAGTTTCGGTATAAATACCCTTATTTTTTTCTTCCACACAGAGTCTTTGTCCTGGAGCGATTTGCATGCTCCATCTGTCTGCTGTTCTGGGCTATTGAACGCTGAGAAATATCAAAGAAATGGCTACTATACCTGTGCAGATCAGGAAGCATGGTGAAATCAGTACATCAGAGAAAGCCAGCTCAGTACAGCAATTTTGGTATATCAGAAACAAAACCTTTTACATTAGGTGCATGCATATATTGCACATATTTTGGGACCCAAGGCCAAGTGTTACATAGTACGGATGCAGCCAAGTCACCAGATCTCAGAGCTAGAGAGGATTGTCCCTGTACCTTTGAAAGGTGGTCATCAGCATAATCTGCAGTTAATGAGTATATTTGGTGAATGCATGATGCCTTGTAAGGCATGCCCTAAGGACTTGTAGGATAGGTGTCAGACACATGAGTTTTGACAGCAATACAGTCTGGACCCCTGTCAATCAAGAGACACTAGAGAGCAGCCTACAACCTGTGCATGTTCTTTCATACAACTGCAGCAACAGCAAACAAAGGTGCAGTTTCAGGGCAGGTTGCAATTTCTGAGGTGTTGGCTTAAATCTCAGCCAGATTTGGACATGTTATCACTGAAAGAGTATTCTATAGACTAGCAGCCATCAATATGCTGGCTAAGCTGGCAGTTGTGCCTGCTACTGTGAAGGCATGAGTTCTCACCAGAGAACTGTGCTTTTTAATGTGGGAAAAGAAACATACCACTTGTAAAGCCGTGTATTGGTGTCCTTAACTTTCAGGAAACCATTGAAGGGGCTTGCCTAATAACTTCAAATAAATAAGCACATGCTCCTTACAATCTTTTGAATCTGAGGTGGGCTGTTGACTTGAAACATTTCAGATCAAATAGTTTAATTTCGGCAACTGGAAATAAGATTTTGTAGCGGAAAGTGTCAAGCAAATTTAAACAAACAGAACTGCCAGCCCTGCTTGTATTAAAAAATTGCACATACACGTATACACACACATGCACTTCCTCAAAAAACCTCATTTGTGCCCATGTGTCTGCTCCTGGGCAGACCCAGCATAGCTGGCCAGGTGCAGACAGGAAGAACAGAGAGTTATGAGAGCAAGCATGAACTCTCTGGAGTCAGCCAGAAAATGAGGCTCCCACCACTGCAGATGCTGGTCATAGGTCATGGTTGTGCAGCATGTGTGAGTGATAAACTCAAGAGCTATGAGTAATTAGAGCAGCTTTCAGGTCATATGTATGCAGATGTAACCAAAGGGCAACGGCACAAGCTGGACACCAGTTCGGCTGATGACAATACGGTGGGTGGCACCTTTCCTTTCTCATGAGCGCTAAATCAGCTCCTCTGTAATATTCCTTGACTGAATAAATAGCTGTCAAACAGGAAAACATCCTCCCTAACACAGAAGTCAAGAGACGCAGAGAGTATTTCATTGCACCCCTTGACATCGTTCCCATTAGGCTATCTGCCATAAAGAGTGGATAGAAATGTGGACTCTACTTCTTGGAGGGTGGGTGGCCTATTTAATGCCTATAGTAGTATGTGGTTATTAATGTACCCTCACAAAACAGAGGAAAACCACTAAAGTTGCATTTTGAGGGAGTTTAGGGGAGCTCCTGTAGACTGACAGCTTCAAGGCATGCTTTATAATAAACACAGGTCCCTAAGAAACAAACCAAATAGTAATATATTGTTAAAATTAAACCCACATTATTAAAAGAAGGACTTTATGTGTTTGGACTATTTTTCAGGTTTCTTGGCTGACACTTTCCTCCCTGCTGTTCCAGACTTTCCCACAAGCATTGTCACAGCTATAGGCTTCAACAGCTCTTCATCTGCTCTTGAGGTTCTTACAACATTTTTCTCCCATTAAAAACTGCACAAAGAGCTCTTTACTAGTGTCAGTTTTGTTTTCTTTTAATATAAAAAAGTACGTTAAACTGGGCAAACTTCTTTCTTGAAATGAGGAGTGACAGCAACAAATGCTAACATAGAAAGAGAAAATACCAAAAATACTCTTCTATTTCTATTTTGCAGACTTTTTTTTTTCCTGGATTCCACTTACATTGCTTATTGTGTTTCTCTTTTTACAGTGGTGGGCTCACCTTCCTCACAATGCTGGTTTTCAACACCATCACTGATAGCGACGTAGTGGAGATCTACTATAAAGGGGAAAAAAATGGAAAAAAAAATCTGGACAATAGTCGGATCCATGGCTCAGAAAACAATCATTCTCTGCTTTGGGTAGTGAGGAATTAAGGAGTGGATAAGTACGTTTGGGCTGTCTGAGGAATGTGTGTTCTATATGCTGGAATCAACAATCTGTTTGCTAGTACTTACATTTGACTAGACCACATTTGCTCTCCAAATAGCTAAGCAATAAATAAGGTTGAGATACTATTTTAAACTTGTTCTTATAATTCATAAATAGTGTGGGAGACTGTTCTAACACTTTAGCACTTTCATAAATGGGTAAAAAACGAAAAAGATTGTCATGGTATAAACATTTATGTCTGTTGCAGTTGGTACTGCATTTTAATATCAGCGGGCTGAGTTGAAAAGATGTATTTGCACATATTGTGCCCTAAATATAAAACAGGATGTCTTTTTTTGATTTTGTTCATTATATTCTAGGTCGTGACACAGTTAACTTTTTGGTCCCTTTGTAAAACAAAGTATAGAGAAGCATTGTCCAGGGGTCTCCTGAAACCATTTAAAACAGCAGCAAACTTCTAAATGATACTTAAGACATTGTTCTCATAAGGGTAACAGCTGTTGTCAAGCCATATCTTTCCAGAAAAGAATGAAGACATTACATTCACAGAGATCATGTGCAAACATTAAATCTAACTTTGTATACCTAAATGTGTTAGCACTATAATATAATCAAAAGTGCTAGAAGAACAGTTTAGCAACAGTTTACAGCAGTAAGAAGGTCTTCTTTTCCCCAGAAAATTTCAGTTTCAGTCACTCTAACACTGTACATTAATTCTGCTGAATTCATATGATCGTTTCATTTGGCTTTCTTCAAGCTAAATTTTTCACAAAACTTCTGGTCTGAAGAGCGTTCCTCTGCTCTTTTTATCCAGTAGCTCTGAGGTTAAAGTACTAATCCAGACAGTAGCAAATGAATTCTCTGGGTTAAAGGATTTTAGCCCTTATCTTTAAAGAAGGGCTTGGAAGTTAGAAATTCTTCTGGGAGCAAGTGAGCTGACTCAGCTTCTTCTGTTGAAGCTCTACTATTTTATGTAAATGCATTCCCACTAGATCAAGGACTTAAACACAAGCATCTACTAGTTGGGTGAGTAACTTAACTAGACCCAGTGTTTATATTACTGACTATCAGGAACTGATAATCAGCCCTGTCCCATGCATTACCGGGTCTTGCTCCTTAGCCTCCTCCCTTCCCCAGACTAGTCACAAGACCAGTATTGATACTGTCCTGCAGAAAGAGAGCTGCTTAGTTTGGGCATGGTAGCTCATATTCATTGTGATCACACCTTATCTTCCAGTTTGGAAACCACTGGTCTAAGGTTTACAGCATTCATGTGGAGGAGGATGAACAAAACTTAAAGTTCCCTGATTCAGAGCACATATGGTAAAAGATTGGATTGTGTTCGAGGGTCAACCCTAGCTTGTTTGAGGTATGTCTCTCCTGTCACTAACAGGAATATGGGAACATGTCCTTTGCTTCTTAATCACTGGGAAATTTTCCTGCTGGTAGCTTGTACCTTCCATACTGTGGTTTCAGCCTATTCTTGACCAGTCTTTCACTGACTGAGAAATCAGATCTTTTTCTTCCTCTTTGTTTATTTCAAATCCTCCCACCAGGTACACTTCTTTAAGCTTAACACAATTCATTCATGCTTTCCGGATAAACCATGTCTTTAAGATCTCAGATTACTCACTCTGCTGTCCTGTTTTATTTGAATTACATTTTTTCCTGAAGTGTGACTCCCAAAACTAGGCACAGCAAGGCTTGATCAGAATGGAAGGATTATTTAATGTGCTCTGTGGTCTGTCCAGCTCTCATTAGAAAAGTCCTTTCTTGATACCTCAGAAACTTCTGAAAACAGAACCAGAATACAACACAATTCCTATTTCCTCTCTCACTAATTGAAGTAACATTAATTAATTATTTCTTCGATATTTTACGAGTTTAAACAAGAATTCACAGAGTGGCAGAGAGAACCATCACACTATATTGTACAGGAAAGGGCTGAAAACACTCAAAAAAAGAAGCAGATAGATGGCTTGAGCAGGACATCTTTAAGCAAATATCCAAACTACCACATTACGTCCTAACTATGGGTGCACTGACAGTGGCAAAACAGGGTTATGAAGGGCACCTTAGACTTGCTGTGAACCAAACCATAGATTTAAAGCATTTGGAAATTTCTCATTTCCAAAATTTGTCTCTATTTTTCACTTGGTGGGAACAATTAAAGAAAATTCAAATCAAATTTGCAACTGTTTCTGTATCTCCTCAAATTGTATTTTATAAAAGGATAGGAAGGGGTAAAGATACTTGTTACAGGAAGAAAAAAAAAAAATCATCCAACTTCAGTAGTTAGTGTAAGCAGAGCACACATCCGAATCTCTATTCAAAGCAAAACACTGGAAAAAACGCCTGCAAATTTATCATGACAGTATAATGAAAATTTAGACAATATAAACCACTTAAAACTACTATAAATAGTAACTTAAACTCACTTGCAGATGAATTTTTCTTAGTATGGAGGGCAGGAGATTAAAGATGTTCTGCCAAAAAAAACAGGATTAAAAGATAGAGTTCAAATGTGTATTTAGGGCTGGGAAAGATGAGGGATGGTAGTGATTATTTTAGAGCTCCACCAAGCACCTTTGTCCAATTAGCCAAATGCTTTCTTTTTCAAAACAGCTTGGAGGAGTCCAGAGCTGCTGGCTGGCCTATGGAGCAGATGTAAGTACTGCTGCTGGATATTGTTAATCTTTGTTGTCTTTAAATTTGGTATTCTATAGAGTGAGAGGCAAATACTTATTCCAAAAGCAGAGCACAGGTACAAGAGCTGCATAAGCACAAAGTGGCTTTGCTTCGTAAGAATTTTGAAAATGTGTCCTTTCATTTCACAATTTTTCCTTCTTTCACATATATCCTGAGCTTGAGATTCCTAATTCAGGAAACAAGTTTGGGTCATCTCCCTGAGGGGCCCATTTCCCTGATTGCCTCAACAATATCACCCTGGATGTCTACTTTTCTTGCACTCCCTACAACTTTGTACATGAGAGTTTAAATTGACTAAACTATTTTGGTTATTCTGCAGGGATCTTCAGAATAATTATTTTAGCAAATACTTTTTATAACGCTGAGTATCTTCAAATCAAAAAGATAAAAATCAGAGGGTGTGAGAAAACTCCATCTGCTAACATCAGAAGGTTCTGATAGGAAAGCTTCAAATCATTACTAAGGCTGAAAAAGAATGATGATAATAATAATTGGTTAAATTTTCCCTCTCCTTCTCAGCGTATGTGAGACAAACTATCAGATTAAAATGTGAGTAGGCCATTCCCTAACTTTCCCATTGGTAGAAGACAGTGGTTATTTGTATATCCAAGAATGCTCAGATGGTTCCAGAGTCTTGTTGCTTTTCCTGTATTACATCAGCTTCAGAGTATAAAGCCCACCCCAGGGGATGTCTCTTTTGGGCTAGAATAATTAATACAATGATATCTGGACTGCTAGAACTGTTACTATCAATATAATGAGTCAGCCCAGTATTTGCCTTAACAAACAAAAGGGTTGGGTCAATACAAAATTATTAGGTAGGCCCTTTAATTTAACTTCTTTTCACTTAGTTAAATTTTTAAATTAAAATATTTTCAAATGCAGGAATAAGCTTTAGCTTTAAAAGTGCCAAAACAAAAAGATTTTCCACTTTTGGCTGGAAGTATGCTTTGAATTCATTGACATTTGCTAGTTGTTTCAGTCTTCATGAAACTCCTGTTCTGGATGAGTTTACAATGTCAAAACATTTCACCAGATGTACTTAAACACAGTAATCAAGTCACCACTTTGTCTTCTTTTTGATAACCTAAGCAGATTGAGGGGTTTTAGATGTTTTCTCCAGCTCGCAAATCATGTTTCAGCCTCTCCAACTTCTCAACATCCTATGCAAAATGCAAACACCAGAGATGTCTACAATGTCTTTTAGTATCCATCTTATGGATGGTTTTGGAAGGAAACAATCGTCTCCTGTGGGAGAATTTGTGGGAGAGCGAAAGAAACTGTATGAGCGAAAGAAACTGTATAAGGCCCAACTGTTGTTCTTTGTTTGTTAGCACAAGACACCACTGTTGTTCTTTGTTACAAGTTTGCTAAAGTAAGCACAAAAGTAGAACAAGGTCGGGTGTACGTGATTGAAAGCAGGATGCAAGACAAGACACAGGCGGAAGAAACCATTTGCATGATCAGAAGACTTTATCCAATTAGACTATTGTTTAAGTGCGTGAGCGGCACATGTTAATCAATCAGCAAATAGCTTACGCACGAGTAGATACTAGAAACAGTATATAACCGAGTGTTGCGCAGTTAATAAATGGAGAAATCGTTTGATCCACAGTATCTGTATTGGTCCGTCTTGTCCCCAGGGCGAGTCCCTGGCGATGCGTCGTTTTCCCTAGATTGTTGCAGCAGAGAAAGTGCGGCAAGTGGTAACCCCGACGTGATCGCGGGCACAGAGTGCACAGGAGTGTTTTGCCTGGCCAGGCGATTGGAAGATAGCCTTCGGGGCGATCCTGCCGGTGACGATGGTATTCATCGGAACAATCATTAAGGTATTAAAGGTGGTAGGCAGGGAGGTGGACTGTGGGATGCATACGGCCCCAGTCACGGCTCTCATCCAGTGGATGATACAACGGGGCTTCATAGTAAAGCTGGGAGAGATATTTGATGCATCGCAGCTGCGGGCTGTGCGCGAGGAGTTAGTGGACGAGTGTTTGAGTGGGAGGAAAAGAGCTGCAGATAAGCTCGCGGCTCTTGGTTCTGTGTTAACTGTATTGCAGAAGGGGAGAGAGGCAAAGGTGGTTTGGATGGCGGCTACGGCGGTGTTGCGTGGAGAGGCGAGTAGGGAGGTGGTTGATTTGTTAGAAATACAGGCTGATAGAGTAAAGACCTTATCAGTGTCAGAGGTGAGGAGATGTCTGAAAAGCAAGTAGAAAAACTGGAAAGAGCGGGGGATGCTCGGGATGCATTGGTGTTTCCAGTCTCCCGCGGGCAATCAGATGATCCTTCTTTTGGGTATCCACCCCTTCCTCCGCCAGGGTGGTTTTCGCATGAGGCAGAAGAACCCCCCAAGTATGTCTCGCCAGCGGGTAGTACGACCGCAGGTCCTAGTGCGCCACCAATGTCTATGANCATGAGGCAGAAGAACCCCCCAAGTATGTCTCGCCAGCGGGTAGTACGACCGCAGGTACTAGTGCGCCACCAATGTCTATGATGGAGGTAGATTCAGATGAAAAAGAACGTTGCATTAGTAAGAAAGTGCAAGCAGATGCAGTTCCATTGCCAGACTCAGATGAGGAGAGTCTACCAAATGCAAGACAGAATCAGGTCACTGAGGTAA
>VYZV01039087.1:20035-45216 GCA_013401275.1 Pandion haliaetus | reverse complement strand
TTTTTTTTTTTTTTTAAACTGTGCTACAGGTCTGCTAATACTTTCTTGTCCTCTCTTTTGCTTTTTTGTTGGTTTTTTTTTCCCCAGAGGAAGACAGATGTAAATTGTATTGCACAGCTGAAGACTTTGACTTTTTCTTTGCAATGTCCAGCAAAGTGAAGGATGGAACTCTGTGTTCTCCAAATAAACACGATGTTTGCATTGATGGAATATGTGAAGTAAGATAAAATTTCTTACAGTCCTAATGTCTGTTTTTTTTAAGTGGGCAACTGACTCCTTTATGGAAAAATGCAACTGTTTTTTCAAATTCCCTTGTATCTGAGTCCTTCACTTGTGCCTTTTGGTTGCAGCAAGTAGGGTGTGATCATGGACTTGGTTCCAAAGCTGTATTGGATGCTTGTGGAGTTTGTAAAGGAGATAATTCAACGTGCAAGTTCTTTAAAGGCCAATACTTGATCCAGCACAAAGCTAATGGTAAGGAAAGCTGTTTCCACATGATCATCAACTCATTGCTCTGCTGTATCCCCATGTAATATATATGACTCCTTGCTCATTAGGGCAGTGGCTAAAAGTCCAGATGTGAACTGAAAATCACAGGGAGAGTGAGGGGAGAGCTCACTTTTCTCCTGTTTCTTGGTAACAAAAAAGCTATGAGCATAAGTCTTGATTAGCTAATTTGCAAGCATTCCTCTTGCTTCTTAGCCACATTTTCCCTTTACGTGTGAATTTCCTCTTAAAAGATATTTTAGGCTTCAGGCGAGTGAAAAAATAGCTGTCAACAGCTCTGACTGGAATGGGACTGTAGAAGATACAAAAAGCAATACACAGCATAATGCCAAACATGACAGTATTTCCATGTCCATTTTCAAATTAAGTTGACTGGAAGCTGTCCAGCTGATTCAATGGATGATCCAGTCACTGGGAGGTGGACTTTTCTTTAGTGGACCGTCACAGGCTTCTTGTGAAATAATCTCACTATGCTGCAGTTTCTCAGGCATAAAGTGAAAATAATATTTCTTTACCCACGGGGGTATTTTAAGGATCCATTTACTGTTGATTATAAGACATGTCAATACTACAGTAACATAGGCCAGGAAATTGTTTAGGATATAGTAATACAGAGATACAATGCTAGAAAAATAATCTAAACTGAATGCTCTGTGAAATTAGCTGTGTGCAGCGCGTGTTGGAGATTGTCAGTGGTGTCTCATCTGACTGTAGAATGAGTGAAATTTCTACATGCTCAGAGCGCAATGGCTCACAGCAGGGAGATCCAGTGGTATACAGGGCTTCGTGAAAGCTCTCTGCATCCCACTGCATCTCACCTCAAAAACCTTGTCCAAGATGGAAGTAGTACCTTCCAACTAGTGTAGGGAACTAAAGGGAAAACATGGTAAAAAGATTACAGTGAAACCACTGTTAGTCTGTTCTGCATTTTTCTAAGGTGAACTTGCTTTTTCTTGTCTTTAATGACAAAGAAAAATTCCAGGAATTGAAACACCTCAGAGTTACTCTGATTACAGGCTGCACAGAGAGGTTAAAATCAGAACTGGTTTCTCCTTGTGAAAACAGGGTAACTTTGGTGGATTGGAACAGCTGTCTTCATTACCTTTTAAACTGCAAAAAATTTCAAATTGGCTCAAAAATGATAAGCCATCTCTATCTGTATGACAACTGCAAATATATTGCGTACTTCTTTCATTTCAGACTACTATGCTGTGGTCACTATTCCAGCAGGAGCACGCAGCATACAGCTCCACGAAATGCAAATCTCCACCAGCTACCTTGCAGTGCGCAACCTCAGTAAAAAGTATTATCTGACAGGAGACTGGACAATTGACTGGCCAGGAAAGTTCTCTTTCGCTGGAACAGTTTTTGATTATCAACGCTCTTTTAACCATCCAGAGAGTCTATATGCAGCAGGACCGACTAATGAGACGCTGGTCTTTGAAGTAAGCTTTCTTCTGTTTATTCTTCCCTTGATGTCTATTACAGAATTAGTAACGACAGCTTTAGCTCTGCACTGTAGCTCTCAGCAAGATTAAAGAACAGCATTGAGTCACGATAGAATTCAGACTTAATTGTGTGGTCATGCTAGATTGAAAGGCCTTTCACCAGTTTATCAAGGGCTGAGGTTTAGTAAACTGTCACAAATTCAGTGAACAGGAAGGTGCATAAAACACACCATATAGCATTACTTCTCAGTTGCTGCACAATGGTAATAGAGATTATAAATGCATCCCATAAATGGGGTACAATAAAATTCAGTGATGCAAAAATTAAATCTAACATTATGGATTCAGTTTTATTGGTGATAGTATCTAAAGTAATGAATTTTATGTATGTTTATCTCCCAGTCAAATTTGTATCACCTACTCTGTCTGCCAGGTGTTCTGTGTTGAAACTATATTTAGTCAAAAGTAAATTTGGTAGTTACATGGTTTGTTCCAGGGTTACAATTTCTTCTGGTCTAAGAAAAATATCTTTCTGCATTAGGTTAGCTTACTAGATTTTCTTTTAAAATGCATCAGAACATCTGAGGGTCAATTTCTGGCTGAAACGCTGAAGTCTTTACTCCCTGTTAGCTACTTTAGTTTGCCTGCTTTGTTAGAAAGCTCTAGCAAATCTTTGGCTTTGTAACTCATCTGTAACGTCCGTTTTGATGAATCCTTCCCTGTGAGAAGGAAGGAGCCCTCCCCAGAAGGGATTCAATTCCTTCCCCCACCTTCCAGCAATACTCTGGTCAGCTCACTATCCAACGCATAGCTTTCTCTGGTGTGCACTTGGGGAGCATGAGAACGAGTGCTGTACCCGGTCTCTGAGGCAGCAATCTGTTGTTCTTTGCCCCATCATGCAACACCATAACTGAAAACTGCTCTCTGCAGAAGTTTAGTGGGAGCGGTTAGCTGAGAACTCTGCATCCCGTCTCCCTTACACAGCTTTGTTCTGTTAAACTAAGAAACATGGTAAGTATAGACTGTGACATGAAATATATTCTGCAAAGATTATTTAAACTTTCACAACTATTCAGTAAAGTGTTTATTTGGAATACTGAAGAGCCTTACTGCTATTTATACTGGTTGAGTAATGTACTTAAACGTATCTTTAAGAACCACTGAAGTTCATGGACCATGAACACATGTTAAAGTACTTTAAAACATGTGCTATAGAACGGACAGTTTGTCATGGGCTAAAGGCATTATTTTCGCAAATTACTATCACAATTTGAAATGCCTTTTTAAAACGTTTTTTCTCAGTTGAAAAATTTTCATTTTGGGTACGTATGTTAATAGGGATGCTTTAGTCCAAGGAAGAGTTTGGTCTACAAGTTACAGACATGCTTCCCTGTCTGCAAATCATCTCCAAAATAGCCTTACAACAAAGAAACAAGCACACTTATAAACACTATGAAATGTTAAGCTGAACTCTCAGGAATCTTATTTGTCATAATACAAAGTAGATTGAACTGTATTATTATAGAGCTAAAGTATGAATAATAAATTGCCTGCAAGATGACTTACTTGGCTGCATATCACGCACATACTTTGCAGAATAAAGACTAAAGAAAAAAAATTTAATGCCAAATAACACTTCTATTTTCATCCTATCAAATTATGCTAAACAGTTTTATTAAGATTTAACATTTAACTGGAGGCTGTTGCCCCTTTGAGAGCTTATTTAAACTTCCCTTGTATTTTTATTGAAATACCTACACCACTGGCATTGGTAACTAAAGATTCTAACAACTGAAAATGTTACAGTTATGTATTCTCCAATTATATATATCTATGATCTGTACTTAACATTTTTTTTCCTTTCAATAACTTAAGCAACATTCAACAAGGTTAATTCTGAAAAAAATGCAAAATTTTGCATATTCAGAGATCTGCATTATTTATGATTTACCAGTAACTCTAAGCAGCAAAAATGCCAATGAAAACTGAAGTAATATGCTTTTATGAGAAAACACACATATTGCTGAAGATCTGTTTGCAGCAGTAATACTGAAACAAATCCTACTTCAACTGTAAATACCAGAAACTGATAGAAGACTAAAAAAAGGAGTGTTTAAGCATACTACATTGTAGCTTTGTTTTTATTTCTATCATCTGATCTATAATTTTCAAAGCAGCATACAAAAAAAGTCCTGCCAGCAATTATTTATCCAATTATGTTGGCTTTCAATAAGTTACGGCTTTCCAGGGTTCGGCTCTCAACTTCTTCCTGTAATCTTCAGGTATTTTTTTCTTCATTTTTTAATTAGGTTGTATTAAAAAGAAATTTAATACTTATTTTCTAGATCAGTTTTTTTTCCAGAAGAATTCAGTGCGAGCCCTTGTAAAAATGCACGCTGCGGGTATTGAGAAATTTAATAAATTGCATGCATAAATACAGGAACTTTTATTATTCAGGTGGGCAGAAAATATAAGGTTTTGTAGGTGTATTTATTGCCATTCCACTATGATCTGAAAGACAGATTAACACAGCTTGCGCCTGTTTAATTTTTGTAGTCATAGTTTTGCTAGACATTGGTGTGGTGACTGAAGCGGTCCAGGTTTTCAACTGTGTTTCTGAATGCAAATCAGCCTGCATGTATCCAGAAAGTTCAGGTTATGTACGTCCTCTGAGCAACATGCACAGGAGAGGATGGGACCAGTGCTCTCCAGGTCCAGACAGGTCTGGCAAGTCTGTGCTCAAGGCAATCACTCCCTTTGAAATGTAGTCAGTCTCCAAAATATTTTCTTGAAAGAGACATCTGAAGCATGTATTAAGAGAGAAGGAGGAAACCCAAATAAGAAAAAAACCTTAACATTCCCTATTGTCTTGCATATCACAAGTGCACCCTTGCAGTTCCCTGCAATGTTTTGTATTTATATCTTATTGTAAGGAATGTTCCTATGCATCTATTTTTCTATTGGGTTATTCGATAGTTCAGCTAAGCATGTATCATTTAATCAGAATTTGCAGTCCCAAACACTATTTAGAAATGGATAGGAGACAAGAAAAAGACTGATAGAGTGCTTTTCTTATTTACCCTGGAATTTAATAAAAAAATAAATACCCATCTATATATTTACATATAATGTATGGATGTAATTATGGGAATGAGTCATACCAAAGAAGACAAAGGGCAGTGAATCTGTAATTTAACTAGGTTATGGGAGAAAAAATACAGACTATAGTGGCCAAATATTTTCGGAGGAGGAGAACATTGTGAGATGAATGTGGAATTAAGCATGTAGGACTAGTATTTCCTGACCACAACTACTGGAAGTGAAAATGCATGATGAGACTTTAGAATTCATCAAAACCCTTTCTGGATTGTTCAAGAATTAATTTCACGGATGGAGGTCAGGCAAAAACCAGTAAACCAGTGCCCTTCAGAATTTGTGTACTGGTATCCTTCTGAAGTTAGTATTATTGATACTTTAGTGATTGTGGGTTTGTAGCAATCAATAAAAGCTGAAATGAAAAATATTCATGGATTCAGAAGGCAGTTCCAGAAACCGTCAGATTCAGGGTAGATGAAATAACAATGGTCAGAGGGGTAGAAATGTGATAGTTAAATGATAATCTAGGATCAGAAATTAATACCAGGTTTTTAAAATATGGTTTCTGTAGAATAGTTTTCTTGTCTTAAATGGAAACATGCTGGAATTTTTTTTTATTGTAGTTGAATATATTCAGCTCATTTATCTGTCATTTGGTTGTAGGTAATCTAAGGTCAGCACTTTCAATTTTAAAACCTTGTCAGTGTTTTTCTGTTAACCGAAAAATATTTACCTTGAGGAGAAACAAACAGTAAATTCGTCATTCATTTATCTAGCTTTGCAAATAATGGCTGCCAGTGGACAACACTAACTGCTGAAAATACTTTCCAGCAGAGGCTAGCAGAGCACAAGGGACATCCTTGCCATCACAGGGCTCTAGCAATACAGAATTCGTATGAGCTTCACTCGTGACACCCATTTGTTGAAATACTCAGTTACCCTCCACGGCTCTCTCGAATTATGGGAAAGATTCTGAAAGGGCAAAAGAAACTGAACGGTTATGTGGGCACAAAAAATACAGCATTGCCAGGGATTGATAAACTAACTTAAAAAACATGAGAGTTTAATAATTTGATTTTCCATTCTATCAATAAACAGATGAGAAATCGATTGATTTGAGAAGTCAAATACAATTTCAGAAAGCACTGTGAAGTTTTTCAGGACGAGATAGGATCAGTATCCTCACTGAAGTTTACCTCAAACTGGGTGAAATATTGAATCAAGAAATGGTGAAATGTTTATGAAAAAAGAGAGTTTGACAGCAGTAAGTAACAGATGGAAAGGATGCTTTGCAAAGAGGGTGATATTCACGGGAAGAGAAGGTGAACGGAGCTTCAGGGCAGGAATATGTCTAATTAAAACCAGTAAATCACTTCCTCTTCATCAATAGGGGGAAAAAAGAGAAAGGAGGCCAGGTGGAATGACTTTACTGATGATCTAGCTGCCACTCAGAGAAAGCCAAGTTGCAGTTATAAAGCATTACATTTATTATTAGCTACTAGATGATAAATTTGTACTAATTTCCCCTAAAGAGAAAGTAAGCTAAAGAGAGCTAAGATGTGCTTATAAGATACAGATGTTGATTCAATACAATGGACAAAAGGGGTCTCCTTTAGTGAGGAGAGATTAGCTGGACAGTATCCCTGAAAGTTGTACATTTCGCATGTGAACAGTAAAAAAAATGGAGACACAATAACAACAGAATATAAATTTGAAACAGCTGAAGTAGAAATGAGATCATACAGGACCTTTCAAAGATACTTTTTTTTTTTCCTTTTAATGACCTCAGTGGACTTTCTTGAAAAACAATAGTTTGTCATAAGCTTTTAGTTAAGACTGTGTTTAAAGTGACTTTAGGAATATTGAAGAGATAAAACCCCTTTTGTTTTAATGTTTGGCTTAAGTAACCAATGGGTAATTCTTCCTTTACTGGTGCTTTCCAAACAGGTGTTCTCTCACTGTGCTTTGAAGCTCCTGGTGTTAGCCACTGTCAAGGATCTCATCCAATAACTGCCCTTCAAGAGAACGGTCCTGTTTTAAAACTTGTTTAAACAGTTTTCCACCAGCATCATATGTTGCATGCTTAGATTTACCCTTCTGAAACCAGAGTAAATTCATAAAAGCCAATGGAATTAATCTTGATTGAACAGAGAAATCAGAATCTGGCGTAGGATGTTGGATGTTACAATACTTATTAAACAGCATGTAGATTCACAGTGGATGATAACTGCAGGTCTCAGAAGCATAACTCAGCCAGGCACTAGTCTTCCACACAAACTTCTCCGTCTGCCCTTACTGGTGTAATTGATGGCTCACTGCAGATAGCTTAACTCTGTTACATCCACCTAAAGGAATTATCAGTCTTCCAAAGCATGGGAGTGACCCCGGAAATGTAGATGCAATCGGAAGACTCAGATCAAAGCTACCATGTATGCCGGGATTCAAAGTTTGGGCTCATGCCCATTTTGTAAATTATGCACATGCAGAACAAGTAAAGATGAAAATAGATGAAGCACATACGGGTAAACAGTAGCTATTACTTTACCCGGCTTTTTCTCTATGCTCAGCTTCACTCTGTAAGTGATTTATAGATGTCCATTAGTCCTTCACAGAGATAATGAGTCATTTTTTCAGCTTGTTACATGCCGGGCATTAGTATGCTTTCTTATACATTAGACAGACTATTATGGAAGAAAGAGTTTATCTTGTGTAAATTAATCTCTTTTAATTCAGTGTGTTGCAAGTAACTTCACATACACATTTTACAATAAAAAACACCCAAAAAGCACAGAGTCAATCACAACAAAACAATGTTGATAGACTGTTTAAAAATTTGACCTGCAAAATGGAGTATTCTACTGGAAACTTAGGATATCCATGGGGGAAAAAAAGTCTGAAACAAAGGAGCAGATGCACAGCTAGTTTAGGATATTTATTGGTTTAACTTTGAAATCAAAATTAGCAGCAAAAGGAAAAGGTTCTTTACTCAGGAGAATTCAATTTATCCATTGTTTTAACATTTTGCGCCCTAAGCAAAAGCCATGGTTCTTTTTCTTCAGAATAGATCTGGCAGATTCCAGCCATAGAGTCTGTGGTTTTCGAACTCAAGAAGCTGTAAATTTTATAACTCTGCGCCCTGCGGTCAGAGCTGCTGAGTGTTGTGTCTGAAGTCAGGTGGTTGGTGTGTTAAAGGTAGACATTAAACAGTTCTATTGAGGAACTGGAAATGTTTAAGGAGGTTGTTTGCCAGCTGTAAATTTGGGAGCAAATGCCAGTTGGCTGAAAAGATGCTGGAATGCATCCAGTTAAGTAGACTAGCACTGGAGGTCTTTCCAAATTTGTAAGTCTGATAACTTGGCTGTATATACAGACTTCAGTTATTCGGTTGTTAAGGAAGGGCTTTATAATGAATGTTTGAAAATACGATAGAAAACTTTTTATATGCTCATTACTTTGGCAAAATTGCAACTTTGCAATGGTATTGCATTCCTGATGAAAACTTGGTTGAACATTATACATTCTATACTATTTTTCAGCTGAGTGCCAGGGACTTTAAAGTATATGGTTTTGAGCCCTGCAACATTTTGTCTCCAGTACTTTTCCAGAGTTTGATTTTGCCCTTTTTCTATGTAGCTGGGATGATACAGGAGGAAGGGACGTGACTGTGATGCAGGTCTCGCTTTGTAAACATTCCCTCTTGTAGTCTGCTGGGTGGGAAGGGGCTCTAGCGTTGCCTGACAGCCAGGAGATGGAGAGGAAGTTCACTTCATCTGCCTGTTATAATTGTGTCTACTTTCCAAGGCGCAAGAAGGGGGTGTAGCCCAAGGTCTTAATCTGCAGGATTTACCCCACAGGCACTCACTCAGCTGGAGGTTGCTAGTTTCTTACATCATTGTGTGGTTGTTCTCTGAAGCAATAGATACTAACATGTCTTGTTCTAACTCGTCTGAGATCATTTCCTCTTCATTCCCTTCACTCTGTTGAAGCACCAGAATACTGCTCTAACAGGAGTAAAACTGGTTGCCACTACTATCACAAAGTAAAGAGCACTTTCAGAAGACAAGTGTTCAGTCTAATACTTCAAGATACTTTTATTAGAAAAGTTTTAAGCTTTACTGTTTTTTTTGGCCACTGACATAGCACAGTTTTCTGACAGTTGTCAAAATCAAATGAGACAAAGGCTAACCCTTACACAAGAACTTGAGGTATGGACAAAACCTCCTCCTCTTTTGACATGACTTACTAAAAGGCCAGATAGAATTTCAGCCTCTGCACTTGAAGGAACACAGAGCACCTACTGAAATGGGAGAAAGTGAATCCTCATAGGACCATGAATGAGGAAATCTGACTTTGTTCATACATTAGCCAGATCTTTTTGAACACAAGAAGAAAATAAAGCTAGTCTCTGAAATTGTTTCTGGCTGCCTAAGATGCTGAGATCTGTGCTAATACCTTGGACTTGTAGGACCTTCCAATGAGTAAAAGCAAATTAAAGCATTTTGAGGTCTGGTCACTAAGAACCAGAAAGGAGTTGTTTTAATTAAAGAATAGTTTTCCAGGGCTCAATTCTTATTAGGCTTAATGCACCGTATTTTTTTCCTGAAGCACATGTTCTGAAACTTTACACATTAGATACTTGTCTCCGTTTGTCCTTAAGAGAAGGACAGCAGAGTGAACATGTATTATTACAACCTGTTTTTTTTTCTAGAAACTGTAATGCCCATGGACTTGAGGTTCAAGATTCAAAGTGACTGTGGAACAGCTGTTTTAACAGAGTTGGACTTTTTGCTATCAGCAGTTGGACAGTTTTCTAATAATAAAAATTCATATAGAAGAGATATTTTCCTTCATCTGAACGGGCCGTTAAATCTTAGAAAACATTTACATCAAATAGCGATGAATAGCTAAGGAAAAAAGAAAGGTCCTGAAAAAAGTTACACTGGTAATGGTTTGAATAGAGCATAGCAACTAGAGCACAGAACTGCACATTGATGAATGAGCATAAAGTAAAATATGGAAAGTTTGTAATAGCCTCATTAGTGAGCACCATGTGCTGTGGGCGCTGAACGTGGTAGAGGCTTTCTGGAAAGACAGTACAAGATCCAGAGATTCATAGTGCGTCTGTGCAGGGCAGAGCGAAGTTGCACAGCAGTCTCAATTCTAATGTTTTCTAATCTCAGAGTGTTTGATTTTAATCCTGTTCTTGTAAAATAGTTGTGATATATACATACATATATGACTCACCCCTAAAGCACATACAGTAATATTATTTCTATCAAGAGTATTCAGTAAAAATACAGAGATCAGTAATCACTCTCAGATCTATTTCTTCCGTAATCTCACAGGTATTCTAAGGTGCTCATGAGTTAAGCTTGGGTGGGTGAGATGAAATACTTTAATTTACCTGTGCTTGGAGGATCTTTCAGTCTGAGTCTTCCAATAATAAGGCATGTGCTCTCCAATTCCTCTGGAAGTATTTTGATTTTTACAGTCCTAATTGCTATATTCTCAGTTTGGATCATTATTAAGATCCACTGACTGAAATGAAATTTTTGGCTACTAAGAATGGAAAAATAGAGCGTCCATTTTTCTTTCTTCTAGAAATGTAAACAGTATGCAGTCCAGATCCTTCATGTGGTCACCATTATTGAGCTAGAGGTCATGTAAATTTGGTCTGAATTTTGATTGTCATGGGTAATTTCTGTTTTCCAATAGGTACATTTTCAGAATTCTTTAAAACCCTTGGCTACATTCCAAAGTGTTATTATACTTCTTGGTCTTAAACGGCAAAATTGCAAGTGTGTTGCTATTTTATGAAACCAGTCTATGCAGAGATCAGTTCTACCTACATGGATTGCTTAAGCACTCAGGTTAGGCATCATGTGAACTTTACTGGTATTTTATTAATATTTTGAATGGTAATCATTAGCATAGACTGAAATTGTACTTGAAATGCTAGTGCTTATCAAAAAACGTATTTAGGAACTGAGGCTAACTGCACCTGCTCTTTATATTGCTATGACCAGATCCACATTGGTGAAGAATTAAAACTTAGTAGAGGTCTGTAACTAAGCTCCCTGAGATTGTTATTATAGTCAGTAATCACACTTTCGATAAATTTTCTAACACATTATGCTTAAATCATGAATAGAAGATTTTTTCCAATCCTTTTTCCCTTGTAGACACCCAGGGACAGGTCCTCTCCTGGACTGAAGCTTTATCAGCTTCAATCATCATGAGAAAAAAATACCAGCTGAGGGTCTTCCAAACAAAATTTATCACCAGTCTGCATAGAAAAAAGTTTTTTACAAGAAAAGAAATAGATCTTTTTTATAACCTCAGCCTCAAGAGCTGAGGAAGCCATCTCTAACCACCTCTATTCCCAGTCCTCACACAGCTCTACTACTGCTTTGCTCAAGCTTCTTTCAGTAAAGTATTTGAGTCCTACGTACTTAATGGGCAAAGGCTTCTTCATTCATAAAAGGCATTGTGGAAGGATCAGCTAGCCTGGACTTTGCTTACTGAAAGAGAGGAAATTTCTCCCACCCCCAACTCCTTAATCCATCCACTGCACTGCCACAGGCAAACTCCAGCACCTGCCAGTGAGCCCCCAGTGAACGCAGGGACCCACTTGTTAAGGGCCATTTGCAGGAGCAGAGCACTGAGAGCTGGGACGGGGCAGCGACTAATACTGCATTGCCAAAAGTCTTTGGAAGATATTTCACACCTACTGAAGGCATTTCTGCTTCACCAATCCAGTCAAATGCCTCATGATTTAAAGGAGTGTTATGCTGAACCATGTATTTCTGCACTCTTCCATTACATGACCTGCAGGTATTAGTCCAAGCAAATGCTTTGCTGTTTAGGAATTACTTTGATGGTTTTTAGTTTATATAAAAATTAGGTCTCCTAAAAATTATTTCACAAACATAGTGTGTATAAATATATTACGTGTATCATGTTTAGCTCATCTTCCTTCAGAGTGACAGAATCCTTCTTTTTTTTTTTAACCCTGCTCCTTTTTTTTTTTTTTTTTCAAACAAACCCCAAATACCCCTCTATAGATCCTGTTACAAGGCAAAAATCCTGGGATTGCTTGGGAATATACATTTTCCAAAACCAACAATGAAAACAAGACATCTGTCAAAAACCACAGTTACTCCTGGGTGACAGTGCAGTCAGAGTGCTCGGCTACTTGTGGTGGTGGTAGGTAACTTTCCAATTGCCAATCCTCTTCTTGTTCATTTTTATAAAGCATTGCAAACATTTCAGCAGCCTTTAATTTTGCAAATATGTGTCAATACATACAGGGGGTTACACTGAACACCTGATCCTTAATTTTTTATCTGACAACTTATAACATAGATGAAGTACTTTCTTACTTCCTTTATAGTACAAAAAGATTCATGCCAGTCTCAATTCATGTCACTTACAGTGACTCAGTCTTTTTTTCTTTAGGTCAATCCATATGCATATGACATCTTGCTGTTGAAGTAATGTGGGAATTAAATACGTGCTTTGATTATGTTGTAATTTGGGAATGTAGAAAAATACCAAATAATGAGTGAAATTTATCTGTAGAGAGTAATTGAAGACTAAAACATCATCTAGACCTTTCTTTACTGACAGCTGCACCCTGATCTCCTCACTGTTTAATTACAAATATTTGAGTTCTGCCAGGTCAGAGTCTGAAATTCCATGTAAGCTAAGGATTTCTTATTACCATATTCCTCTAGGTATTTGCTTTGCACAGACCATCTATTTGTTTTTCTAAATCCTGGATGTTCTGTCACTGAAAGGGATTCTGGGATGTAATGAAAGCAGAAAACTGGCATGTGGGAAGTCCTGCAAAAAGAATTGAGAATTAAAATTTTAGTGGCCTTTAAATTGGAAATGGGTCGTAGAAGTAAGACTTTATGACGCAGTTGTCTTTAATACCAAAGAACAGGACTGGGTAACCAAGGAAATGCCACGTTCTGCTCCTGTATTGGCAAAACAGTCCAAGTGAAATTCAGGAATATCTTGCTAGTGTGTTGTCAGACTTCACAGCATCTCCATAAACTGTTTATGGAAGAAAGACCCAGCAGCAGCACTGCAGACATAAAATATGACAACTGTATTTTTCTTGCTTCCCTTTAAAAGAAATGAAGGTTGCAGCACAGATATAAAGATGATGGAAACAACCGTGTTTCCAAATTTGACTTGCTGTGCCCAATGAACCATGTGTGAGGTGAATGATACATCTCAATTAAAAGACAAAACTATAAAATCACTTCATCTCTTAAGGCATTTGTAGTCTTCTCTGTAATCTGTCCTGATGTTGACACTAGATAGAGTTTAGGTACGGGAACCTGCAGAATTCTGAAGTCTATAAAGATATACTGTAAAAAGTTTCAAAATGTTTTGTTGCAGTTTGCAAGTACAAGAGGAGAGCTCTAAGCAAGCACTGCTAGTTTCTGCAGGGAATTAGGATTTGAAGAATTGCTAATTTTTGCTGGGGGAAGATTCTGCAAATATGCTGTTTATAACTAAAATGTTTCATCTGACTTCAATAGTACCTGTGTTACAGGGAAGGAAATTAATGTTAAAAACATGTTGCCAAATTAAATCCTATTTTATTTAGTTCAAGTCAGGGGAATTATACCAAGGATGAGCTTGGACTTGTTTAGTTAGAAATATTCCGTACCACTTTTTCTCCTATATTTTGAGTAAACATTTATTTTACTGTACTTTTTTCTAATACTTCCATAGGACACATTACAGCAAAAGCAGTTTGTTTAGAAGATCATCGTACACGAGTTAATTCCTCCTTTTGCGGCCCAAGGACGAAGCCTATGACTGAAACAAAACTATGCAATACTAATCCCTGCCCAGCATAGTAAGTTCTCTTTATTTTTCTACCTTTTCGCTGTGCCTTATGACTGAATTTGCCATGAAAGAAGTCCTCTCCGATAGGCACACAGAATTGTATAGCCTGCTAGATGAACCCGCTTTTATTCTGTAACATAAAACAGTAATTGTTTAAAAATGTTAGTTGTGTAGGCTTCTGCCCAATGATAATAATAGAGGCGGTATTTCTAATGTTGCAAAGCAAGACCTCCTGAGGATTGCTTGCAGCTCTGTCACCATGCTGGGGTTAGCTATGTGACACTGAGTAAATCTAAGTTACTTAGAGGCCTGTCCTGCCACCTTTACTCACCTTGAATCAATAAGACCATTTCCTGAGTAAAGTGCTACTCCCCGTGTGGAAGCTTGGCCCCATGACTCAGATTCCACATATTAGATTAGGTTAAAAGAATCTTGTGAAGTGTAATTAGTGATTTTTGGACAAAATGTCCCACAGAGTATTATGATACCAAGAAGAGGACTCTACAAACCCAATAAATCATCATCAGAGCTCCTGATGCCCACGAAAATAAATATGAAGACACTGCCTATGTGAAAAATCTTATTTTCTAAAAGACATTAAGAAAGGTGAGATGCAAAGGAAGACATTGACATATAGATAAGCATTTAGAATCCAGCTGGTCTAAATCAATAGAGCTCCTTTAAAAACAAGGGAGTTACACTGATTTATAGAAGCTGTAGTAGGGGTCCCTTGGAAAAAAAAATGTTGTGTGCTCATATAATTAAACACAGTATTATATGGCTTAGAATATAAATGGGTAGCTTTAAGGACACATTGTCCACCTTTCTTCTGCTGTTTTTTCACTTTTGGATTCCTGACTTTGCAACCTTACCATTATTTTAATTTTATACTTCCATAGACACAGAAAAGCTGTGCTAAGTTGGACAAGTCATTTTGACTTCCAGAACAGGGGATTTTCTAAAGCAATTTATTGAAAAAATTAAGAGTGTTTCAGTGAGAAATAAAGACAGTTGAAGATGCGTTGAAGCGCACAGGCAGCAGAAGGCAGAGGAAGTGGAGGAAAGCTCTAGACCTGGTGTCATCTGCTGGTTTTACTCTGCAGTGATAAAAGCAATGGGTGGTAAAAGCGATTGGCTAAGCCCACTCCCATACTTCATAAAATAACACATTTAATGAAGTTTAATAAGAAGCATTCCTCATCTCCCCCAAACAAGAAGAGGATGACGGAGCAAAGCAAAGAGATGTGTATGTTCTGCAGTGGCTTTGTTTTTACTTAAAAATCCATAGTTTGCAATATGTTGAACATCGTAAAAAATAGTCCAGTAATAGTTTGGAATTTCCTGCAAAATTTAAAGATTACAGCAGAGTACACAAAATCCAAATGGCAAATTATACACTATGACCACAAAATGCTAGAGATAAGGTTTAAATAATGGTAACATGTGACATGAGAGCCCCATGTTCCTGCTTCAGCAGTTTCTTTAGATTGCGTTTAGCCACATGATTTTCTCAATACCAATTTTAAGTAATCTTTGTAGCCAAACACAGTCTTCTTACATGCGACTTATCTTTTGCCAGAACTATTTTTAGCCAATGAACTCAGCATCACGTACACAGAAACGTATTGTCTGTGATGTTCCCAGGAGTCTTTTTAAGCTGTTTATCCTTACCTTTGTTTTGATGTGGCATTGTTATGCTATAAAGCTTCACCAAAATCATATTAATTTCTGTTGACCACACACAAAGTTTCCATTTCTATTAACCAGAGATCCCGATGTATTTTGAACATCCACTAATATACCTGTCACTGAAAATGCTGAATATCCATTTTGAGACACAGTGCAATGTTTTCATGCTGAAATTGCTCTGGTGTTCTTGGATTTACTACTTCAAAACACAGTTAACAACGTGAACCCTAAAAAGAGTACAAAAAGAAAAACCATAAAAGCCCCAAGCCACCTCCAGGGAAAAAGAATTCAACTCACTAATTAGTTATTTTTAAAAACCTTAGGATATATTAATGTATGGAGGATCTACATGTAGGACCATGTCTAAAATTAACAGATTGCCATTCAGCTGAGTAAAACTATGCCAGAATATCTCTGCTGAGGAATCTGCCCAGAAAGTCACGGCATGTAATATTTCCCGTAAAACCGAGACTGCCAACATCAAAAAATGTAGTACTAATAAATACCATGGAGGAAACAAAGAATGCTTACTAGCCAGCAAATAAAGCAAAACCAAATACAGTAGGCATAATAGGCAAGGGAAGGAGGTGAATAATAGATGAGATACAAGCGTGTCAGTTTTGTGACATAAAAGAGGCTCCAGACTTAAAAAGGTCAGTGAGGAATAATTACTGCATAAGAACAAAGACTTATTACTCTGAGCAGGAACAAACTACTGTCCCAACAGTAAGAACACAGAAAAGCACTAGTACTGCACACTGTTGTTGTTGGATTTCAGAGCTGCCAAATCTGGTCATAATTATTTAGTTATTTGAGCTAATGAAAGATGCTCTTGGATCACAGCCCAGATAGTCTTGGAAAATGGCCGTTTACTAGAGGACATTAAAATAGGTTTATTGCCCTCTCTTCTGTGAAGAGAGGAACTTTCTGGGCAGTTATGGTGAACAAACTCTTAAAATGAACACTTTTGGTTGCTCTACCAATCACAGTTGTCAGAAACATCAAGGCAAACTAATTGAAAGTTGTAAAATGGATTAAAAGTATAACTTTTTTCCAGAAGTTTGTATTGCAATAGTCCAAATATTTATAAATCAGAGAAAAAGGAAACGTCTGCCATGTTCTGGAATTACATAACTACTGACTTTTCACATTAATACTTCTTTGTCCTTAAATTAGTGCTTTTTATGTTCCCCACTACTTTTGGCAGTTACTGAAGTTACTAGACTGAGTTGGGATTTATTCTATTCCCAAAGGGATTTTTCCAAAATAGGCTTTTTATACAATTTTTACAAATTAAAATTAACTTTGGTTTTGGGCAGATGTGAACAGACAGGTAAATGGGATGCTGTTGATCTTTCACACAGTAAGAAAAGAAAAAAAAAAGCTTTCTTGTCATTAAACTGTACGCAAGCAGCTATGCCAGTGGTCACAGGACTGGTGCTGTGAGAAACTGGAAGTAGAATAGGCCAAGCAGTCAGATATGAGATAAGAACCTTTTCTGTGGCATAAATTATTAAAAATTTGTAAAACTGCTTTTTACAGTTTAATTTCAGTGCTGGGTCTTTGAATAAGAGTTCTCAACTTGAGTAGTCATTTAGTCATTCATAATTCCCTTTGTTTCTTCACTTCTGTTTTCCTATCTAGTTGTTATTTATGGTCTTATGTTGTAAGCCTTCAAGGACAAAGGAACCTGGTTGTATGTTTGCAAAGTGTTCCACAAAGGCTGGGGACCCAGTCAGTGCTTCAATAATGGAAATACTGAGCGGCTATTGACATTTCAATATGGAACTTATCCTAAGCAATTGGCAATAATTCTTCAGACATTGTGTAACTTCAGTGACACGATGCATACCTGTGACTGGAGTATAGATTTGCCCAACAGCTTTTGGTTAAATTTCCTCTGTTTTATTTAGATTCTACATCATCCGTCTGCCAAATTTATTAATCTGAGGACATTTAAATCCTCAAGACACTAATGATAGGACTGCTGATTTTAGCAAGGAAGTTCTTTTTTGTGAATAGAGGCCAGTAAAGTTTGACCTAAATACCTCTGGACAGCACCATGCCAACATTTGTCACCCTGTGTGAGTGTATCTACACACGAATGCATTGGCAGGTACATGCTCAGCTAAACTGGCCCCATTCTTTCCCTGTCATGCCAGCTTTTCCTTTCTATCAGCTTAGGTGAATCTTCCTCCTCCACCCTGTCTTCCGAGAGAGATGTAAAAAGGAAAAAAATGTAACAACAAAGGGCAGAACTTTCCAATAATCAAATCGTATCAACTTACAGAACTCTCTCCATCTACCTGGATTCTTCCTTTGGCCTCGGGTCTGTTAGTCTATCTGGAGGTCTCTTCAGCAGCTAAAGTGACAAAAGTGATCATCCTACCATTTCTTTAGAAAAGATTTTTCTTTTACTGTTTTAGAGAGATTTTTTTCAATTAAAAGCATAGACATGGTTAAAAAGGAATGGTGATTTGTTAGCCAGAGCCTTAAATCTTCTGGATACTCCACCAGCCTCAACGGCAGCGTCCCGCTCAGTCCCCATGGAATTCCAGATTCCACATCAGATTCATAGGCAGGCTGGTTCTGGTAGATGAGAACTGTAAGTAATACTAGTTTTTCTAGTTGTGTGCCTTATATTTCATCCTAGCAAGATGTTCCATGCTTTGAAGACAGATTATGTAACTACGGCTTTCTGATTGCTGGAAGAGGTATCAGTACATCAGGAGAGCAAGCTAAGCAGAATCCCTGATAATTCACATTTGATAAAGGGCTCACATGCATTGATTTTATAAAGCTAATTGGACTCCTGTGTTTCTAACATACATTTTCTCCTTTAAGCTGGTCAACAGGTGAATGGAGTACATGCAGCAAATCCTGTGGAGGAGGGCAACAAAATCGTCTCATTCAGTGTGTCCAGAAAAGGGCTTTCCAAAGAGAGGAGGTAGTGGCCCATTCCCTGTGTCCTGTCAGCACCCCTACACAGGTGCAGATGTGCAATAGTCAGGACTGCCCACCTGAATGGAGCCCTGGCCTATGGTCTCAGGTAATTGGGAGAAAAACTTACAGTTTTTTCTGCTGGCACGATGAAAATATTGCCAAAGACTCTGCTCAAAAAGAAGAACTGTGCAAACTTTGTGAAGATCAGTATTTTGCAAGTGGCTCTATTCATGAAGATAATATGCATCTATTTTAACTAGCCTTCCTAAGCGCTTGGACAGGAGGGCTTGCCAGAAGTGGACACGTGGTGTCCTTTTTGGGACATAAAAATAGATGGAGAATTTTTTCTGGTTTCATAACTTAAGGCTCTATGAATTCCTCAAAGCCATTAACCCCCCTCTGAGATTACTTCCCACAGCAATATTAACTTTTCTCCAGGATGACAGACAGTCAAGGAATGAAGAAATATTTGGGGTTAGAGTTGCATATTAATGCACACACGTATGTGAACTGTGGGTTGATTAAATCTGTGATTTACATGTTCACTAATCACTTCTGTACTTTTGCCTTTGTTAGGGTAACTATTCTACTGCAGGTAGAGTACTGCTGCAGTTAATTGCCATGAGGGGCATAAGGCCCCTGGGCAGATTCCTGTGTGTACACACCCTGCTTTGCAAACCTGCGAACTGCCTGACATTAAACAAGCCTAAGTTAAAAAACACACACATACTTACACAAAACTCATCTCTGCTCTTTCTTTCACTACTGTTGATGCTGATACGAACTATTAATGTAAGAATAAATGGAGTACTGGGAAATTTGGGATTTCAGACAAAGCTGACAGTACACATATCAAAAGAAGCTATATTATTTTTATTTTCCCATCTTCATTTAGTGAGATTCAAGGTGGATTTAAATTTACTGAAAAATCTTATTATTTCTGTGTACACTTCTTGGTACTGTTACTCTTTAAGTGTTCAAGAACATCTTGACCTAAGCATTCCCAGCTGAGAAGCACAGACTGCCTCTCCAGGGGAGTGCCCTGTAATGTACTATGACAGATGAGTAACTACTCGATAGTCCATCATAACAGAGTTTTAATACTGAAAAAGAAACTTTTTCTTGGAGTGTATGTGAAGGAAACCTTAGTGTCGCAGGAGATTATAAAAACAAGGTATGATGATTGGATACTTAAAAAGGAAGAACAATGTCTTCAAACACATTCACATTTTCAAACTTTCCTTGTACTAAATTTAAAAAATAAACAACCAACACATCCATTTTCCTCCTCTTTAATAGATATACAATTCAAGTTTCAAATAAGCCTATGAAAATTAAGTTCGCAAATCCTGCTGAAATGTAGTGAACAGGCCTGTTCAACAAGTTAGTGAAGAATTTAAGATTCAGCTATATCACAGACTCAAAGGAGTTAAGAGGAAAAAAATGCAAAATACCCAGCCTCTCTACACAAACCAGAGTAATTTTAAATGAAAGGAGTTTTTTGTTTGTTTGGGGGAAAGTTAAAACCACAGATTTTCAGCATGCAGATATTGCATCCTCAGTACAACTCTGCTTTCATGAAATCTTTCAAAAACATTTGTGATTTAATATGGATAGCGACAGTGCAGGATTCTGCCTTGGAACATACCCCTTAATCATTAGTAAAAAGAAGAACAATTAGAAAAGGGTGCAACAAGGTAGAAAGCTGGCAGCATTATTTCAGGGCCGTCTATTTCTTCATTTCATCATAAATGGCTCATTCATGCATTTTGTTGTATGCTAAGGCAATGAAAACTATAGAATGTCTTTTCAACTGAACCACGGTTCAACAATGCATATTTATTCACTGGTGACTTGTCCTAAGCTTCAGTTGTAATCTTGGCAATTAAAATATCTTTGGTCAAACTTAACCATTGTCTGTATCAGATTCTGTCTTGCAGTGAGATTCATTTGGTGAAAAAGTTATGTATAGATTCCCTGGGTAGTTTTCTCTGCCTCTAACTCACCTCTCTAGGCCAAGGTGAGGACAAAATAACAAATAGCTGAGAACATCTTGCCATGGGAGGTTTTGCGATGGGAGGCTACGACCAGCTTTCAACTATGCTGTCCAGGGAAAAAAACATTTTGCTCACCAGTCCAACTTACCTCATCTACGGAAGGGAGATATTACTTATCTGTTCTACATGGGGGTTGTAAGAGTTCATAGTTTACATTAAGAAAGCACTTAGAACAATGTTTTACAAGTGACATACAGATGTTACTGTTACTTATTCACCAATAGAATTTCAAGTTTACTTACAGTGGCAGCTGCACAGCACATTACCCACGGTTTCTATGCTCTTCTGTAAAATACAAATAATGCCAATTTTCATTTCCTCTAGTTCAAATGAGTATTTCTTTCCACCACAGTGCTCCAAGACTTGTGGGAGAGGTGTTAAGAAACGAGATGTCTACTGCAAAAGTACTGGTTCTCCCAAGGTTAAAATCTTGCCTGACAGTATGTGCAGCAGAGACCATAAACCTGAATCCCAGCAGACCTGTGTGCTAGGACGCTGCCCCAAAAATGACCGACTCCAGTGGGTGATATCTTCTTGGAGTGAGGTACGGTGGTGCAGTTACATGGCTCACTGCCTTCCTTTGCTTCTCTTGGAAATGTTGACTCAGGGACACACAAACCATGTGGGGGAAAGAAAGCTGAGCTGTCATTTGAAAATCAGGTGTTCTAGGCAAGCCGCTATAGAAACACAGTTCTTTACATCCAGCTGTAGTTAGATGTACCCTGATGTCTTTGTTTTTCAGGACCTTCACTGACTTGGATTCATGTTTCAGTTTACACATTACGGAACATAGTCTTTGTGGTTTTAGTTATAGAATGCTTTTGTGGTTTCACATAATTTGGAGCCTCTTGCACATAGCACATTCTCCTTTATCTGAATGTGTTTATAGAAGCACATGTACTTTGCCTTTGCAGTGCTCAGCCTCCTGTGGCCCAGGTGTACAAACGCGAGAACTAAAATGTGGTGAGAAAAGCATCCATGGGAAATTGATCACCTTTCCGCAAAGAAGATGTAGAAACATCAAGAAACCAAACACTGACCTGGAAGAAGCTTGTAACAAGGGAGCCTGCCCATCGCTAACGTTGTATAACATGGTGTCGGGCTGGTATTCCTCACCCTGGCAGCAGGTAGGAATGGGAAACTTTCTCACCTCTCTCTGCCTGTCCTGGCTAGCGCTCTTTCTCCAGCACTATTTCATGCCTTGACTTTTGCGTGGTTTGCAAAACGAGCAAGTTTCTCTACACAGTAGTTCAAGTAGCATCCCCTAGTGCTTTTCACTACACAACATTAAAGAACAAAACAACTGCAGTGTGACTGCTGAATCTTGGACAGTGTATCCACCATAATTAGAAGGTGAGGTTGCAGTGCTGGGCTTAGAGAGCACAAAACCTAGAAAAGCCGTGGTATCATATGCCACAGAATGACCGCTAGCTGGAGTGGCACAAACACCTGGCGGGTGTAAAATGCTGAAGACCGTGCCACTGTGACTATGGCAATGTGAGTCCAAGCTACCTAGATTAAAGCTAGCTCCAGTCTTATATTGTGCTGTATTCAAATGTCCGATTGTGTGGAGGAGGCATCTCCACTACTAACAGTCCACAGGCATCTCCTGCATGTAGCTATTCCCTAAAGAAGGTCACACCACTCAGCCACTGAAACATGATGCAGCTGGTCCACATCCATCATGTGCTTTGGTGCAGCTCATTTCTTTGTCCTGAAACTGAAGAATATCACCTACAAATGTTATTCATGCTCGAGAGGCACTACATTCCATGCTTATTTTCCAACACTTTCTTCTCAGTCTTCTTCAAACTGCACTGTGGTTGAACTATTACATATCTATGTGCACAATGTATTTGAGGATCTGCACAGATTGCCTGGAATTCCCTAAATACTGTGATTAATTACAGGATCAGTCTGTATTTGTTTCTACATTCTTGCAAACAAGCTTCTGTATTTCTGGAACTTATCTACTTTAGGAGTCACATATCAATGGGACACACACTCATTTAATAACATCTACTTGAAACAATGTATGCCTGACAATTGTAATCAGATGAAAATGATCACATTTATCTTAAAGACAACTTTTCATGAAACACATACAAGTAAAAGGCTTATTCAATTTAAAATACTTCATAGATCTTCCTGCAAATGCACAGTGTTTTTCCCCAGATACTGCCATAATTGTGGTTCCAATGGGAGTTTTATCTCTGTTCAGACAGCAGGATTGGGCCCAGAGGCTCAGAGTTCAAAAGAAAACAGTGCAGACAATCAGGAACAGGTTTTCTAAAATGTTCAGTTTCTTTCTCAACGCCTAAGTAAGGAACCAAATTTTCAGCTGAGTCCTTAAATAACCAAACTTTTGGAAGGGAGACCAGATGCACACATCTTTGAAAAGTTGGTCCCGATGGGGGTTGCTGAAGAGCAACACATCCGATCCTGACTTCTCTCTCTTTGCAAGTCTCATGCAAAGCCCTTGAAAGTTACTCCTTTGGCTTTCATGGGCTCCCAGAGAGTCTCTGTAATGAAAGACGGCTTTGACTTTTTTTCTGCCCTACAGTGTACAGTAACATGTGGAGGGGGAGTGCAATCCCGGAGTGTACAGTGCCTGCGCCAAGGAAGACCAGCTTCTGGGTGCTTGCCCCACCAGAAACCAGCAGTCCTGAGAGCTTGCAATACTAACTTCTGCCCAGTCCCTGTGAAAAGAGGTAAAACTCAGCTGTGCGTGCTGCAGCAGGGCTGGCTGCTTAGAAATCTGTATCCAGCAAAAAAAAAAAACCAACCCTGTATCCATCTGTCGTGTTCCTTCATAAACTTCCCAGGTTTACAGTTACCCTCTGATACTACAACATCTCTCTTCTCAAAGTGAACCCTCTTAAAGCAGATTTGAGAGTATAACTGACACAGGAGATTATAAAAACAGGGATACGTTAAAAAAGAAGTACATCAAAAAGTTATGCCATTTGGTTCAGAGCTGCATCTTTATACTAGCTTGTTTAATAACAGAAGCATCCTATGCTGGTACTGTTTTATGATTAAAAAATAGCAACTTTTGAACTAAGCAGTAAGAATTTGCCATTTATTTTTAGTCTTCTGAAGCCCGCCTAAACTTCAGATTGCACCCATATCCTGGGAGTCCAAAAATGTTTTGTCTAGACTGTACTTTTTTTCTTACTGCTTCTGATCAGCGTATGACATGCAGTCAGGGAACATGAAATTAAGCTCTGTCCCCAGCTGGGTGTCTGCTGTATCCCCCTCCACCTCTTCAGTGTGTTTTGCAATTCTAGAGGAGCAGGAGGAGCAAGAGGTTTTGTGTCACTCTGAACGATGGAAGGGGAGTTATTTCAGAACCACCACAGAAAGAGAGCGGTGCGTTAGCCCCAGCCCATATATTTGCTTACAAGCTGGTTACAGTTTTAACTGTGGGAAGAAAGCTCATGGAGGTCTGGGTTTGTCCCACATAACACTAGTTATCTAGGTACGCTAAAGCATTTAAACGTTAACTTTCAAAATGCTGTATATTATCTGTCTTGTTACCATTTTAAAAATGGAAGCTGAAAGTAACCTCTATAAAACCTAGGCCGGATTGCAAGACAAAGGTGGTAACAGAGTTGGGAGCAAAGGTCACGCTCTGGCCCTACATCTTGTAAATTGCTATTAGCCAACCCCCTCTCATCTGCACCGATTCCTGGCATTCACTGTGCACAGAAACCCCATAAACCCCAGTGATATCTTAACAGACCATTCTACTCCTGCAACTCAAGACATGCAGAGTATCAAACTGATGTATCAAGGGACCTGAATCCAAACAAGGATATATAGATGAAATGGTCCAAAAAGGGATAAGTATATAGTTCTGCTGTTTTTACAAGTAAATGTTCTTCATACTTCAAGTTAACCTTCCCCAAAAGTTCTCCTGTACTTCCGAGTGTCTGTATGACATCTTTTTCTGTCACGATACAGCAAGCACTTTTCTTTCACCCCTGCCTTCCTCTGCTATATTTCATGTCTGGAGTAATGTCTGTTATTAATTTTGGCCTTGGCCTGTTTCTCTCTCTCCTCACATCTGCAGGAGCCCTTTCCCCTTTATTATAACTGGGTCGTCAGGCTCTAGAGATCAATTATCTCTTCACTCTCTAACTTTCTGACTAAACCAGCAAAAAGAGAGGGAACCAGCTGTGCTGGAATCACGTTGAAGCAAATCAGTCTCTATTATCAGCCATGCAGCTCCAGCTCAGTGATCATAGTCAAGAAAGTAATGTTTCAGGGAGAGTTTACACACTTTCCTAGACAAACTGGGTCCTTTCCATCCCTCTGTTAGACGCAGTTACGGTCACCGTAACTCCTACTAAATCCAACTGCTTAAAATGAATGAAAATTTAAACAACATATAAGTACTTGAGTAAACAGAAATAATGAACCGACAGCCTGATCCACATCCATTGAATTCTGTGGGACTCTTTGAGTTCATTCCAATGGTCTCTGGATTAGGTCCCAAGAGTAAAGTTTTTGGCCGTACCTCTGTAATGTTAGCATTGCACTCCAATCTTCAAAAAGAGCACAATGATTT
>VYZV01039087.1:218-20019 GCA_013401275.1 Pandion haliaetus | reverse complement strand
ATGATTTATTAACATTGCCTCCTTAGTGCTTATATATATATTTTAAAACACTAATTCCTAATTTTTGAAAATTTACCCTTCCATGGCAGGAGAGCGTCTTCCTGACTTAATCAGAAAGCCTTCCTCACTTTGTGCTGTGCATGTTTTTCATCTGTTGTCTGCTTTGCATCTTCCCAGCGGCAAATTCTGTCTGGTGGACAGCAGATGAAGTAATGTGAAAGCTGGTGCTGAACGCCCAGTTGCATCCCTGCTGCCCCTCAATTAAGAATAGAAAGGCAATGCTGAGCAGTGGGAAGGCTGCCATTCAGCATTGAGCTTCCTAGTTCCTGGACAACTGTTTGTTCAAAGACAGTATTTTCTTTATATACCATTAGCATTTACAGACAGGCTTATGTTTCTAAAAACTGAGGAATAAAATGGCATCTTCAAAAAAAATATTGCTACTAAATTATTTTCTTATTTGTTCAAATAAATTTGAGGGTGATAAAGGTATACAAAGCCACCTTTGCCATCATATATAAGGCAACCCAAAAAAGCAAAGTGGTGACTAATCAAAATAAGTTCCTACAGACACGGAGATGACTCCTGGCCCACTAAATATGAAGAAGTTGTCTGTGCTATGTGAGGGAGTATTTATCTTCTGTGACTCAACTTAGCTGATCTGAGAACGCAGACAACAGTGGCTAGATTTTTCTTCACTGTCTCCTTGTAAATTCCTTTTATTGACCATGTAAACAGTAGTTCTGAGAGTCAAATGGAATCTTTTCCCATGCTCACAGGAGATTTCAGTTTAGCTATAAATTTTGCTAAACCTCATCTAAATGTCTTGCTGCTCTCTCAGACATGGTGAATTTGTTTATAAATCATCCATATGAATCATCACTCTGCTCTTTTAAAGAAACATAAAGCATCCACTACAAAACTGTAGAAAGGAGCAGCTATGAAATGTTTTTAAAGCAACCAGGCAGTGTGTATAAATGATCTGTACATAACTTTATGTGAAATAAAATCATAATTGAGAAATACGCTTTATTTGTATTTGCAATTAAAAGCTGGGCTTCTCAGAACTAAACATCGTCAGCCTGTCTCTTTTCCCATTGCAGTTAAGATTTCACTACCATGGCAAGTCCTAAAAGCCTGATTCATGCCCCCTAACTGAAGTGTCTGAGAGATTTCTTAGGCTCCTTGCATAGTCAAATGGAGAGAAGTCAGTACCTCTAGAAAGTGTTGGAATGCAAACACGTAACAGAGTCGGGTCCATGCAGTCAGATTTCCATGCATTTTGTGTGTACATGCACACACACTCAAAGCTGACAGTACTTTGAGGTGCAGGTAAACGCCACGGGATGTTGATGGCAACAAGCAATCAGCATCAAGCACGGAGCAGGCTCATTTGTACAAGTACCTGGCTTTAGAACAACATTTGTAATCAGGAGATGAAAACACAGATGACTCTTATTATCCTGTACAGTGGAACTTCCTCCTGTTTTCCTGAACTTCAAAGCGTGCTCTACATTTTTTAATTCCTTTAGCCTCTGACCCTCCTATTGTATTAGCTCTATCTCTATCAAATGAACAAATTTGATCCCTTAACAAATTAAACGTCTCTTAACAAATGAAAAAAGAAACTGGTATTTTTGAGATGAAAGCTAGTTCATGGTTCCTCTTCTTTGAATTGAGTCACCCATCATGTTTTTAATATTACCAAATGCATACAAGTGTGTGGAAATATTGCCTGACTCGTAGACTTGCTAAAACAGTCTTACCATATTGCTTGGATTTTTCTCCTTCAGATGATCCCTCTTGTGTGGATTTCTTCACTTGGTGTCATCTGGTACCCCAGCATGGTGTCTGTAACCACAAATTTTATGGCAAGCAATGTTGTAAATCATGCACGAAGAAGAACTGATAGCAGTGAGTTACGTGAACCCTTCAGTGACAGGATTCTCTTCAATTTATGTTGGAATTAACTTTGCTTTGAGGCAAGACATGGTGCCGCATAAACCACTGATGGAAGAGACATTTTTTCTAAGGGAATGTCTGAGGTACAGTAATTGTTCGATATATGTTGAAAAAGGAATGTTTCTTTCTTTTTTTATTTACTGACCTCACTAAAGTACAGGGTACTATGGATCACTTGAACACTGAAACTCGAGGGGCAGTTCTTCTTTCCTTAAAAGTGTCATTTTGCACTGTCATATGTTATGAGGAAGAAATTAAGGCAAGGAAGCCTTTCCTGGCTAATTTACCAGAAAGCAAAGCAAGAGAGATCGGGAGCTCGAGAGGGAAGGTTACAGCGTGGCAGCATGACAGATCACACTATCAAAAGCGTTTCCTTTCCTATTTTTTTATGATACTATCGTCCCAGGGTAAGGAAGCTGCTTACTGCCACTTTCACAGAAGGACATTCGAATGGCTGTTGTCTGGAGAATGCAGCGTCACACGTGTGACTACAGGAAGTAAATAGTGCACTACAAAGATATATGGTGCTTCTCTATTAAGACTTGCTGCTGGAAAAGCAAGTTTTGCATTGTGCTAATGTTTTTATTGTTTTGAAGAATTCATTTTCTGCTTTGTGTAGAAACTCAGAGGTGGTTAACTAGTAACTTGAAATGTATTCCTAGAAATATTCAGCGTTAGAATATTTGGACTTTTAATATTGCTGTGTTACAAGTAAAGTAGAATTTCATATTTCAACTAACTCAAGGAACTCAGATTTATTGAGCTCAATGGTTATGTTTTCAACTTTCTAAGCTCATTAGATATGTAATTTTAAAATTTAAACGTGATATTTTAAAGTAGTTTTTTTCAGAAGCTAGGTTGTTTGAATGCCAAGATACTGAAGAATGTCTTCCTTTTAATCTCAAATCTCTGCCAATTTTGATTCATCCATTACCCAAAGGAAATCACAAGAATACTACAGTACATTAATTCATGCTAAACTTCTCTAAATAGTTATTTATTCACACAAGTTATATGAAAAAAAAAAAAGTAAGTGGATAATTTACTCTAACCAAATAAAAGTAAATTCTATTTTTTATACCTTCTCCTAAAACTTTTATTTAGTTCAGAAGCCACCAGCAAACAAAAGAAATGTAAACACAATGATATCTGTAATGATTCATTATCGAGATGTTCAGTGACACTATATATCAGATGGTACAATTTTTAAAGTTTCTGCATTGAAAAAATACCCAACCTTTTTGCCAAACCCATTCTGAGACAGAGCTGTGTTCTACTGTAATTTTCTGGGGAGTGCCTATGAGGGACATATTTATCTAATTCCTCCCAATCCCACAACTTCATTTGATGAATGTAGTTCAGTTTTACTGTTTTTTTAAAGTATCATTTCAGCGTAAGATTAGCCAGCTCAGCACTAATGCCAGACAGTGGTCATTTAAAATTAGCAGTTCCTTCTGCAGCAATTTAAATTAAAAACATGTATTCTGTGATACTTTAAGAAATGATGATTGGAAACATATCTCAACCTACACCGCTCTGTCTTGATATTGGACATTGCATAATTATGACCTTTTTTCTAGGAAAACTACAAGCGTTTTTTTGTTTCGTTTTTATAATTGTGTCCTTTTTATTATTTGATGTAAAATAATTAATTTATTAATGCATAGCTTTTCCTTTATATTTCTTTGCTCACTTCCTTAAGTGACAACTGAGGAAAGAAAATGGTAGTGTCACATAGTATGAATTATGGTGTAAAAAAAGCAAAAAATATAAGTGTAATATTTAATTATTTTATAAGCTTTGTAATAAAGTACTCTAACTGTTTCATTATATTTGGAATTGTAAAATTCATGAATAAAATACGGAGGTTATAACTAAATGTCAAGTAATATGAGTGGTGTATGCATTAATTTGCATTTGTGTTGATTGTCCCATAGCATCTCTAAGTACAACATTATCCTATTTTCTTCTGCTACGTAATTGGCTAATGTCGGCAACTCTGAGCCTGCGCCAGTTCTGTGGCAGGGTAGCGACAAAAGCTGCCCATAAGAAAAGCCTGTTCTTCGGGGCAGTGGAAATTTAGCCACCATAGCTAAGTGTGACCTCTCTGCCTAACCATGCCCCTACCATTCAGGTCTTGTGTGGGTTAATATTGGCGGGGGAACCCTCAAAACAGTGGCTTTGAGTGTTAACAAGCCATTATGATGAATGGGATGGAGGTCATTCCTTTCAGGCACTCAAAGTCAGGCGTATGTGCTAAGGTCATGTGAAACTTCTCTACTTTTGAAGGTCCCATTATACTGGCGAGTGAGGAATGCACGACTGGTTATTCAACAGAGTGAATATATTGTAGTTGCCTTTTAAGAGCAGAAGATGTTTCTCATTTGAATGACTACCCTACCATTGAAGCAGCTGGCTTGGGTTGCGCCCATTTCAGGCACAAAAGGGCAAACTGGACACAACTTCATGGTTTTATTTTCATAACAACACAAAAGCTAAAATGCACAGAAATACAGTTGCCCCTCTGTGTGCAAGACAAAACTGACCTAGCCCTTCTCTCACCAAAGACAGTGGAAACTTGTCTATCACGGAACCAGCATGATTCTTCCCTGCATGTATTTATCTGCAAGGTGGTTTGCAAGATTAGAAGTGTCATTCAACATAGCATGAGGTTTTACAGCCTCTCCCGTCTGCCTAGGGATACTTTATTTTTCTAAAAATGACTCAGCTAAGAAGTTTCCAAGCCAATCCCTACTAGGGACTACACTGATTCACTGGATCATTTCATGTACATATATATTCTCTAACATATATTTCCCGGTTTTCCCTTCATTCACCATCACTCAGTTCTCTGACAACAGCAAGCTATACAGAGTATTGTTCATAGGAAATACTGAGCGTGCTTCTGACTTACAATATAATCTAGTAGGCGATAATAAGCAATAGATCAGTCGGCTCCTGAAGGATTCCCAGCAAGCGCTCTTTTGAACATGATTTGGACTACTGAGTTAAATAATTAATATGTCCACACAGGAATTCAGACTCTAAACTGCTTTGTGTTCTGGGCTAGAATTTTGAAATCAAAATGAACTGACGGTTGTCAGTGAATTACAGTGTTGGAGATGGATGTTGAAAGAGGAAATATTGCATAAAGATGTGCTGTTGTGTGGTTGGATCAGCCCCAAGTCCACAAGTGTTTCAGTGCTGAGCCCATACAATGATATTTGGTATACAAAGCTTGGCAGTTCTCTAGAAGTATATTGCTGCAAGGCTCACTTTATAAAGCAGAATGGAGTCTTTTCACAAAGGAATAGCTCCGTTTCCTGTAGTCAGATTTCATCACTCAGGTAAAGGATGCATCTGCCTAAAACTCAAACAGATATTTAATGAATGGCTTGATTGTGTAAATCAAACTCAACTATCTCGGATGCCCAGAAGACATGAAATGTTGGAGACAGATGAACGTTTCACTGCATGTGGTTTTACAGTAACATGATCCATATACCGTATTTCCTTTATTTTTCAGCAAATCCTATTCAAAAGCATCAATAAAATAAATTAACGTTATTACTTCTATTGTAACAGAAGCCCAACCCTACTGAGTCACTGGGATCCCATTGTGTACAACACCGTATACACGTCATGAAAGGCTTACGGTCCCACATGTACAACAAGAAACAATAGGAAAAGGACATGTTAACAGTGAGCTCATTGTGATTAGGAGAAAAAGTGTTGCTCGTGGCTCACTGTCTGTCTGGACACTGAAGAACGTTTCAAAGGCAGCTCCACGCAGATAAGATCTGAAAGAGCAATATTGAGGAACTTTATCTTGACTCTGTTTTGAAAGCAAATGCTGAGCATTGCTGAGGTCTGAGAGGACAGTAGAGAGGAAAGGCAGTAGGGAAGCTGGGATGCAGTGGAACGAATCAAAAATGAGGTGTGTTCAATGCTGAGTCCTAACCAAGACAGTGACTATCATGAGAGGAAAGCAATACATATGAATCATTTGAACTGTTAGCCTGGAAGTTATCGGGGACTACAGAGATGTGAGGTTTTGGCAAGGCAGTAAGTCTTCTTTCCATAAAAAAAAGTTCTGAAATAAGGAGATGCAGCTGCTAGAAAATACCTTAAATTCCTCCCCAGCCAATATTGTATGAACATCAGCCAAATCAAGCTGACCTTCCTGTCTACTTCCTGCACACTGTGCACCGCTATCACAGAGATTCTTCATCCCCTGCTCCTCAGACAAATCCAGGGCTGGGCTGGGCTGGAACGTGTCCTACAATATATATCGCATTCCGAAGTTCTTCAGCTTGCAGCTTACAAATAACACTTGCTCCCCACAAGAACAGGCAGTGACAGACCAGTAGCGGGGCTGTATCGATTCTCAGACTCGCACTGCAAGTGGTACAGATGCGGGCTGCTATTTACAGCATTTGTATTGCATTGCCCATGGGAAGTCATTGCCTCTGCCCTGGGTAGAGGTAATCAGAAGCACACTCTGGCCCAAAGAGCTTGCCTTCTGGCAGCCAACATACTCCAGGTAGGACTAAGGGAAGTAGTGTACATGTTTTCCATGAGAGATACCAGGGCAGAAACAGCCTGAATGTCCCAGCTGGGCTGAACCAGAGACAAAACTTGAATTTCTCAATTCACAATGCAATGTAGTAATGCCAAAACCAGTTCTCCTCATGCTCTCTGAAAAAAAGCATCTATTATGGGACCTATACTTCAAACTATGAAATATTTTATGTACTTCCTGTTCAATAATAAGAAGTATTCAACCATGAACAGAATCTGTTTTAATTTCTGGATTCTGCCAATGGAGGCAGAAACCTGCAACTAAGCCCTAACTTCCAGGCTTCCTAAGCATTAAATCCAGCTGTTGTCACCATACATGTCAGTCTTAACACTGTTGTGTACCTACTGCAGTTAAGATAGACCTTTAGTACCTCTTAGGTGACTTGGACTGCCAAACATTAATTTATTATGTTCTGTTGTGATAATGTTCACTGATCCGTTCATAGTAACACAGGAGAGCTGACGCAAAAGCTCATTCAAAAATAATATGAAAGGGTTTATAATGGAAATGTTTACTCATGAAGTTCTTACCTATGGGAAGCAAACAGATTTCAGAGAAAAGCATACACAAGAATTCCCTCTTTGGGATCTTCACCATCTCATATCACCGTAATATCTGAATTAGGTCTGTGTAATAGAACCTGAAGGCATTCTCCCCAAAGCAGGAATACCCTGCCAGCCCTCCTATGCCTCCATGGAAATAATGGCCCTCTACTAGCTCTATTTAGATTTTAGTTGAAGACATTCAGGATAGCTGCAGAATTCAAGAGTTGTTCTTGTACAAAATACTTAATCCTATCTATCATGCCCTTTCTGACCAACTGTCATACTGCTTTTAACACGGTAATGTAGTGCAGCCATCCTGATCCCTCACCTCAGGCACTGCAGGACACTGCAATGATACCCAGCATTCCTGCAGGGCTCAAGCAGAGGGGGGCACCTGAACACAGAAGTGGCTACATTTTCCTTCCGTAAAGAAGGAGGAGACAAAATGCCATTAAAGTTTTCCCTGGATGCAGTTATGACTCGTCTCACAGGAAAAGCCATTCTGGTGCAAGGTGTTCCCCACAGCACTAGTACTCACATTTCCACATTGCATATTCAACATAACTGTTGCGCAAGTAAAAAGTAAATGAGGTCTCTATTTCCTCAAAATGCACTACCAAAAAGGACTTCTATAAGCTGCTAAACAAAATACTTTGTGGCTCTCATTTTGGGACCAAGCTGAAATATAACTTTTGATCGAAAAAGACAGAATAAGCTTTCTAGGTATATTTTTAATATCCAAACAGGTATCCCCAAATGATACAAATAGATAAACCCTGCAGAAAGTGCTCATGGCTTATTCATGGTATTAATGATACGTCACTATTTATCCACAGGGGCTGAATAAGATTCAATATACAAATCATTATTTCACCCTCCACAAAAAGATGCTCTACTTCCAAGTCCATTAAATGAATTTTAACTTTCAAAGAATTTACTTTAACTGTATAGCACCCTCCATTGATCGATAATATTTTAACTGGATCAGAACATCTCACTTCTAGCCAGAGATACTGCCTGTCAGCAGAAACCTCATCAGCTCAGACTTTGTAAAAATACACAGCAAATGCCAAGGTGCCCAGAACTACCATGACTTACTCATTCTTGTCTTTGCTGGTGTATGGGGAAAAGTCAACCAACACAGACAATAACAGGCTGTAAACATAGCTCTCTCCAATTAAATGTAGTATATACTTCTTCAAACTGTATCATTTACCACAATTTAATTTTGAGGGTTCTGGTATGCACTTCCAAAATACTAGTTGCAAAACCAAAATGGTGTATAAACAAACTGGAACATCTCATTTGAAAAGCATTCAGCTATTGAGTGAGACCATCAGATGGTATATGGGCTACTGTGATATACATCTACCATATTACATGTTCTGAACTTGAATTGGTGTTGTGTCTTGTGGCCAGTTAACATCTAATGCTGACTTATATGAGTTTCTCAATTGCAATGGAACTTGTCATGAAAATCATGAACTTTTTATAAGCTTATTGGTCAGATAAGCATACATCTTGCTCGAGGGGCAGAAACAGCCTCCTAATCTCTAGCTAGACTAGACCTATGTTACATCAGCCACAGTGATTCAAGAGCATACCAGTGCAACTCTCAGGTAGCTAATATAAAACATTTAACTCACTAAGACACATTTAACATCTGGCACACTCATCAGCCATTTCATTTATTCCTTAACACAGTGATTCTACCCTAGAGGTCACACAGTTTTGAGAATCCTGCTCAGTTCCACCAGTCATATTGCTGTTTGCAAGGTAGAGCTAAAGCCTCCATGCCTCCCTGCCACAGTGCAGTGTTGCAGGTTGGTTGTGAGCACTGGTGAAAAATCTTCATCTCGGCTAAGCAGCTGAGAAGCCAGAAGTTCACAGAACTGCTTACGTAACAGGTGAGGGTTGATGCCAGAGCAATAAATTACAGTTTGGGATTACAGGGCTTCTGAGCTTTGACCTGCTGTGATCAACAACTGCGAGGTTGAAGCGGGGCCAGACTGACCTGTGTTTGCTGCACAGTATTTGCACTGCATTGAATTTGACCCACTCTTCAGTGTTTCTGCTGGTCTTCAGCAGGGACCAGGAATGGGTTTTTCATCTTGAAGCCTATCTTGGAAACACAAAATAGAAGGCAATTTATCTTCTGACTGACAAAAAGCAGAGATGAGATACTGTACAGGATTAGCTGATACTATCTTGTTCTCGGTTGAGTGATTTGCTCAGTTTCTTTTACACCCAATGCTAAATCTCTGGTCAAGAAGGAGGGTTTTTTCTCACCCAGTTAAGATCATCTGGACTTTTTCAAATACATTCCTAGTATTATTCCACATACTTTAACCTCTTCTACAATCTTCTGTGACTTACCAGGTTTTGAATCTTTCACCTTTTATATCAAGTCAGCTGCAAGGTGGTAGATAGTGTGTTTGCAACTTCTTATACTTGCCCTGGGAAAGGAAGAGGGGAAGGGGAACAGAAGAGCAGCTACGCTTTCAGTTCATTCTGGACTCTACACCTATGATATAGCAGTCTGTTGTGGTCAGAGACTGGATTTGATGTAACAAATGATCACTTTCAGCCCTTTAACCACCTCTCTCTACCTCGTTATATCCACTATCCCGTCTTTGATTCGTTTGGCTAAATGGTTAGTTTTATTTAGGGCAGGCACAACTCACACCTCATGTCTGCATGAAGGCAAATGCAACTGGGTGTCCTGTTGACTGGTACTGATAACAGCACTGATCTGCTGAGAGATTGTGACTTAATGGGATATTAAAGGTCTTACTCTTCTTTTAGGTCAAAGCAGAGATTCCTCTAAGGCCAATTTTAGAATCTGCCACCCAAACACTTCTTATCGACATATATACAATATATACTGTATAGTTCTTCTACGCTGTTAATCTAGCTCTTTTTTTTTATATAAGGAACTTGATTAAGGTGAAAAAAACCCAAACTATTTCATACATGCTATGTCTTCTTATTCAGGAAACAGCCAAAGTTGTTCCCCAGCTTCCTAGATTACACAATCACACTTTGCCCAGGAACAGAGTACTTCAAGAACTGGGTTATTCTTGGTGCTGGCTTTTGTAAGTGCTCTTCCCTGAACTTCTCATTAACCTTCTGAACCTCATGCCTACTGGATGGATCCCAGCCAGCATCCTTCAACTACCAAAGGACGTTTTGAAAGGAGAGTTTACACCTCACTTTCCAGATTGTGTTACTGTGGCATACTAACTATATAGAAAAGGAAGGCAAACAGTGGATTTGCCTTTTTAAAAACAGCAGTTGATTAAAAAATAAAGTACCAATAATGTGAGAATCATACAGTCCTGAAACCTTCAGACATTTTGGCACATAGCTCTGTCTCTCTCGGACAATTGCATCCCCTTTTTCACTGCTTCTCTCCTCCTGTTCCAAAGCTCCCCCCTGAAGCCATCGGGGGGTGGGGAGTGGAGTGGGTTGTGAAGTGTCTTGGGGTAATCCACTTTGACAGGGAACTATGCTGATTAAAAGTTATGGCTTTGGAACAGTAAAGCTCCCACTGCTGTCCATGTACAAGTCGCTGCTTTCTATTTAAAACTTAACAGTCACATCTAATCAAGAGAAAATAAGGACGTTTTTATGAATTCCATGAGAAAAATTCCCCTCAGGTGTCGGTTGCACGGTTTGATCAGCTCCAGTATCATGTTTTAGCATTTCGTATTAATCCTGCAGATTCTGAGCCAAGAATGCTAGCTTTCATACTCGCCTGACAGCCAGGCAAAAACATTTTGGCAATTTGTTATTATTTCAGCTAAACTTGCAATATGCAAATTAAGATTTATGGCAAATGAAGGCTTAAAACTATGCATTTATCTTCACGTGGAAAAGGTATCGTGTAGTTGCAAGGTGCCAAAAAATACCAGAGCTGGGCAGAGAACAAGCGAATTACAACTCCCAGAAGACACTGGAGAGTTGTACATCAGCATTTTGTGTTCTGATGACAGGAAACAAACTATTTCACAGTCTGAGATTTTCTGGAAGATATGGAGTTGACCCAGCCCTCAGACTAAGTATCTCATTTCAGTGTTTCCAACTGAAAATTATTAAAGTGTCAGGTAAATCTAGGTTTTTCAACAAGGCTAAACTAAAAGAAAAATTATTTTTTTATGGAATGTAAGTATCCTGCTGAAAACACGATGATGGGAAAAAACTGATTAAGTACAGATAACATTTATATTCCCTACTATTCTCCCATCCTCCCCCTTGTTTCTCCATGCATAAGCAATTAAGATCATTCCCAGCCATGTGCCAGTTCAGCTTTGCTGCAATCACATTAAGGCAAAGAGACAAGATACTGCCTATTCCCTACCCCATCCTTCTGGGGTAGTACAGAGTAACATAAACCATGTAAGAAAGATTCAGAGGTGCTCTAGAGAGATGCATTCTTGTGTGGTCTTATTCCCTGCTTTATGTTCTGCAGTACTGAAGACAATAGGATGACACATGGACTGGAGATAGATCCATGCATACTTTCCTTTGTAAGTCAGGGTTTCCAATGAAAAGCATTGGAAAACTGAGATACATGCCCAAAGTTCAGCTCAGCCTGAGCCTTGGGGTCCAATTTTCGCCTCAATCAGAAATAATTTCCCTTAACCTAAAGGATTCATAACCATGCAAAATCAGTGCGTACAGGCCAAACTCAAGCCACATGTGGTAAAAAGGACTTTTAACAACAAGAAGGATGTTAAGTGAACACCACGTATTTTTTTCTCAGTCTATCCCCTCACACACAAACCACAATTTCCAGATTCTGGAAGCTGCTTTGCCTCATTCCTCTAGCTTACTGGAAGAACAAACTAGCCTTAGTCATGCACAGTCTACCTTAATCACTGTTTTTACCTAACTCCTACGAATACTACATAGAATTTGAAAAACTGGTGTCGCAAGGAAGTCATTCAAGCGAGGCTTGGACTTAGTTGATAAAAAGACTTAATTCTGTCTTGGAGAACAAAACTGGTTTAATCAAAGGGATCTGGGTTCCCTCAGCCCAGGCCTTGCAGCTGGTACCTGGGACCCTTGCGGCTGATGAGAGGGTGCTCTCCAGTGTGAGATCAGAGAATGGCACAGCAGCAAAAGAGCTGTGTTTCAGCAAGTAAAAGTATATGTGCGTTCTTAGACAGCCACCTAGTGAGTTTAGTGAGGAATCAAGAGCTGGAAGAAAATTCAGTGAACTCGTACAGAGCCTGGAGTTACACCACAAATACAGTGCTAAAACCGTGCTAAAATTAGCCTCATAAAATTTTTGCCTCATAGTCGATGCAGTAGCAGAGCAGAAGGGCTCTTGAATTACTTCACACTTCTGAGACAAGATTCCTCATCACCTTATGTCTCTAGAAATCAATGTTCGGGTGAGAGTTCAAGTATTAAAAAAGATGTCTGAAGGTTAAGTGAATTTCAAAATTTTGTTTAGGAACAAGTATATGTGCATGTTTATATAAATAAATATATATTCACCTCACCTTTTTCTTAGGTACCCATTTCTAAATCAAAACAGTACCATTGACTGAAAACCCTTACACCATGCAGTATAAAAAAAGGGACAAAGTCCAGAAGGAGAGATCCTTAGAACTACCCCTGGGAATTCACGCAGACAGCCCGCTTCACCAGCATGTTTGTATTCTACCATTTCTGCTAACCTAAATTTGAATGTGGTTGTGAAAATAACATGAAGTCTTTTGAGTAAGACAAGAACCTATAAGCTCAGTTCGTATCAGGAATAGCACTTGCATTTGCTAGTTGTGTGTGCTGAAGTCTAGCTCTGTGAAAGAAAAGAAAAAAAAAAAAAGCCCTCAACCATAAGGGTCCACAGAAAAAATGTTCAGGTATGATTTCTGAGTTTGCCTTTGCAAAGTTATTCCAGGGAGACCTCCAACAAAGTTTCACACTTACAGTCTCGTATCTGTGCTAGTGCTCTGGATGTTCACAGAGCCACAACGTGCAACTTTATCCTTATGTTAGAAAGCCGCAGAATGTGTGGAATTATAATGAAGCAGCCAGAGCTGGCACCTCATCAGTCCAGTGGTTACCTATTAACCACTGCTTGCTAAATTACTTTTTGCTATAAAGACCACTTGCGAGAAGAAAGCTCCCAGATGGTCTCCTTTTGTAACTGTGCTCATTGAAAGGAAAATGAAAAAAAAGATCAGCTGAAATAAAAAATTAAGACACGAGTGGAAAACCTGATCAAAACCATGGTTCTTCAAAGTTTTATCTAATATTAATATGCCACAGAATAGCTGCAGGGGGGTGAGTAGGTCAAAGAAGAAACAATTAAACCCTGCTGATGATACTCTGTTTGGGATGCTGTAGAATTGCTACTTAGGTATTTACTGCCTCCCAAAAATCAGATACAGAAAACTGCCATAGCTGCAGATTGTGTCAATCCTGAACTATTGCTGCAGCCTTGGACATAGTTTCTTTGTTCTTAATACTCTTACAGTGTTTGTAAGCCCCAAGTCCAACAATATAATAATATACTAAAAATAGCTATGAGTGCGCTTTGAATTCCTTGCAGAAACATCAGCTTTACATGCCTAATTAAATATCCTTGACACACAAAAAATAATTGCAAGGAGAAAGAAATCTCCCTCATGAGGGCCAGATGATTTTAATTAGGTCTCACTCAAAATCTTCCTAGCCTCACATGGCTCAGCTCACTACAAAACACCCAGTCACACTGAGATTGCATGCTGTGCTCCAGGCCTCTCCTTCCCCTTTCACACTGGTTGCTGCTCTTCTGCCCCAGTTTCTCCCTGTTCCTTAAGAATTTACTGCCATCCAGCCCTCAGAGCTCCAGTTCTGAAACTCCCCAGACACGTGGGGCTGGTGCCATTTGCTGATTTCTTATTTTTTTATACCTCAGGAAGAGCTAGCCTGCACATATGGTGTGCTTCTGTCTAGAAGCTGAACATATGCACAAAGGTTCCATACAAAATCTGTGGAGGAGGAGAAACAGTATTTATTTATTCCAGATAAGAGTTACAGCCCCTTTATCCTCCCACAGACACAAGCAGGTCTGCTCTCAGCCCAGCAACTGGAATATAAACTCGATCTCACTGCCTTCCTTAGAGGGCGAGAGGGGTTAAATCCTGATGGCAGCTCACCAGACCCTGAAGGGTATCACCAAAGGGAGTGTGGGTACCACCACCAACAGAAGAGATCCTGGCAAATTCACACTTCTGCCACCTCCCTCCACAAACCTCAGTTTTCATCTCTCTTGTACCCAGGGAGGAATTTGTGCCACAATGCCGTGGTGTTCTGTGACCGTGCCAAGACATGTGAGAGAAGCACTTTTTAGTGTCCCAGTTCCAATTCAGATATTTAAGGCTTTGGCATTAAAGAACTGGGGCATCTCTAAAGCACAGTCTTCCACCTCCCCCTTTCCCAGCCATACTTAATAATAGTTAAGTACTAAAGTTTATACTCTATGAGAATTGGAATGCTATGAATACCCAGTTTGCTCTAAGTAGGTATTTAAAAAATACTAGAATGATTTCATCCACTTCAGCATAACAGATATTGGTTGTCATAGTTAACAAAGTCCTGCAGTTCATTTCTGTGTGACTTCTCCTTTCCTGGTCCTGAATATTTTTAAGCATAGACTTTTGATTTTTTTGTGTGTGTGCGTACTATGGGTTCAAACATATCCAGTATTAAGTGTCACAAGCCTCATCCTGGCCCTGAATGACTTTTGTTTATTACAGTGTTTTATCCGCATCTTGCAATGACTTCTGAATGTTTTTTGTTTGTTCGTTTTTAAATGCCAAATCAGGGAGTCTGGCAAATTATAACTTACAAGATTAAATTCCAGCTGTTGGAAAGACTTACAACATGGAACATAGACCTTCTGAAACATCTCCACTATAGTGCTATATTTCTCCTCCACTTGGGGTCACCTACAAGTGCTCCCCAAAGGGCTACTGGTTCCCAGTGCTCCCCTGTTGCTGGAATTCAGCACTTGCAGGTGCTGCGTGTGACATTTTGGTCTGAACTTCTGCCAGCCACCTGCACAGCGCTGAGGTTTCCAGCTCTGCTGTTAGGAGTTCTATTCCTCCATGCTGGGTTTTTTTGGTTGTTTTTCATCTTACTTCTAGTACTGCAACTTGCCCAGGAATTTTATCAAGAAATCTGCTCCCAGTTATGGTTTATACACACAAGCCTCTTTAAAGCGACAGTCTCCACAGTTTCCATGATTCCTCTGTGTGCTTCTCCAGTTTAGTACAGATATCTGAAGACCTTACTAGCAAAATTTAGAAGCCTTTCTCTTTAATTATTAGAGGTTGAAGCAACAAAATTAGATTAAGAGTCATATTTAATTTGGCCAAAGAAAGAAAGCTGCTTAGTGCTGTTGTATTAAGGTAGTATTATACTAGTGATTACAGTTATAAAAGTACTCTAACCTGAAGCAGTTACTTTAGCTCTGAAGCCATGCCTATATTCAGCTTCCTACCTACATGTATAATTCTTGCTTTTATGCAGCTCACCTGAAGTGCAAGTAAAATTCATTCCTACCAGACTACGCAGCAGGTATTGCTTCTTAACACTTGAGAATGTATAAAATATAGTTCCTTTACGTTAGACATACAAAAGTTATAGCATATGTTTTTCTTTTAGATAATACCTGTATGGCACATATTTCTACATTATGTGGTTAAAAACTTTTCAGTGATGATCCCAAAAAACTGTCCTTCAGAATACCTGAGTTCCCCTGGAGTAGTTTGAATGTGTGTTCCCATCATATGTCTAGAGGTCCCTTTCTGACAGTATTTGACATCTGTTCCTGCAAAGCTGATGAGTATTGCATGTTTATAGATATCTGCTATGGAGAAACACCTTTCTTGTGAAACCTGATACAGAGTTGTTCCCCCCACCCCATGACCTTTTGCTCTGACACAACCTTGTAACCAGAATCACCCCATGAAGTACTGATTAATAGCCATAAGACATTGAAGAATTTAAGCTTGTAGAAGCAATAATGTGAACAACTTCTGAACTTACAGGTAAGTTCAGGCATAGCCTGCACTTTTGTTCTAGGACTTCGGTTCATTCATTTGACAATTTATTCAATACTATTGCTCTGCTGTATTAAGTGAAAAGTCTAGGCAGGACCTGAAAGGATCCAAGGAATTGAAAGCAGACCAACTTTCTGTGGCCCCTGGAAAAATATCCAACTTCTCATATGAATGACCATTAAGATGCATCCATCTTTCTGTGGTTTGAAAATAAGGACAGGACTGAGTATCTTTGTGATCATGGCCTTAACCTTTAATGATTCAGGGCAAAAATATCCTTCCAGGGTCTTCTAACTTAGAAGGAAATCCTACCATTCTCTCTGGTAAACTACCCCTGTAAATGGAAATTCGGTATCCTCCAAAGCCTCTGTAAAATACTCTAAGTAAGACTAGCAAAATTAGAGCCATGTATTCTCTTGCAGAGGACAGTTTGCTGGATTTTTATTGCTTGCCAGATCTTTAACTACAGAAACATTCCTTTTAAAACTTCATAGACCTTTCACAAAACAGAGTTCGGATTATTTTATTGTTTCTATCCCTGATTTACTAACTGGAGGTTTTCTTTTTATGTTGTGAAGGCAGGCAAGAGCATGAAATTACAGCTGAAGCTGGTGAGAACTTGAAATATGGAACTACTAAAAATTCACCTTGGATGTCAGAGTAAAGCCATTTTACAGGAGTAACATTGTACATCGACATAACATGCTCAACACTCTCAAACATATGAAATTAAACATGTACTGGAAATTATTTTATTATGCTTTTATTTTTTCAAATTTGACATGCTGACACAGAATATGGCAGAGTAACCCACAGTACTAGGAAAGCATATGTTTAGATCTCCAGTGTACTTTATGTAAGGGTTTGTGTTATCCTGTGAACATGAAATACACAAGAACACAAATTTAACTATTAAAATTTGCTCAATTTTTTTGACAAATTCAATTGAGCTGCAATCAACCAAACTAATGCTCTGTGTGCTTGCAAAAGATGCTCTACCGACGTGACTTGCCTGAGATTCTTTGCAGGTAGCAAAGTTTCAAAGTCATAACAAGAATTTGAGAACAAACCCTACATTTGCTGGATGACGTGCTTGCAAAAACTAATTTGTTCCATTTTAGTGAAAACAACCTCAGAGACACCAAGTTGTCACACTTTTTGTAAAATAGGAGAAATGTTGACCCATCTGAGAAACTAAGATATACCTACTGGTTTAATAACATTACATGGATTAACAGTATGCTTGCATTGATAATACCACAGGGCTTAGACAACAGGGCCAATAGAAACATGCTACTGAGCTTGGCGATAACTTCTCTCTCGTCAATGTTGCTCAATGCTGAGCCTATCTAGTTTTGGAGAAAGTCTCCTATTTTGGATCTGAAAGAAATTTATAAAAACCCCTCTCTGTTTTCACAGATTTAGGAGATTTAAATTCAGGCAGTCTGTGAAACTTCATAGACGCAAAAACTTCCCACAGCTCATCTAGAACTTAAAAGAGGTGTTTTCTCATTCTATTTGATGTTTTACACTCTTCATGTGAGACAACTCCCGCCACTGATCTCCCCTAGCGGTCTTAAATTCAGAACAAAAGTGTTGTATCATAGAAGCAGACGGCATGGTGAGATGGTAGAGTAAGTTGTAGACAAACTCCTATGTCATCTGGGAAAACTCTGAAAACAAGTTACAGGTGTTTAGATTATTACAAAACGAATGGTAAATCCTTCCTTGGTACACTTTTTGGACGCTATTAGAAGAAATGCTGTAACAACCATCCCCAGTGGTGTGCTACTCTTGCTGTTCAGTATCAGTAAGACCTGAAAACTTTTAATGTTTTTGCCCCTTGTTTCTGTATTTACACATCAATAGGGCTGTGGAACAAAACTGCAAAGAGGCTACCACTAACAGGCTCTGAAAACACGGGAAGAAAGAGCTTGTAGAGGTCCCCAACTATGGGTTGTTTTTATATAAACATATGAGGAATTGATCAAAGGTCGGTGCGAGATTTGGAGGAGCACACCATGCAACTGGGAAAGGTATGGAACAAGACAACTGTTCAGGTAGACCTGACTGGCTTGACCTGCTTGCTAGATTAAAATGTGTCCAGGTTAAACCTAAGCAGTATAAAGTCTATGTTACGCCGCTCAGAGCACACTAGAAGGGGTGGCTCCTTACAGCTACAGTTACAAGTCTAGAGAGGTGATGGCCTACTTATGGTCAGACAGATCTGGTGAGACTTTGCTTAAGGGGATTGCCACCTTCAAAGTACAGACCAGAAGTAGCTTTGGTTTAATTCAGATCATGGTAAAATCATCAAGATGGTACATGGGGGAAACCTTGCATGAAGAATGGCATGATTCTTAATATAATGACTTTCTATTTCTTTCTGTGATTTCACTGTAGCATTTCTCTCCAGCCTTCTGAAAGCACTATATAGAAGTACAAGGCAAAACACCTGCACCGCTACAAGAAGCGGGATCCTTGCTTCCTTCCAAGAGGAAAGTCTGTACATAAATATAGTTCAAACGTTTCCAGCAAGTGACAAAACTCAACAAGGAACCTCTTTACAGTTTCATGTTATACCTATCTATTTCTGAGCTACCTTTGCCAGTAACATCCTCTCTGAGTTGATAAAAATTGAAGGATGTTTATTAATGTTACACCTGTTCCTTTAATATGCATCTCCAAAAAGGTGTTTAATGAGAGTGCCTTTCATAGCATGTAACCAAGCTCTCTAACCCGCACTTCACAAGCCTACTTCATTGAACCAGGCACTAAACACAATGCATAAATGAGCAATTACATTCGTATTGTTTGCCTGAAGGTTTTGCACATATGTGGATCTACTCATATGCTTTAAGAAAAAATACTCCTGCAAGTGAAAACATGAATGTGTCCTTAAAATTGCCCTTCTGAAAATAGCTCAGCCTATTTGTAAGAATTCCCGCAACTTAGCACATGCTTCATCTTTAGCTCAGAGTGTTAGCCAAGTAATAATCAGCACTCAGCAAGAATTAGAAAGCCAGTTTGTCACAGTGAGGTCATGGAGAAGATTATTCCTGCTTTATGTCTCCATTTGTAATAAATATTCCATAGCCTGTCATGGAAAGGATGTAGAACATATTTATACTTCCAACCTCTCTTTTCACATACAATTCATCAACTTGTTCTAGTAAATTCAATAGCAGCCTATTCCCTTTTGTCTTTTTTTTACCTGCCTTATGGCTCAGAAGAACCAATGATCTACCTTAAGAGTGCAATGGAGACATTGTCTACCTTTGAAAGTTAATGTAGTACAGATCTAGATTAGCAAAGGTATTTAGGTATTTCCTTTTAAGGTAGAATATAAGTGTATAAATTTTCCTCTCAGGGTCAAGTCAAACATATGATGCAGTCACCTCATATTTAGGCTGCTTATGGCCATCTGTTGAGATATCATGATTCAATTTCACAACTTCATCTTATTCCTATCCAAGTATTTACTGCCAGATAACTGTGGAGTTAGAAAAGCAGCCTACATGACAGTGCAATGGCTATCTTTTCCTCTTTCATAAACACTTTAAGGAAAATCTAGTGCATTTCTCAGAACAGAAACATTCCCTTCTCTGAAAAAGGCAACAGGAAACGTGAGCAGTGTCTCACTACGTGGC
>VYZV01039080.1:12804-25229 GCA_013401275.1 Pandion haliaetus | reverse complement strand
AAAAAAAAAAAAAAAAAAAAAAGGTAAAGAAGCATGGTTTGTCTCAAACTAGCTGGTGCAGCCTCTCGCCTGCAGGTAGAGCAGTGCTCTGCCACCATCGCCAGCCCTGCCGGAGGCTGGCAGAAGCGTGGTGGTGGTGACATCAGCCCGGGGAGAGGGAGAAGGGTGGGCAGAGTCACTGGGGCTGCTTGTTCTGCACAGGCATGCGGGAAAGGGTTTCTTTCGTATGCTGTCTAATAGATTCAGCCTTTTATTTTATAATATAATTAAATAACCAAGCCTTTGTGAGGCTCCTGAATTCCTTTAATTTAGCGGCAGCACAGAAGCTGAATTCAGAGCATTCATGGGCCTGTACTATCTCCCTGACTACTTGCCAGGTCTATTCATGCTGTTCTGAGTGCAGGAAGTTCTCACATTCATTCAGAGTTGGGGGGGTTGGGGGTGGAAGGCGTTGTGTGGTTGGCTTTTTTTTTTTTTTTTTTTTTTTTTTTAAGCAAGGGAAATGGTTATAAGGAAAATTCTACAGCAATTCCCTGGGACCAATTTACCAACTGTTAATCAGTGAGTAAATAATGGGAACAGTTTATACACTTGGCAGCTCTTGAGAAAGAGCAAAGAATCATGAGAAGTTCACAGTCCACAGCCCCAAGATAGCTGAATACTTTGGTATGTTAGGATTTGTCTGAACAGGGGTAGACCAGTACTTTTTTGTTAGCACATGTAATCTTATATATTCTGAAGTACTGAGTTTGATGAGGAAAACTTTACTCTGGCTTGTGGTAGCTGGCTGCTTATACTTAACTTGCTCAAGTTAAATAATTCTTTCTCTACTCGAGTTTTAACGCTCTAGCCAATATGTTCATCATCTTTTCCAGACGGTTACTAATGCTTTCTTGAGGAGGGGATGAGGAAGTGTATTTGCTGCCCAGTGAGGGGGAAGCTGGGAACAGTGGCTTTCCTTTGGTTCAAGGGAAGGGTAGAGATAGAGAGGACAAGAAGGTGAAACAAAACTGAGAAAGCAATGACTAAATCAAAGTGAGTAGACAGGAAGTACAAAACACTTTGCAAACTTAAGCATTTATTTAACTTCCCAGGAAGTGTCCCACATCTCTAATCTGTGGTATCTAATCTTTATAACTAGATACCACAGTGATAGACATAATTGACATGTGTACAGTGTACAGGAGAAAGGAAAGTGACTTCTCAGTGTGGGTATTCTGCTGGTACAACTGATGTGTTGTGGGAAGTGCGCAGCTATCTAGGGCGAGTATAGCAGGTATTCCACAAGTTGCATTTTCACCAAAACAAGCAGACTTGGGGTAGTATAGACTCTCCTGCAGAGCTGGTGTTCGCTTGTAAACTTCTGTGTCTGGATCCACAAAATGGAAAGAGAAGTGCTTGACAGAACAGTGGGTATATATCATTTGGTAACTGTGAATGAGCAGGAAAGTCCATAGCTGAAAACTTTTTGTGTAGACGGGGTCAGCTATATCTTAACACATTCCATCTGGAAACTGAATTGGAGGTGGGGAACCCAAAGTTTGTCTCTCTGGCTCATAGGATGTACTGAAGTACACGTTTTTATGCTGGGGTATAAAACTTGCAAGCCGATGTACCCTTACAAATAATGTTTTAAACTTAGATTACCTTAAGGCTTAGTAATCACCTTTATAAGATTCTACCTTTATTGCAGTCCTGGTGTGCATAGGACTTAATGATCCCCTGCTATGAGACTTAATTTGCTACAGTGATGTTGTCCTACAACTTCCTGTTCTCCTGAAAACTGGAATGGGTTTCTGAGTTGCATTCCTTTCCTTTGTAATTTCTATAAGGAAAAGCATTGCCCTTATACTCTGACAGTGAGCATTTAGGTTCTTTTTGCCCTTTTCGCTTTCCATCCTCTAGCTTGAAAGTTTTAGAAATCAGTCTGAATTCCTCTTCATGAGATTGTGTTGTGAATGAAGTAGTTTTCTTAAGGTGCTGTAGTTTCTGGAGTCGTGGTCTGTTAAGAACATTTACGTGTGGATTATGGCACATGTTACCACACGTGCAACTGTGTGAATGTAATGCCAAATGTCTAGATTGTTCTAGCAAAAACAAGGGGTGTAAAATTACTGCTGTTGGATACCCTTTTCATATTGCTCATTTTTTCTTTACTTAGAACTACAAGTTTTGATTCTGTTTTGTATTACAAGTAATAGTGCTGAATATCTATGGCAGCTTTTTCCTTTTAAAACAGCTTACCATCTTAAGCTATAAAAGTACTATGACAGCTTTGCTTTTTACAGATTTATATTAAAAACCTTCTGCTTGCCCGTATGTATAAAATTATATAATATAAGTTTTAATCTCTTCAGAATTTAGAAGGTCATTACTTAAACTTACTCTGTGAATCCAATTTCATAACAAGACTAAAAAGTGCATGGAAGCACACATTTGCTTCAAGGTTGGTTTTCTGGTATTTTTTTAACAGCTTGTGAAAGTCTTTAGCAAAATGAAGATAAATAGCATCAGCTATTCCACACGTTCTTGAGTAGTGGAGGAGGGGAGTATGTCAGTTGAGGGAAGATTAACAAGTTAAAACTCCTGTTGCCAGGCAGCCCAAGAAGCGAGTTGGCACCACTTGGAAATGAGAGCAAATTATGGGTTGATGTTGGAGCAGAGTGGACAATGGAGAGAGAAATAGAGAAAATGAAGAGAAACTTGACTTTTTAAATTAGCTTGTTTCTGCTTCCAGAACACAACATACTAAAGAGAAGGAAACTTATCTTTGAAAGTCTAACTGTATTGTGAGTAAGAGGAGAACTGGTCTACACTGGAAGTGTAATTCCCTTCCCTTTTTTATTATTATGGCATGTTATGGTGAGTTAATGACGGCTGTTATAAAATGGGATGTTTGAACATGTGTAATTATACTGCTGCTCCTCCTAGCTGTAAGAGTTGTGAGTAGATGAATGCTCAAGAGTCACCCGTTCTCCTGTAATGCCAAGTCTTTTTGTTTAGCTTCTGGCTTATATAAGTGAGTTGAGCATTTGCCACAAGATGCTTCATGCAAGATACTACCAACTGTTAAGTACCAGTCTCCATAGGATTGTGTTGTTCTCTCTGCCTTTCTAATGTGGTATTGGGGAGCCATTACACAGGTAAACTAACAGTCAAAGACTTACTGTGTGGATGAGCTTTACATATAAAAATGTCTTGGTTTTCAATGAAAGCCTCTTCTTACATGTCTCTTTTCCCCACCATCAGTGGTGTAGTGTAGGGTCTGCTCTGTTGAAATGTATGCCTTTGTAAAATTAAACTTGTCAGTGTGTGTGTGTTTAGCGGAATGTTGTAAGATAGTAATTAATGCTGTAGCCATCATGTGAATGGAAAATATTTCTGCAAACATGTCTATATATCTAGATACTTAAGAGGATAAGATTAGGCTTTGGAATTTCCCTCTGGTCCTGTTTAACTTAGTCAACTCTTAGACATGCTTTTATTATGGTGATAATGGTTATCTGCCATTGTTTTACTTTAATGTCAATGTTGCACTGTCCTTTGTAAGCGTGTAATGTGCAAACCAGTAGCAGTTGGTGCAAATCAGGACAGTCAGATGGAAGTTATGTTGTTACGTTCTGTCATCTGGCAAGTTTCCATAATTTCTTCAGTTTCCTTGTAAGTTTAAAAACTGTTGTTGTGTAGCGCCTTTCTTGAAAATGTTTTAATATTTCTACTGTAAACTTTGGAAATTCGAAAGTACGGTATTACAGGTGTATATATTCATTCACTGGTCTTCGGTGTTTGCATTTTATAATGAGTATAAAAGACTGTTTTAGCTGGGACTCTTAACTTCTCCTACGATTCTTGTGTCCATACAGGATAAAACTTCACTGTGTATTCTTACTGATACAACAGTGCTGTGTTGTTCTTTTGATCTACATATTTTTGTGGGTAAAAAAACCGTGCAGGTAACTCTGGTTGGACTCACCATATTGTCTGCTTTTATTTCTTTTCTTTTTTTTTTAATTATTTTTAACTTTTGCTTACCTATTTTGAGATGAGCAATTACTTAGGAAAGCTTTGGGCTAGATGTCGAAATTTGTGGTGCCTGGTCCTTTCCCCTCCATATTGCTGAAAATTATGAGCAACATTGTTTTAGCACACACATTTCTTCCATAGTTCTGTTAAAACTATGGGGGGGGAAATGGTGAATTTCCTTTTTTTTTTTTTTTTTTTTTTAATTTCTTCCCTTTCACTTTGTTATTTCATCTCTAGCAGTAAGCATTCCTCAAAAAAAGAGGTAATGCTATCTTGAGCAATTGAATAGTAGAAAAAAACAAGTGACAAGGTAGTGTTTTTCGATGGCTTTCTATGAAAGAGGAGACATGATGGTTTGACAGAGCAGCGGCAGCCACAAGGAAGGCAGGTTCCAGAAGGCATTGGTAAAGCATGAGTGCAATGAGAGAATAGTCTCTGTAGGCTATGCATGCGGTTCAACTCTGCTGCAAATATAAGCACTGAAATCCTTAGTCCCAAGAGTGCTTGAGTGCAAAGTTCATTCTGTACTGAAGCTTTTCACCGAATGTATCTATCATGTGCCTTTCTGCATCTAGTACAAGGATTCCTGCAAGTCACAGGAATACTAACAGAAAGCTAACTTCCTTGCCGCACATAAAAAGGAGGAAAACATGTACTAGAAGCATGTTAGTCCTCAGCTGACTTGCCCTTTGCAAGCAGTATTTGCATGGTGGGGGGGACCCTTGCATCATTTTTCAGTGCAGCCGCCTGTTGCATCACTGCTCCTGCTGCCCCCGAGCTCTCCCCAGGCTTCTCCTGGCTGGGGTTTTCTGTAGCAAGTTCAGAAACCTCTGGGCTCGTGTCCTTGTGTTGGGACTTCTCTCTTGGAAGTTGGAGGAGCGAATGCTTGCGAGGTGGAGATTTTTCTTCTCCCCCCTCCCCGCCCCCCCCCGGCCCCCTGATATGACTGACATGACAGAAAGTCACAAGAGCAGCAGCCTTTTGATTTCTGCAGTGTGCGGGTGGGCAGTGCTGCAAGCAACAGCATTCACCTATCTTCCGAGGAAACCTTCCAACAAATTGGCTGGGCACTGTGCCGTGCTGCTGCATGGTTGTTTAAAGCAGTCAAGCATTCTTCCATTTTAACTGGCATCTGTCCAGAGCTGTGTTCGGGTTGTGAGTATTAACACAGATGTTTGATGTGGCCCTGATGTTGAAACTTGTAACAGTTTGCATTAGCAAGTTACTAGGCTAAATCATGTAAAACTCCAGTGGCTGCAAATCTCTTGTTTTAATAAAACCTCCTGTTAGCTTCTAATCCGGTGTATGATTAGTTGCAAGAAATCGTTGGAGCACTTTTCCAGAGTCTTAATTTGCTGAGGAATCAAGTTGTTACTTGAAGGACTCAGTTCTTCCTTTCCCTTGACTTCTGTCTGAAAAAAAATTTAGATTTGGGAACTTAAAGATTCTAAATGTAAAATCTAGAAGAAAAAAAATGGAGGAGGTGGGAGGGGTTTGAAGGCAGAAATTGCTTCAGGACCCTAATAAAATGGAAAGAAAACAAGTCTTCTTTTAACATCTTTATCTTTAAGCTTTATTTCTGCCTAGCTTCATAACAGGGTAGGTAAACACTACTGATCAAGTATGTTATTTTAATTTTTGTACACTTTAAACCTTAATCAGACTTCAGAGTGTTGCTTTTAAGCTCAGAGGCAATTATCTAGATTACTGAGATTAAATATTTGTGATTGTTGGAGTTTTACTGCAGCTTCTTTTGGCTGTGTGTACTTTCTACTGCAGAAGAAAAAAATGCAGTCATAGGCAAGGGCATTGCTGTTGTAGTGGTTTTAGGGGCAGACAAGGGGGGATGGAGAGAGCAAATACAGAATTTCCTGGGCAGGGAGGTGGTGCAGGCTGTTCTGCCATCTCGATTGCCCTATTGCCTGTTAAAAATTACTCATTTTTAATTAAATAGAAGAACAGATCATCCTTCTTTAGTAATGCAGCTTGGTTTACAGCAAAGGAAGGGTTCTAGGTGTTTTTTTTTGTTTTGTTTTGTTTTTTAAATTGTTTCTGAAGAGACCTTGTGTGCTGTCCTGAACCGCTGCTTTTGGAGGCTCTGGGGAGTCTGTCACTGTGTGCACAGCTTCGGGGAAATCTGACCCTCGAGTGCCAAAGGGCTCTCTGGGCTGAAAGAGGATGAAATCTGTTTCCTTTCAAGAGATTTCTGTACTGAAGACAGGGCTCTGTTACATTTCTTCTAGAAAACATCTTGAAGAACCTGCTTTCCTAAGGCCTGGGTTTAGGTGGGGCTTTTTGCTGAACTCTTCTGGATATCTGTTAAAAGGAGAACATGCTGTCTTGTGCTTACTAGACTGCTGGGCATGGTTAAGTAAAATGTATGTGATCTGTGACTTGAAGAATCTTGTTATTGGTTGTTATTTCTTTCAGCCCATAGAAATACATGAGAGTGGGATAAGCTTTCTGAAAGAGGGATCTTGGTTTGTCTGGGTGGGTGCATGTGGTGATGCCGGCTCAGTTTTTACTGAGGTGGTATATGTAACAATTCTGTGCTCTGTTAGCATAGTCTTTTTTTCCTCCCTGCTGTGGACTAACATGCAGTATTTTTTTTTCCAAGATTGGCCAATCTTTATAATGGATGATAGCAGAATTTTGTATCAAAGAAACTTTTTTTTCTTTTCTTGTTACCGCAACTGAAGGTAAGGAATAAAGACCATGCTTTGGAGTCACCTAGAAGTGGTGCCTGTTGTTGCGCTTGGTGCAGTTGATCTTACATGTTTGCATGGGCCTGATGCTGCTCACTAGGGCATACCCCTTGTAGGGCTGCCTTCCATAGGCAAGTTGTTCCATCCTGATGTCTGCAAGACACTGAGTCTGAAAAGCATGTTCTGGGGATTCAGATGTGTAGTGTTAAGCAGGCAGTGCTTCTTGTCATCTCCTTTTTCCAGTATTGATACTTGGGGGCTGCAGAGAAGTCTAAGGTAGATGAGTGTCAGTACCATTACCTGTGCCTGTGGACATCTTTTGCATAGCTGAACACGGAGTAGTGGTGTCTAACTGTGCCCTCTTGTGCACGTGCATTTTCTTATTAAAAAGGTTCTGTATAATGGGGACTGCAAAATCAGGTGGTACTGATGTGACATTGTTTTTAAAACATCTTAAAAATCTTATTTTTGAAGTATCTTAAGTGAGGAGTTTGCCTCTATCTCGAGCAGTTGTTGAATTCTCACAGGCTTCTAACTTAAGCCTTCTTAAAAATAAATGTGTAAATATTTACATGGTACCTTTTTTTCAGTGAGTGTCCTCCCACGTCTCCTGCTGCATACCATCCAATCCACATATTATAGGCTATAGTTAATAATATATTGAACCTGTGCAGTTATTCTATATTAAGTATGATGATAATGTGATTTTAGCACTGATAAATCAAAAACTTTAAACTCCAGGTGCCTTCACCTTTGTTAATTCTAGTGTCTGGATGCTGAAAGTAGACAAGTTGCATACAGTTCAGTGAGTGACTAGCTTTTGTAGGGGTACAAAGGGACAAAGCTAGAACACAAAATTCACAGTGTCTTTCCTTCTTCAAGTTTGAGACCCTTCTGTCAGCTAGGCTGTTTTGTGTAGGAATCATAAAATGTGTATACAGGCTGCACATATAAAACTTCCTTTCTAAAACAAAGGGAACTGTATCAGTATGATGGGTAAAAGGAACTTGTCTTCCTATTTTTAAAGAACTCATCAAGGAGAAAGTTGATCTCCTCTTTCCTTCTCCTTCCAGGTGCTGGGTTGTCACCTTGCACACAAGGTTTGCTGGTTGTGCAATTAGTGTTTTGACGTTTGACTCCACAGGCGGCTTTCTTACTATAGAGTATTGCATGATGTGTTCCAGCTAAAGAAAACATTTTCAAAATTCTTAAATGACAATTAAAAATGAACTAGTGATGTGAGGAATTTGGAATAAAGATGACTGCACTTCTAAACACAAAAATTGAAGGTTAAGCCTGAATGCCCTAACTTGCATAACTTTTAAAGACTTAAGCTCCAGGCATAAACAAAACAGTCCATCCTGCTCTTCTCCAGAGTAGCACTTGGTGCAGATTAGAGAATTGCTGTGGGGTAACTTGCACAGTAGTAGTAGTATCATGTTGACATATCTGCTGGCATCCTCTGGATCCAGAGGTCAGTAGAAAAGACTCAAAGGTAGGAGAAATTGGTATGATATTATGAGGTTGATTAAAACTAAACATTTTGCACTGCTACTGGTACTTGTTTTTTTTTCCACTCGGTTTCTCCACTGTGCAGGTGGCCAAAATGTTTGAAGGAAGTCCTTTTGCTTTGTGGTGTGTGTTTGTTTTTCCTGGGAGACCCTTTGAGAAAAAGATTCTTCTGGCCTGCCTTGTTGAAAAAGAAAGCAGAGCACCAGATAGAGAACTGTTCTGCAGGGAGAAGTCATCTCTGTTAAATCTTTTTGGAGTTCCACATTTCAACTGGGTATCTGGGTCGTATTTGTGGCATGGGGATTTTTTGGGGAGGGATTAAAAGAGCCGTATTTTGGTCAGTATTACCTTGCTGAGGTTTATCTAAAATTCATCAGCTTGTGCAAGTTGACTGGTTACTAGGTAGTATTGCTGTATAAAATAATTATGTAACTTCTTTTGCAGCAGTTCTGTTGACATGCAGGTGAAATGCTCAGAGTTGACTTCCAGAGTAGAAAGTGTTGGCTGTCAAATATAAATTTTAAAACACAAATTAAAAATGGGTTGTTGTTATACTAATCAGATGTGCTTGCTCAAATTTAAAGCAGATGTATCCTGAGAGATTTAAGAAGGTTTTTCTTATTTCTCTGTCTGTATTGTAGTGGGAAGTATGTTGGGGTACTTACATGAGCACTGTTGGATATATTCGGTGCTGTGTGTTCTCCCAGAAGCATGGTTAGACAGAGAACAGACTGGCTAACAGGGCAACAGGGTAGCTTGGGCAGCTGTTTTAATAGGAAGATTTTATGTATTCAGACACTGTTTTGAAAGAAGCTGGGTTGGTTTGTTGATGGCGTTGCTCCAGAACTTCATTGCCCTCCCTGAAACTCACATCCAGACTATAGCCAAAATGAATTGATGGCTTTACCTGTTTGTTCTTATGCTAAGATTCTAATGCTAAGAAGGAAAAAAGCTTAAGCATAAAGACTCATTTGAGTGGGGGAGGGAGAAAAGAAAAAGGGATGTGTGTGTTACATTGTCCCTTTATCCTCACTCATCCCCATGATGAGCTCTATTGCAAAGACTTAGAAGGAAGCGCTCTCCTAAGACAGTATTGGCTAGGGTGTTCATGTATAACTGGGGGAAAGAAACATGTGTTGTACTGATCCCCTCAGAAATATGGCATATGGTGCTAGTTCCAGGTCCTTCTCCTTGAATGCAGGTGACTATTGTAGAAAAGGAATGCCTCAGGTAATTGAGAAAGGAATTTACAAAGTTGGGGGGGTTACTTTAGATGCTAGCAAAATGAAGGTTGGGGAGGATTTGATCTAAACCTAAATGCTTGGGCTTGAATACATCCAAAACTCAAAGTGCTTTTACCCTCTCTTTAACACAATGTTGTTTCAGTCGTCTCTGAACTGCGAACTGAACTGAAATGTAAGCAAAATAAATGTGATTTGACTCTGATGTAAGTGAACGTTTGTTAGGAGTGTGTCTGTCTCAAAGTTTCTCAGCTACTTCTTGTAATGAGATTTTCAGAATTAGCCTGACTTGAAGACAAATGAGCTGTGCGGGAGAAAAGTAGACATTAGTCTGAGCATGTTGTAACTCTCATAGATGCTAACGTCCTCTCTCAGTACTGCACTACTTCTTAGCATTTAAGATCTTTCCCATCTAAAAACATGGTTTTCAAGTTTTTTCTAGTGGAGAAGAAATGAATCTGACATTACTCTGCTGTCAGTGGCATGAACATTACCCCATTAAATGTAGCTTGATTATCAGGTAGGGATTAGCAAACTTTTGAAGAAAAGACTTTCTTCAGAGGAGGACATACTTTCTTTGCTAAGTGCAGGAGTTGAATACCTCCATACTGAAGACTGAAGCAAAGGCACTGGGGCATAGGCTACCTCAGCCTTGTGTTTGTGCTCCCACTGAATCGCCTGCTCTTTTCAGCCATGGTCCCACATTTTCCTTGGTCAGTCTTGTGCGAGTTACATAGCACTAGAACTGTATTTGTTGCCCTTGATGTCCTTTGCAACCTCTATTCCAGTTGAGCTTTGGCTTTCCAAACACCATCCCTACAAGCCTGGGCAGTGTTTCTGAATTCTTCCTGTGGAGCTTTGTTCAGCACTTCCTTGCTCAAACACCACCACCCCACCCTTTTTTTTTTAACATCTACTTTTTTTCCCCGAGTATGGGGATGGATCGCGCTTGTGCTTGGAGGATGCTGCTGTTAAAGCCCTGTCACCTTTCCTGAGCTCCTCTGCCCTTCAGAGCTGCCTGCCAGGGGATTCCACCTACCGGCTTCTTGAATAAGCCAGAGTCCGCCTTCATAAATTGTAGGCTCTGTACTCTGCTGCTGTCCTTCCTCCCTCTCCTTCCTCATTCCCTTGAGGATCTTGAACTCCAGTGTTTCATGGTCACCACAACCAGAATTGTTGTTGACTGCTGCAAGCCTGGTCAGCTCCTCTTTGGTGAACAGCAGATCAAGAGGGTAAATGACAGGAATGTGTGTATTGAAACTTTCCCTGAAGGCATTGAGCCTGGGAAGTCAGATTTTATACCTGAGGTCTTTTGTGGGTGTTCCCAATGTCCCTGTTTGAAGAAACAGCACTGGAAGCATTTCAGTATCAGCTTTGCTTGTATAATATTTCTCTTTAACTTCTAGCTACTGTCATAGATTTATTACATGCATTTAGTAGTTCATTTTTGCTCTGTTTTTTTGCTATATCTACAGGAAGTAATTGGTGACTAATTTCATGTTTTGCTCACTCCTCTCTCCCCTGTCCCCCAGTGTAGTTTGCCTCTTGTGTAACAGTGGTTTTTTTTGCTGTGTGAGGTTGGTTTTTTTATATATTTGTTTTGTGGTTTTGTTTTTTTTTAAACATCTTGATTAGCTTGCAGCCTTTGTTCAGCCTTTTCATTTTCAATGTACAAAATATCTTAACAAGTGAGTGTTGTGGGGGCAAAAAGCTTAATGCTGTCTACTGCATTGGTATCAGTAGCAGGGTTTTGGTTTCTTGTACAATGTCTAAGGCCGTTGAAGTGTACCAGAACTGTGCTGGGAGGGAGAATTGGGTGACTTGTTGAAATTTAGTAATAGAGGAGGGGCATGTGTAGCACCCTGCTACTGAATTTAAAAAAAAAATATATAACTAAAAATTGTGTCTATGGAGGAGCAAATATACAAGTATAAAACTATGATGTTAAAATCAGATGAGTTTGGTTGCCCTATTGATGCTTAGGTCTTTGACCTTTTTGAGGTATCCAGGAACACATAATTCTTCCATTGCTACAGAGATGGCCTTTATGCGGAGTAAGTTATATAGATAAAGAGGAACTTGGGATACCTTGCATGTTAGACTTACAGTGAGGGTTCCTAAAGCCCTCTTCTTTAGGAAAAGGGGGCAAAGGTTCATTTCCAGAAATACTTCTGTAGGTGTTAATAATACTTTGTGGTTTCTGGCTTTTATTTTATACCATGGTTTGTCTAGTTTCTTTTACATTTTTTTTATCTGGGTGTCTGCTATCTGTAGAGGGTAATAGGTTTGGTAACATAGACAAATATGTTGTGTACAGATACAGACCATTATTTCTCTCATGAACGAAGGTTCCGCTGTCTCAGGTCAACACAGAGGAGAATGGGCTTAACTCAGGGAATGGAGCAATGCCAGGCCAGAGTCTTCAGATAATGTATGGTATCAGACTGGTCTGGCAAAGCTGGAAGTGCTTTCTGTGCTCAATTTCACTTGCCTTTCTCTCTTCTTTTCTTGTCCTGTGTCTTGTGGTGGGTCAAGTGCTTCACAGCATCAGGTTTTACATATCATCATGCAGAATATTCTCTGCCTTTTTCCTTTAAAGCCAGTCAAGGACCAAGTGCTTCCTTCTTTTGGAAGCTTGTTTCTTTTTAACCTGGATATTCCGGACACTTGTTGGTGGACTATACCATTGTGGAGGCTGTTTATAAACGTAGGAAAAAAAAATGGTGTGCTGCAAGAAGGCAAGACTGTGGAAAACTAAAAGAAGTCTTTACATAGCAGTGGATCTTCCTTGTTCTGGTGAGCCAGGTCTGCTTTGCTTCTTGGGCTAACTGCGCCTTTCTGGTTGTTTTTGAACAGAGGTTACATAGGTGCTTTATCACTATTAGCATTAAACTTGTATGTTCCTGTCATTAGGAGTAAGCAGGCTCTCCTTCTGCTCTTTTTT
>VYZV01039080.1:1042-12773 GCA_013401275.1 Pandion haliaetus | reverse complement strand
TTTTTTCCTGATCTCAAAGGCTTCATGCAGTATGAGTCTGTGCTTCTGTAGTTTTATGAACATAGTGCCTGAACTTTTTGTTAGCTTAGCTGGGGAAGCTGACTAGGCTTTGAGACTTGGGATCTTCCAGCAAGGGTCATCTCTTGCCTTAAAAACTTGCTTGCGGGAAAGATGTCTAGAGCTGTTCCAATCCTTTTGTCCACCCTGAGCCATTGTGGTGAGGGGTGGGGGTGGCACCTGGATACCCTCCTAGAAAGATAAAATAATTGAAAAGGCTTCTAAGGATCTCTGGATAGTTACAGGTACAGTTACAGCTAGTAAATATCTTGCACTAAACCTCTTTCTAATGAGGCTCTTGAATTTTTGTTTGAAGATGGAATAAAGTGAAGTACATTTTACTGTCTTGTTTCTGCTGGATTAATTTGATGCTTAAAATGTTACCCTTTGTTACCAATGTGACAGGGCAAATGCATCCTTGAGGCTTTCAGGTCAGGCATGGACTCAGAAATGTTTCCAACTGGATTCTAAATTTGTTACTTTCATAAAAAAAATATTTTAAGAGGCAGGAAACTAATTGCTGGATGAGTGATGACTTTGGCCAGCTGAAGGGATGAGTATACTGTGTAGAGGCTGCATGAAAAGCTCAGGAGCTGGAAGGAAGTAAATTGTTCTAATCAAAGGTTGTAGAGAAGGGATACTGCACAGCAAAAGCAAATGGGTACACTACTTGGGTTTTTTGAAAATAGTCTTACTCCTCAACTGACTCATAAATGAGCTGTGTGTGTATATGGAAGTTGGCTGAATATAGTGCAGAAGGAATTGGAGACAGAATTGGACAGACTGTTTGAGGCTCTTCCAAGAATAGAAAGCAAGAGGAATACCATTTGTACGTGTGGAGCTGAGGGAAGACGGGATGCTGGATTAAACAGATCTAGCTGTGAGGTGTCCTTAGAGTTCTAAGAAGCACTGGCCAGTGGTGGGTTGTCTACGCTGGTTTATACATGTAAGTGCTACTGAATAATAAAAAGAAAACTCTTACCTTAGATTGTGAAAGCTGCTTATTAGAGAGAAAATTCTCTTTCCAGGTTGCTAATGTTTGTATTGCTGAATTGGAAATTAAGTCTCTTGTGAATTAAAAGTTAAGATTCGTTAGCATTTCTGCATGGAAATATATTTTCTCATCCAAGATAGTACATATGTGTTTGTGTAAAATTTCTTTCAAGCTGTTTTAAGCAAACCTTTCTATGTTAGTGGATTAATTTCTTGATATTTTTAGAATACGGTGTTCTGCCTTTGAAAGAAATTAACTATTTCAGAGTTCCAGAACAAGTATCCCAAGGAGATTTGAAAGAACTTTGTGGAACATTGGCAAACCTTGCAAAAGCATTCTGCTGCTTCTGCAGCAATCATTTGAACTGCAGGGCTCATTCTCCAGCACATGACTGTTGTAGGTCCTCTCTTATTCTGCAGCTGTTTTGTTGAAGTAATCGAGCTGAGAGGTATGCGGTGAGTCATTTCTATATTGAAGTTCACCATGGCTTTATCGATAGCAGTATCTCCTGTAGAGCTCTTGTTCTCCATTTTTACTACTTAAAAATATACATGGGAGATAGCGTTTGCTATTAAAACCTTCAACTGGAGAATCTAGACAAGTAACTTTGCGTTCTCACAGAAAGCACTACATCTGACATGACTGCTCTAGATGACCCTGTTCAGGTACTTATTAATACATAAAATTAGTAGAGAATTGCCACTTATTTTGATGACTTTCAATTCTGTGAATAGCATCCTTGTCAGAAATAGAGGTTAAATCAGTATGGACTGAGATTATAGCATCTGTTTCCTCCCAAGTAGCTAACCTTTGTTTCACTTACAAATGTTCTGTATATTCTTTAAAACATCTTACACAACTCTTAATAAGGGGTTATTTAATCTTTGTAAGGACCTGTATAGGGTTTATCTTACCTTGGATAGCATGAGTAAGCACACTGTCCTCTGTGAGCTGTGGTAATGACATCTTAGATAAACCAGTTGTGTTTTCATCAGTTTACAAAATTGGGTTTTCACTCCATGAGAAACGATACTGGGTCTACTTTGATAGTTTGGATAGTAATGATGTTCATTCTAAATACAGGTGAATTCAGTCTTTATTTAAAAAAAGACCCCAAAACCCAACACTTGAAAATGCATAGCTTGAAGGACTTGTGTGCCTGCTTTCTCTAGCTAAAGAGTTCGCCCAAAAATATGCCTACCTGTATCTGTTGTCTTGCAGCACACATGACTGACTTCATATATGTGGGACTGTGTCAGGAAACACTCTTAACACTGGTGCTCACTGACTTCTGTGACTAAAAAAACATCGATTTTAATTGTGATATATGACTAAAACCAGAAATCTATCTTTAATTTGGCTTATTAATTTGTTTTCTGAGTAAGGTAACCTGTGTATCCCATTTGAAGAAGTACAGAAGAGTGGCACCTAGTGAAAGCCACCTAAAGTCCCGCTGCAGTGGTTTTGTTCAATTTGTAGCAATATTCCAATATTCCAAATTAATAAGACAGTATTACAGCAAATATGGAGGATTAACCTCTAAAATACTATAAATCCATTGAATTTACAGTATTAATACTTGTCTTTATACACGTGATTCAAATCTTCCTTTTAAATGGGGCTCTAATGTCTGACATGATCATTGCTTGTTACTTGAATTTCCTTAATGTCTTAGCAAAGGCTTAGATGTCAGTTTTATCTGATGCTGCCTTTAACCTAAATTGCACTATCAGAAACTTACTGTAAACTAGAGAGTCCCAGCTGCCTGGCCCTAATGGGTTAAAACTTGAATGTGCTTCACTGGTTTGTGAGCTCAGGAATTTCCAGGAAGAGAAGAGGTTGAATCAAAGTGGTGTTTTTATTTAAAAAAGAAGAACAAACAGTATTTTGAAGGTGTCATTGCACAAATTTTAAGGTCTTGAGAGAATACTTAAGCTTGTCTGTTCAGTGGTGAACATAATTGATTCACCTTCTCATTGTACAGAACATAACTCAATTATGGTAGGAACAGTGTCTCCAGAGATACAAGCTTGAGTGGATATATGAGATCCTGGCCTCCATCCAGCAAATGATGCCATGACTTCTCTTAGTTCTGGTGCTTAATAGTGGAATCCTTCTGCGGGAATTAATGCAAACAGAGGGGAGGGGGAACTGAAGTGGTATCTGTTAAGTTTTAGCTGCCTTGATAAGACATTGCTGTCAGTTTAAAATGTAACATGGAAGCTTGTTTTTATCTGTGCCCTTTCAGGATGCTTACTTATCTCTGTTGGGTATGCAGACAGTCAAGGGTGGGTTTTTTTGTGGTAGCTTTTTTTGTTTGGTTTTTGTTGTTGTTTTTATGCATGAACTCTGTTTTGGGACCTTTCTACTGTTGGGTCCTGACTGCAAACCAGGCGTGCTCTTTTTTTTTTATTCTTCACAGTCTAAATGTATTTGACGTATTTAACAAAACGGATTTGTTACAAGAGTCCAGTAATGAACTTAGTACTGTATCTCCTCTCAGTGCTTCAGCTGTAGGTGTGTGTGGATGAGGTGTTCGGGGCTTTCATTAGGGTTTGTTGTTGTTAATCCCTACTAGGAACCAAGTTGTGAGATTCTCGACTTGAGAGTGCAGTATTGAGCCTTGTTTCAGAATGACTTGTGGTTCCTTTAAGCAGAGCAATTACTCTCCTTTTCCACAGTACATCTTTTTCTGTTGTGACTCTTAGTCCATTTTATCTGTTGAAACCAGCAGGGTGGCAGAAGCATGACCTAAAGCAAACCCAGACTGTAACAGACCTTTTGTTTTTATTTATTTGAAAAAAACCCAAATGAAGATACCATGTAATCATGGAATAACTTGGGTCAGAAGGGACCTCCAGGCCTTTCAGCTGGTCCCACTTCCTGCTCAGAGTGGGTTGGGTCTGGTTAGATCCCGTCGTTCAAGGTTTTGCCCTGTGAAGTTTGGAATTATATCCATGGAAGTGGGACAACCTGCAGTTGAACTTTGTACCACTGATCACAAGCCTTGAGCCTGGTAGTGTTGTCCACTTACTCACTCTGTATCTCAGCAAACTAACTGAAGATGCCATAGGAGACCAAGCGAAAGGCTTTGCTTAAACAGCAGTAATCAACATCCACTGCTCTCCCTCTGCCTGTACAGACCCTCCTCACATCCTAGAATACAGTCAGGTTGGTTGGGTGCAGTCTAACCTCGTGCTGGCTGTTCCCAGTCACGTCCTTGTCCTTCACGTGCCCAGAAATGGTTTCCTGGAAGATTGGCTCTGTAGTGACTCGGGTTGTGCTGACTGACCCCAGATCCTGCTTCTTGCAGATGGGCATGATATTTGCCATCCAAAGAGGACGGTGGGGCTAATGACCTCCAGAGCTCTGTTTCACCTAACATGTCAGTGATTTACACCAGCAGGATTGCCAGTGAACCTGGGATTGCCTATTGCAGTTGATGCTGCTGGCATTTAGAACTTCTGAAGGACTGGACTTTTTAGCCTCCAGATCTGAGCATTATTTCACATGTATGGTGCCTTACTCAGACACTTTTTAGGCTTAGTTTTTTTCTGTGAGAACTGACTCCAGAGTAGCGGTCTAGTTTAAATGGTGTTTTGGTTCACTGGGGAGATAGACGTTGCACATATTCAGTATGGAGCCATAGTTCTCTCATAAAACTTCTGGGGCTGAATTATTGCTAAGTACAGAAGTAGTTTGTTTTGAACCTACAATAAAACATATAGCGAGTGGACTTGGTTAAAGACCTTTTATGTTTACATACTGCTGCAAATGCTAGCTCATCCTAGATAAAAGTACAGTATGGAAATTTTACCTGTTTTGTAGAAGGCCTTAGTAAGAGCTTTAGCTGCAGGTGCTTTGGCTCTAGGTGTATTTCTTTATAGGAAGAACCAAAATATAGACAATTTGTCTCCTGAAGCTATGAGCGTTCCCTGGCAGAAAGTTGTGAGAGAAGAGAGTTATGAGATGTTGGATTTTGGGAAGAAGGGATCTCACTGGGGAAGTCTTGACTTCTACTTAAAAATAAAATATATTTTTAGTGATGCAGATAAAGTGGAATAATTGTCTGTTAGTGGTGCAGTAGTTACAGTACTTTATTGAGAAGTATAAGCACTGGAAAGGGAAATACAACTTTTTTTTTTCTATGCCTGAGCTGAAACTTTTGAGATTGAGAAATTAGCCTTGACTTAAGGCTACTCTGATTATTCAGGATTTGTAAGCTTGCTTAAACTTGTGTTTGTATTTCTGACTGTTTGGAAAAATTGGTTCTCCTTTGTGAATGTACTTCTGCCTTCAGAGGTCAAACTTTCGAAGCTGAGCATGAGTAACTTGAACGGTGCCTGTTTAGTCTATTTGTGCTGTCAAGGTTGAGCTTGTAATTACATGTTCAATCCAGTGTGCCCTTCTGGAAAAGTATGTGTTGCTGTTCTGCAAGAGTCCAAACAAATATTTGTATTCAGCTGATTGCATTCCTTCAGCCAATGTGCAATCTTTGAAAATAAAAATTAGAGACTTAAATATACTTACCACAGTAAATTAAGTGGAACAGTTAGTCTCCTCATTTGGAACAGAATATGTTTAGAAAAAATGTTTATGAATGTTATGCATGTTTGTCTAATAGAGGAAAGGGTGAGGTATTTATTGATGTTATTTGAGTTTCTTACTATCTCTGGTGGGAAGTTACCCAGGGATGTATAGAGTAGATATTTCTGAAATCCTGTTGTTTCTGTTGTCCTCGGAAGATGGGACAGGAATCTTTGTAGCGTGGGATAGATGCTGCTTTTTTGTATTTCCCATGCAGTATCTCAGTGTTGTTTGACTGCTCTCCTTTACAGAAGCTGAGGCATGCAAGTAATGAGGGGACTGGCAGCTCGCACCAGTCTAACTAGTGCTTTTCAATCTTGCTCTTCACGTAAACAAGGTAGGTTTTAAAATGCTACATGCTGTTTTAGAAGATTGAGTCTGATGCTTTCTAAAATACTGTCTGGCAATGTTAGATAACAGTTTTCTCATTGAACTCTAGTGTGGGTGAGTCTGGTGCATTTTATAAAATAAAGTGGACATTGGGGCAGGATTTGTGTGAGTGTGTGAAATCTGTGATTTAGGAAGGTCTAAATTGGCACTGTGGTAGGATGCGTGGGGAGTAAAGGAATCTGAACTTATCTGGGAAGGATGTGGGAAGGTAACACCTTGGACTTTTTTTAAAATTTGAGATTAGGCTTCAATGTGGAGGAATTTGTGAGGTACCCAAGCAGAAAAAAAGATTCTTATGTAAATGCAGACTTTTACATCTTTGTTTCTGATGATTATGGACTTCTGAGTTCATAACAAAAACTTGTTTCTAATGACAGATGTGTATAGGCACTCTTCCTTCACCAAGCCTGTGCCTCTGCTGCGTAAGACACAGCTTTCCTTACTGGGAGTAGATTGCGAAGATTTAAATACTTCGCTGTTGCTTATTCTCTGACCAGCCATGCCTCATGCTTCTGAGATGAAGCTTGGATAACTATATGTTCAACAGGTAGATTCCTGGGTGGTTAAATTGTGAGCTGTGGGCCGAGCTTCAGTCCTGGTGCTTGGTTTTTGCCTAGAATTTCTTACAGATAGTACTTTGAGTTCTGTCTTGAGCATTTTTGTGCTGTCTGTTCTGTGTGTGATAGGCTTAGATAAATGCTAGATTGTAACACTGATGGTAACAAACAGCTATTGTACTCTCCTCTCCAGAACGAATGTCTGCTGTGTTCTGTAATTACTCTGGGGTGAAAGAGGACACTTGAGTTCTTGAAGTAAGCCATTTTCTGCTGCCTTCCTGGATAACAGTTGTCCAGGCTGTAGAGAGAGCTTGTGTTGTCGCTTCATGTAGAAGAGTATGATACAGGTTTATTCCAGTCCACTCTTCTCAATTTGCCTAGTCGAGACCTGCATATAGTTGGACCTCATGCCAGTTTGTGTTTTGTTGTTGGTTTTGGGGAGGTGTGTGGGGTGGAAAGTGGCATGTAACAGGCTAGTAAGAAAGCTATGTTTTAACTACTGCTGTGGCCTGGGACTGAGTGGGTACATATTCCTGTCTGAATGATTCTGTCTCTGTGTCTTTCTTACTGATGTTTGGTTTCATCTGGAAGAGTTCTGCATTGTGACATTTGAGCATCAAGACTTCAGGCTCCTAATATTCATTGGATGTTGCTAGTTGCTATTTCCTCAGTAACTGTGCAACAGCATGATGGATCTGTCTTCCCAGAAGTAGTCAAGATGTTCAGTACATACATTCTTTTGTTACCCTAAATCTTGGGCACTCATTTCTGTAGAACTTTGAGTGGAAAAATGCAAGTGTGGTATGGGAGGAGGGGGAGAATGGTTCTTGACAGCATTCACAACAGCTACATAATAGCTGGCAATTTGGGTGTCTCTATTCCAGTGCTTAGTCTTATTCCTTAGCTGTTACTCTGTGCGAGAACTAATGGGCAACCATATGGCACGATGGATGCCTTAAACAGACCACAAAAGAATATTTCATCACGCTTCCCAAAAGATAATGTGTAGTCTACTAAGCAGCTTTTTTACAGCAAGTAGTTCTGCTTCCTGAGAATATCACAGTTTCTGAGTGTTTGTCTCTCTGAGGGAGAGAGGGCTTGGGCTTCAGACTCTGCAGCTGATGACCTGCACTAATCTAGCTCTTGCTCACTAATCCAGGGTGGTCAAGATAAGCTGTGGATCCAATTCTAAAATGATGCTTAGTTACTGCAGATATCTTAACCTTACTGCTTAGGTTTTTGATGTTAGTTATTCACAGGCTTTGGCAGCCTAGCAGCTAAATTAGAGGTAAAAGAAATTTGTTGTGGTGGAGTGTTGNTTTCAGGGTTTTTTTTTTTTTTTTTTTTTTTTGGTTACCTTCCTTGTGGGAATACTTTGTGGCAGGGTGAAAACACTGAGAGTGCACTCCCTGGCTGTGATCTCTAATCATAGCAGCACTGAAGTGCTGATTAGTTATCCTGAGAAGAAGTTATTGACCAGAGGGTTGGAAACCCTGTTCGTTGAGGAATGGATGCAGTTTTAGCAAAGAAGGATTAAAAGAATTTCTGGTTTCCACTGGTAGGGAATTTGAAGGCTTACAAAACTAGACAATGTTTTTATAGATGGTCATAGACCCTCAAGCCAGTCCTCTGGTTCTTCAGAATATTTTCTTCTGCCTTCCTTCTAAAATGGGAAGTGCAAGGATTGACAGGGGTAGTGGCTCATTTTTCATACATGGGTCCCTACTTTCTGCGGACATCCAAGTGCAGGGAAGCATTGCTGCCCTCAAATGAGGGTGCTGACAGGAACAGGCCCATGGAGAGTGTTTTCCCTGTCACTGAGCACTGTGAAAGAGCTGTGATGGAGAGCAGGGGGGACAGTGCTGGACAAGGTCTGTTCCCTTCCCGTGGGCTGGCACTGTCGAGTTGTTTGAAGTCCCTTCCGAGAGGAGTTGAGGGTGTCACATTAGGGCAGTTCTGATTTCTCCTGTAGGTATCATGCTACTCAGCTTTTTGTGATCAGTGTTAGAGGCAATTGCTGTCTCTAAAGATGCTTTTGCTTTTATTTTAGGTAGTTAAAGGCTCACCCTCTCTTTAGGGCATGTGATTCATAAGTACTTTTTTCTGTTTTGATTGATTTAATCCTGTAAGTTAAAAAAAAGAAAGGGAGAAGGCTTTTTAATAAAACACAGATCACAATGTCTGGCTTTACATCCTCTGCAGCAAATAGCTAAGGCGGCAAAGAAAAAAAAATGGGGTCTTTGAAGCAATTAAAGGACTAAAACTTTTCCATTTTATGGCTTGTACAATACAGTCAAAACTGGTAGTGATCCTGCATTTGTTTGTCAGACAGCTTTCCACTAGGAGAGTCGTGCAGTTGCTGGTAAGATGGCCAAACTGTTTGAGCTTATTTTCCATACAGAGTGTCTGCTTTATTCTGAATTATTTTTAGAAAACCTCAAGAAAAAAATTTAAACTACTCTCAGGAAAGACTAAGGCAATTAAATTTTGTTCCTGTGTAAGAGGTAGGGCTGTATGTGTGTATGGTGAGGGGAGGAGTGTTAACAGCTTCAGCACTTCTGTATTCTGGGGAAATAAAAATTTGCCAGACGGTGTGTATTTTACTCTTTCAGTGAAAATCTTCAAAATTCTGTACCACTTTTCGAGCAACTGAAAATCTTACTGTACACATACTTGGAGGAAATGTAGTTTGGAAACTGAGTTCTTGGAAGATAGCAGCTGTATGAAACTTTGAGCTTCTGGCTGTCTCTGAGATGCTAAGAGGATTTTTCTGATTGCATATAGGATACAAAAAGTACTGCTTTTGTATAGGATGCAAGTGAAAGAAAGGATATTCTTTTTTTTTTTTTTTTTTTTAAAGAACTTTTTCAAATGCAGTATTGGGGGTTACAAGTTTGACTTGCTTGCAAAAGGGAATGAGAAACCATCTTGGTATTGCCTCTAAATTGGAGGCTTTTTAGACAGACATTATATTTCTGTGGCTGGTGTTCTATTGCCAGGCTGTTTGGCAGCTTGTAGATCTTAATTTCCCAAATGGTTATGTCCTGTCCCTGTATTTTCATCTTTACTTGAGTGTTCAGCAAAGGCTTTGAGGTGTAACCAATTTCCTTGGATGAAATGTCTTCAGTGCTGTGTTTTGCCCATATTGGAATCTCATTAACTTTCATGCATATTTTAGGTTTAGGAAATGACTTATGCTTCACACAGGCTTCAAACGGTGTGCCAGTGATAAACTCTTTCTCATGCTACAGCTGTTGGGCTCTGAAGAGTAATGGATGTTTCATCCTAAAACAAGAGGAGGAGTTGCTGCATGATTTCTGGCCAAACACTTAATGCAGTCTTAGAAAATGAGTGAGCTTGACATGTGTTTATTGTGGGAGAGGCTCCCCTGGTATTTATTATTAAAGACTGGAATCTAAGTCTAGTTTTTATTACCACAAAAAAAGAAAGTCAGTTGCAGGCTTCAGATGAATGAATTTTTAAGAAGATTTTTTTTCCTAAGTTAGGCTGTTTCAGCTAGGCTATTCTTGGGTTTTTATTACTGCTGGAGTTTCAAATTGAGACCCTTCATTTGTATGTAAACAATCTCCTGTAGAGATTTTTAGACTGTGAAGGTGTCTTGAGATTTGGAGGGAAGAGGAGGAATTTTCTTAATGTCTCAAATCTTTCAAACAAATTTAACAATTCAGGCACAGAGCAGTTGATTCCAGCCCTCTATAAGACAGGTGGGCCTGATGAATGTATAGTGTGGTTTTTCTGTTTTGTTTATATTGCAGTATTCAGCAGAACTTCCAGAAGTAATTTTCCTTGTACACAAACTTGGAAAAATACTAGTGTCTTAACCACAGAGTGGATTACACTTTGGAATGTAACTGCACTCCCTGTGACACAGAAAATGAACGGATTATATGGTTCTGTTTTTGTTAAATAATTGTGTGGTTTCTCTTCAGATGTAACTGCTATAATTTAAAAAAAGGGAATAGGAATGCTTTGAGAAATTGAGTCATGAAATCATGGAAAAGGGAAGGAATGCAGGGAAAAATCACTCCTTTCAGCTTCTCTGCAGCTCTTCACTGAGAAAAGAATGGTATTTGATGTCCCTGGGAATTCTTACTAGTGCATGCTCTTGCTAAGTTAGCAGTATACAGAATAATGGGGAGTTCTGGTAATTGGTACCTTTCCTATTTTGGCTTGCAAAGACTGATGACAGGTTTTTAGGTTTAATTGCAAATCCACATTTGAATGTTCTTAAATAACTTGTTAGTACCATGGGCTGCTGGGGTAGTGCTTTCTCTTGTACAAGATGAAGTTTTGCCAACAATGATGTCTTGACTGTTATGCATAGCCCTCAAGATTGAGTTTTATGAGGAGGGTGAGAGAAACTTGGATGGGTCTCAGCAAAATCTTTAGCAGGGAGTAGAGAAAATCTGAGAGAACTCCTCCTAGTTTGCTCCCTGTTGTTAGATTTAAGATCAATTTTCATTCCATAACAAAAGCTGAAGCAACTATTAGATATGACACAATATGAAGACCAGATTTTACTGAACTTGCCAACAGAACTAAGCAAATATTGGGCAAATTCTTAAGCTGCTTCTTGGTTTGTTTTCTGTTACTTACTGGGGAGACTGCTGATATTGAGAAGGAAAAAACTATAGTGAGCTGACCAGGGTTGGAAAGTTGAAAGAATAACTTTTTTCAGGCCTGAAAATGTTTGGACTTAAATAGATGCTTATAACTGTAAAGTGAAAGAGGAGTATCAAGTATATTTCCCTTATAGATAGAAGGGATGATGAAAATACGCCAGAGCTTGCTGCTTGTTCTAACCAAACTCTGCTCTCGTCCTCCTCATAANTCTCATTTCTAAAACTTCGAACTTGTCTAGTAAGGCAGAGGAACACTGTGAAGGTGGAAGATTGTGCTGTTTGCTAGTCCTCTTGCAGTTGTACACTGAGTTTTTTCAGACATGGTGGCTAAAAACAGCTTCTTGTTCAAACCATAGAGTTCATAGGCCTCGTGCAGCTGAGCTGCTCTCTCCTTTTTTTTCATGTTGTGTTGGTTTGTGGTTTTTCTTTTATTGTCTCTATGCCTCTTTATTCTGTGTTCAGCCCAGCCATCGCTAGCTGGAACCGGTTGTTAGATCTTGCAG
>VYZV01039079.1:307-13268 GCA_013401275.1 Pandion haliaetus | reverse complement strand
GCAAATTCCTGTACGGAGCTTGTCTTTTCAACCAGCAGTTCCAATTACTTCGGTCCTTGACTGCCGCTTTGACAGCATCACTTCTGAGCCATCCAGCAGCGTGATAAAAATTAGGAAACAACAAAAACAATGCACGGCTTTTGAATAGGCTATTTCTTAAAAAGTGTTTGAATATGTGTCAGTTAATTACCATGCTCCACGGTCATAAGCCAGAATGGATTTCACCATTTGTATTTCTTTCATCTGTAGTCAAGCGTTTCTTCTCCAAGACCTGTCACAATAACTGATACAGTTTCTCTGTGTCTTCATTGTGAGGCAGAGTTGGGTTTTTTTAACTATTACTGGAATTATCCTATACTTTATAATAAGTATAAATGGATTTTTAAAAATAACTAAGTATGGTCAGAAATTCCTTGAGGTTTTCATAGACAACACTCTTGCATTTTAACTGTGAACAACTTCAGGTACATGTATAAAACTATTTTTAATGTATTAAAAATCTGAAGTAGAAAATAGTATAATTTTCATCAGAAAATACTGTTGCTGTTTCACCACACACTTGCCATTAATTAGTAGTCTGTGTTTTGAGTATTGTCGTAGCCTTGCTATTTGAAACAATTCCTTGGGAACAGTTTTTACAATAATAAAATTTATTAACGTACTTCTGTCCACTGGGCTTGTAAAGACCAATTTCTAGGAGAGTCTGAATAAAACAATGACAGTCCTGCTGAATTCTGTGAAGCCTTAAGACTGAGTTTCCCCTTGTTAAAAATCAAAATATGTTCGAAATCTACTGACTCAGAATAAAATTGCAGGTTACAATTTCACCCTTGGGCTTAATCAAACATGGTGTAATATCAAATTTATTGTGTACTTTTGCTTTGAGCTTTGCTGACATTTCAGTGCCATCAGCTGTAGAAATGTCGAAAAATGTGATTGTCTTTCTCTGCATTTGGATATGGTGCCACAGTTCACCTTGGCTTTAACAAGTTTCATGATATTGTCCATTTTTAAGCTGATAGAGGCCATTTTAAAGATCATATTTGTGTATATAAAGAATCTCATATCACTAAGGTTATTATAATGAAAAAGTACTATACTACTTTTCACATGCTACTATATCGTTGATTTTAAAGTCCACAGTTCTTGATTACCATATTTATGAATGCAAAGATTATGTGATGGAATATAATAAATACATAAATAATTTACTGGCTATTTTTTTCCTTTCTGATACTCATAATTGTTATATTTTAGACCCCATAGCATATTTTTTTTTTAATCTTAATCAAAGAAAGAAATAAAACTGTATGAAATGTATGCGTTCAGTATCATATTGCAGATACACTTTGTTTTTCAAGCAGATAAAAAGTTTTCAAGTGGCTAGGACACATGCATTATGCCCACGCATTTGTATAATGTGTATATATTGGGTTAGTGTATATGCATACAAAAAAGCATAAAATAAAGTAGAAGTCTTACGTCTTATTTGCTTTCTGTATTAATTATTTTGTGAAAAATACTGTTCATCTATATTTGGAATTAGTGTTGAGTTTTCTGCTATTAATTTCTTATTTTATTCATCTCAATTTTGTGAAGAAGTCTTAATAGCACTTAGAAGAACACCATCTTTCTTGCATTTGATACAGAAATAAAAAAGGTAACGCCCTTACTCACAACACCCTTTCTTCAACTACCTCATCTATGCTGGAAATGAAGGTTTGCACACACTGGTGAAGTAGGTATTATTACTGTATTTTAAACACAAGAAAGGTGAGATATGGGAGGACTATATGGTTAGATCCACAGATCTAGGTGTCTAACTGCATTGCTATGTTGAAAACCCTCTCAGCTGACACGCTCACATACGGAGGCTGTGGCAATAGCAGCTCTCCTATGCACATCAAACCCTCCTTGTCCCAGCTGCCACTGGAACAGGGGACATAGAGATGGCAACTCCTTACATTGGTGGTGTCTCTCGAGACCCTTTGTCATGAAACCATTCCCTCATCAGCCATCTAATCGGGATGGTGCTTATACTCTTTTTAATAGAAGTTTCTACAAGCTAAGTTACCTAGGCACCTGTTTTCAACTACATTCAACCATGCTTGTGTCTATACTGTTGACCTACTGGACACCCATCTGCTGCAATATTGCAACTGAAAAAACGTGTTCAATCACAGCATTAATACAGAATTGATGCAAAATTTGCTTAAGCTTGCACAGGATCTTATGCCATAACTGAGAAAACGCAGCTCTCCTGAAAGCCAGTGCTAAAACTTCAAAACTGTGTTTTCTTCATATTTTGTTCCTGATGCCCTTTAGGATATAAAATTCTTTATTTTCCTTCTGTAACTATGAAGTCCATATGAAATGCTACTTATTCAGTGCCGTGTGAATATCAATGATTACCTTTTAACATAAGTGCAACTCAAAAGATTATTGCACTCTGATTAGTGCTTATTATTATTGTTTGTTTCTAGGCTCCTGTTTTTCTGTAGACCCTCATCTGCTGCCTACAGAGAATGCTGGATAGCATATGAAACGTGAATGAGCTTTAAGTGACATTCACCCCTCCTAAACTGAGCTATTTGCAATTATTTTATAATCTTACAAGAGAAGCATTAACAGCTGATTGAGACTACAAATGCTGCAGGTAACAGCCAGAAGGATACATTATGGAGAGCCTACCGTTGCAGGTCTGGCTGGGATCCTTCAAACTGTAAGCCAAATGTTAAACATGCTCCATGACTGACTACATTCTGAACTGCTCTTTGGCAGTCCTCCTGAATAGGGAGTGACCCCGTAGCTGTTACTATCGAAAGCTATCCCATTATCCAAACTTCTGTGTTCAAATTCTGTCTTATCTATTACACAAACAAAATTTACCACCCTGTCAGGTATTGACCATACTGTAGCATCCCTCACTTTTCTTCAACCATTCTGTATAAAAATCAGTCACCACCTCAGTCCCATTTAATGTCATTTTTGCCAATGTTATCCCAATTTTCTCTTTCTATTCAGTGTTGCCTGCTGTATTCGGTTTAGTATTTTGGGCTTTTCCACATAGTCTAATCTGTGGGGGTCAGTCACAGTCCCATCTGGGGGGGTCAGAGGCCACATACAGACTGCTCTATGTTGGAGGATCATCTTGACATCTGGACTGCAGGTGGCAGCCATCAGGTACTCATGGAAGGCCCAATACAATGGTTGCGGCCCTTTGTTTCTTTTTAATAGCCATGTTTTCTGCACCAGGTACGACCCATCACCTCAGCAAGCAGCTCTATACAGGGGCTCTGCCTGTCGCTGCTCTTCACCACCACAGTGACCTGACTGCCTGAGTACACTGTGGCAAGACAATACAAATCAGAGAAAGGTGTCAAAAAGAAGCGAAGCTCTGGGTAAGAGATGAATGTGGTGTTGTGTGAGGCGATACCCCAGTGCTTGCTGTGCGAGCAATCTTCTGTTCTGCCTGGGCCACAGAACTGCAAAGTGGTGCTGACATTTGTCCTCAGCTCAGCAATACGCATGGGACATCGTCCAGCTGCCACTGGCTGGAGCTGATTTGAAGGTCAGTTGCACTGGGTCATGCTGGTTTTTGGCTACTGTCATTCTCTATCTTTGGGATGATCAAGAACAATTTTAAATTCCAAGATGCTATCCTAATAGCTTTGTACCATGATCTACAATTCTTTCTTTATTATGAGCATGATCTTTTCTAGGTACATTAGGAGTTCATTTCATTTCCTCTGCATTAAAGTAAAAGGTGTTAATGTAAATGTTATTGCAAGCAGACCTATAGCAGGTTTGAATTTTTTAATCTTGGTTTGCAATCAACACAGGAAGCTTAGAATGACAGAGCGGCCATAATAATGTACTTACTTTCAAAATCATTGCCAGAAAAACAATGCCAAAAATCCCATTAATTTTTAAAAAGGTAACTACAGCAGAATGAAGAAACTTCTTAAAGAAGAAACTGCAAAGGACAGCCTTAATATGAATTAAGGAAAAACTTGCAAAATATATAAAAAGAGAATTAGGGGTTTTTTTCAAACACATGAAGAACAAGAAATTTACAAGAAGGAAACAAGAGTTTGCACAGACATTAGCTAATCAAGGTATGCGAAAAAGGTTTAGGGAAGATAAAGCTGGAATTACAAGCATTTTTTCTGTATCTCTGTTAACTATGGAGAAACTTGGGTCCCATGTCTGAAGCCCTTGAAAAACAGGTTCTGACATCAAAGCACCTGTTTCAACAAAAGAATTCATAGAAAGAAGTTACAAAATTAAGATTAAAAGATAACTTAGCATGTATGAAATCGAGAACTTTAGAGTAATTTAGGTATGAGGATGCCAGATTATTTACTAGAGCATGTAACCTTTTGCTTTAAACTGCTTTGATACCTAAGGAATGGATTGGCATATATGAGGCTGATTTAAAAAAAAAAAAATTCCAAGGAGGATCAAGGAAACCACTTGTTCCCAGGTGAACTGGGCAAATATGAACAGAACAGAATTAATAGACATGGGAATAAATACGATATATTATGTGAGGGGAAGAAGTGTGGCTTTTGTAAAGCAAAGTCACATCTAAAATCTTGAGTACAGTTTGCTGGAGGAGTCAGCAATCACACAGACAAGAATAATCCAGCTGCCAAAGTCATCTTGCAATTCCAAAAGGCTTTTTACAGTGTTCCTTGTACTTTCTACAATGTTCCTGTAAAACAGACTATGCTGCCATTGAGTAAGACAGAAGGTCTTTGAATGGATGAATAATTGCTAAAAATGTAGAGACAAAATAAGTTTATATAGTCAATTTTCTCAGTTGAGGGAGTGTACTAGCAGAGACCTACAAAAGTGTGTGCTAGACCTGTGCTCTTCAACACAGAAGAAAATGAGGTGGAAAGGTGGGTGAAAAGTGAGATGATAATGTTTGCTGTTATTACGAAGTTATTGAAAACAAGAAGGATGAGGACCAACTGAGAAGAGTTGTAGAACGTAATACTTGGTAACAAAAAAGCAAGTGAAATGAAATGTAAATATATGTTAAGTGATGTCCACAGGGAAAAATAACCTCAGCTTTAATTATTTATAAATCCTAACTTAATATACACAACCTGTCACTTAGGAATGAAATTTTCAGGTTATAAATAGTGGGTAACTGTAGACAAACAGTTCTATGAAAATGTCATCTCAAAACAGACAATATCATTATGCCTCTCTGCAACTCCACAGTGTGCCCTCACCTTGAACACTGTGTGTACTTCTGGTTCACTTTTCTCCCCTCCCCCTCCAAGTCAGAAAGATACAGACAAGGCAACAAGGATAATCAAAAGTGTGAAACAGTTTCAATATGATTTTTAATTAAACATCTTAAGAGTCTTCAGGCTAGAAAAAAAAAGACAAGTGAAGAAGGGTGTAACAGCAGTTTATGAAATCATCAAGGTTATGGAGGAGTTAGGGAATGGTTGTGCACCGAGAGAAAAAGTAACTATCAGATGAAATTAGAATATGGCAAGTTCAAAACAACAACAAAAAAACCCCTCTTCATGTAATTAAGTTACTACAGGACATTCATGGTATTAAAAGTTGGTAGAGGCTTGAAAAGAATTGGAAGAAAAAAATCCATGAACTACTCAAAAAAGCTATTGAATAAGAACTATCTACTTCAGCTAGTTCTGAACTGCTGTGAACACACATATTTATGTGTGGCCTGGAAGAGTAGACTCAGGAAATATAATTGTTCTTGCATAGGCATCTGCTGCTGGCTAATGTCAGAGACAAGGTAATGAGCTACTTTGAACTTGGTCTTACCTGCTACAGAGATGACTGGTCTATTACGTTCTCTACTTGTTTTTTGTATTTCATCAAACAAACATTCATTTTCTTACATATCCCTATAAATGGAATTAACAAGTGCTTAATTCTGTTTCATGTTGTATTTGGTATAGTTTTCTCTGTAGACAAGTTTAAGTTATTATGATATGCAAATATACCTCAATTTTCATGCTATGGGTGGAGCACAGGACTTTGCTACTGTAGACAGAAGAGTAGTGACATTTTGATTTTGAGGTGTTCATTTAAAAAATATTATATTGCTATTAACAATTAGCTTTTGTTGTGCTAAGATCGTGCTTAAGACTGCTCATATTTGAGGAGGCAGGGATTCCTAAGCCTTTCTTTTTTGGAGGAGTCCACTAGCCTCACAAATTAGAATGCAGTAATCAAGGGGAACTTGACATACTGACTACACCGGTGTAGCCCAGCTGATCATCCTCTGTTTTGCTTGAGGGTCAAATTTGTCTGATTAGCAACTCTGCATATACATTAAGCTCCACCCTTAGGTAAAAGCACTTTGGCAGAGAAGGCTGGGGTAAATGAGAGAGAAGTTTATGTAAAGCTCAATGCCTGACCTGCTGCTCTAAGGGTGTGGAAGCAGTTTGCACCGGCTTGGGCTGAGGGCCACAGAGTGTTTTCCGCTGTGGACTGGAAAGAAGAGCCAGTCCCTGAGAGCCCTTCCATTCTTCCCTGATGTGTTCTCTGAGGTGTGATAGAGCAAGGAGTTTAAAGTCAACAGAGACAAACAGGTACTTTCTCCTGGACAGCATGCTGGCAGCACTGTAACGGCCCTTTGCACTTCCACAACTGAGATCTGTTTCCTAGCACATTTCACATTTCACATGGCGCGCAAATTAATTAATCTTCAGAGTGTTCCTACGCAGTAGGTAAATGTTGCTCTTAAATAAAAAAAAACAGCCACCCAACTTGTCAGAAGACAGGAGCCAGGCAGTGACAGGATGGCTTCTGAAATTACCCTGCGGCTGGGCTCAGAATTCAGGAATTCTTTTCGTTCCCGGTATTGCGTTGAGGTCATCTCGCTCTTTGATGTAGCCTAGAAAATGAAATGAGCTATTAAAATCTGGATACATTTCCCCATTAAATTAGAAACATTTACAAGTCCAGCATTGCACATAAAAGATAGCACTTCTCGTGATAAAACCATAACCACATTTTGTTTCTCATACATGTTGGATTGTGTGACCTGTGGTCTCTGTTTCTGTACTTGGCTTGTGGTTTACTTCATTACGTAATTGTTACATCTACTTAAAGGTCAGCTAAAGTAAAATTATATTTTGTTGGAGGTGAGTTGTAAACAAATGTTTGATCTTGCCCTGCCATTTTTCTTAGGCCTTCTTCAGAGCTGGGCTACAATGTTCCAGTATTCATAAAAGGAGATATATTTTCGAATCTGTATTGTATTATTCATAAATAGTTCAAGGTACCTGCAAACCTCAGTTAAGAGCTATCATGTCTCAGGAAGTTAAAAGGCACCTATTGTACACTCATTGAGTTCTGTACAATACAACCATGTTCATGAGCAACTGAACACATATGAATATTTATTTACAAAGCCAACTTTCATCACTGCTTCCCTACCCTAGCTTGAAAGTAATCAACTAAACTAAGAAAAGAAAGCAAGGAATTCTTACAAACCTTGTTGCTCTATATCTGAAATCTAAACCCCAAATATAAATTATTGAATACTTTGTTTTAAGAACTTAAGCATTTGTTCACTGCATTTTTACTTTAAACAGATGCCATAGATACAGATGTAGTCTTTTTGCATTTACATAGGACTGGTGTTATTAAGAATATCCACACGAGAAAAGGTTACAAAGATGATCCCTGTAAGAAGGTGAATCAGATAGCATATATTGTAATATAGAGCACTTTTTGCTGTAGCTGACTGACACATTTAGAAAAGCTGATACTTTGATGAGAAGATCAACTGCACAATATTCCCCCAGAATCTTCTCCAGAGTCCCAATGCAAACTAACAGAAGGATGCAACGTATGTGTCAAGAGAAATAAACACACATTAAACCAGACATTCATTTTCCTCAAACTTAGCTCTGAAAGCATATACAACAAAATACTGGGAAAAGGTAGAAATGCCAACTTTACAGCAACAGTCACATTTAAGATAAAGAAAAGCTTTTATATGAAGTTGTATCCACAGTCCCCAGCATAAAATATTAATTGTTCCAGCTATACCACTTTATAACTGAGGAGGAAGTGTTTCTGGGAGAGAATCATCTGATTGAAAAAGTCCTGCTGTTCAACAAGTATATAGTATTTGTAATTAAAAATGTTTATCTGATGGCTAATATGTAAGAACATTGGTGATATATGTTTGATGATTTTATTCAGGTGTGTGATCAGACCTTAACATAAAGCAGCCTCATATAAAATTGTAAAGGACTATCGCTGAGCTCATATACTGAGGCATTAAATGATCTTATTTTTAATAACTCAATTAACTTAAAATGCTCTTCCTGGTTTTATGTGTGAGGAGAACTCTGGTTAAATGTTGTATTCGTTTGTCCTCTCTTCTTAAAATAGCCTGGGAGGAACTGAACAGCATGGTACTTCCCCTGTATATATGCTGGAGGTCAGGAATTTTTGTTTTGCACAGGGCACCTCTGCTTTACTCTTCTTCACCCCCCTACAATGTCCAGAAAAGGTGGCAAGCTGCTTTTGACAACGTGAACCTCGCTACGTTCAATGTGAAAAGGGAGCTGGTTGTGGTCAGATGTGGGCAGCGAGTTGTGATTTAGAAAATAGTTCCCAACTAATGGATAAAGTATTTTTAAGCATGCTGGAATGGCTCCACAGCCAAGCTGTTATAAATGAATAGGTCTTTTGNCCCCCCCCCCTTCTTTGTCAGGATGAGTCAATATCCTTCTAATTGGGTGTCCTTTCTGGACTTTTTTTCCAGGTTTTAGGCATTAAGAAAGTTCAAATCCTTAAACACGTAGCCCTGGTGCCCAGAAACCATTTTTTCCTTTAACAGCTTTATTGCTTCAAGAGGTATTCATTTCAGAAGGCTCAACAGTATTGTTATGGGTTTTTTTGCTGCACACAGAAAATGGAAAAGGAACTCAGTTGTACTTCAGTGAAATGGCATTATCATCCCAAGCATGAACAAACTGATTTGTTATGTCCTTAACAAGACGGTCAACTTCTAAATAGTGTTGTGGGATTGTTCTGAAACTGTGGCCCAGTATGCTTTCAGAGATAACTACCCTGCTATCTCAGTGGTAGCTCTTATTTTGTCATCACATCCTTTCTGACTGCCTGAGGAAAGCGAAAGTGGGTAAAGCCATCTCTGTCGATAATACCACAGGTGAGATAGGCCAAATTTGAACGCTGATAGTCGGGCAAGATTGAAAATCTGGTAATGGTACCTCCTAATGGAGCCTCCTGACATGGTCCTGGGGAAGATGATTGACAGGTGTATTTTCTGATTTTCCAAATTCTTGTCTTGAGACTTTTAACAAATAATTACCGCTTGGAATTCATTGGTAACTGCCATCCCAGCATCTCGGATGAACATAACCTCCCTGGGAAGCAAATACAGCCAATCTTACTTCATAGAAAATAAAAAGAAGGCATGCAAAGATTAAGTGTTTTGCTTGCAGACACAGTGAAAGTTTGTAGTAGATTTTTAGAAGGGCATTGAAGTTTCCTGCATTAAAAAAATAAAGAGGCAATGGCAGATGCAGAAGAAATGTGTTTAAAGAAACACAGCTGGGACTCAGAATTTGGATGCACTGACACCATACTCGGTTTGAGGTTTGAATGATTTTTAGAGTAAAAAATAGAATCCTTCATCACATTAGGGTGAGCTTTTATACTTTTCTTTGTGAAGAACAGAATGTAATGATTGAGCTGTATAAACCACTTACGCGTAGGGATGGTCTCTTGTATGGACAAGGTCTGAGGTAAAGAAAAAGCAGCTCTTTGCAAATTAGTATGAGATATCATCATGTGTCGATGTGAAGGAATTATTCCACACTTTTATTACTCACTTCTTGTACTTTTCCCTGAAACACCTGGTGTTGCCTGCTTTCTGAGATAGACTGCTCTAGGAGAGTCTCCAGAGTGACTCAACATGGCAGTTCCTCGGTTCTGCCCTCTCGCCACGCGAGACCATGTGTGTAATGGGAATTATAGAGCACCTGTGAGCAACGGGGAGTGAAAATCAGTGCCACCCTGCAATGCTGTGCTCCTTGGTGTTCCTACCTCCTTCCTCTCTCCATTCTGAAATTACCTAGGGAGAAGAAACTAGACACTGAAATTAGACATGTAGCAACTGTAAAAAAAAAGTACTCATGTATTTTACTGTGCAGTAATAGTCCATCTTCAGTCCTTGCCAGGATGTTGTTAAAAAAGACTGTTAGGTATGTTTACCAATTTGGATTTCCTCCCTTTTATCTCTGTGAATCATTGCTAGTGGACATGGAGTGAAAATGTCAGAAAGTTGAAGACAGAAAACTGTTGGGGCAAATGAGGCCACCTTTTCTTTTTTTCTGTAACGGTCAGTGAGAAGGACAAACATAGCGTATGTCTTTTCTGACTAATGGTTAAGGAAGCTCCAGCTTCCCAGTGAAAGCAAAGTTACCTGCTTTTTGTGTAGTCTGCTTGGACAGACCCTCCAAACCTGCCTGCTCAACTCTTCAGCATCTTCCTTCCATCTTCATTCTTCATTTCCACTAAATGAAAAGAGGGTTGAATTTTATATGGCTTTAGACTGACACATACGAGTTCAGAGGAATAGGACGAAGGAGAATGATGATCAGAATGTCACCAGGTGCGTACAGATTGGTTTCCCGAGTTCTGGAAGTCACCAGATTACAGCCTAATCTTATTGGGTTTAGTAGTTCAGCTGCAGAAGATGTTACCTGGTTTTTACATGAGTAAAAAATGATACATTTTTCTAAAAAAATAAAATAACCAAACATGGCTATTTTGCACATAGCAGACTACTGTATGGGATCTGTGAATGATTTGAGTCTCTTGGTATTCACTGTCTAAATGAATATGAAGTAGTATCCCTGTGTTGGCCTTTTACTTGTGACTCATGGCATTAACTAAAAAAAAAGTCCCCCAAACCCTCAACTCCTACTTCCTCTCCAAGCTCTTATGAGGGTTTTCCACCAGAACCTCCCTTCTCCTAATTCTGTAGTGGCCTCTTTCTAAGGCGTCATTCCTTACTTCATTTATATTTTTTGAGGTATAAGCGAAACAGGCCTGTTCCCGTGAGACCAGAGAATTGCGGCCACTCTGGACTGGTTTCCAACATGTGCTAATAGGCCAGTTTGGCAGATGATAATTGTTATTCATTTACAGTAGCAATACAAAAATGAGCCATAAATACTAACTCAAATCACGTATGTTCACACTTCCGTCTCAGCCCTCAGTTTCTACACAGGTAACTCCCTCATGCAATTATTGTCCTTAGCCCTGCTTTTAGAGAGAGGAACATACTCCTGAATTCTGTATATGCTTTAGCTATACCTGCCCTTCACGGGACATGAGCAGAGGCTCTCAACTGCAGTCACATACAGAATTTCAAACCTTCATTTACCTAGAACACTCTTTTTAATGTTGTTTGTTAAATGTGCTTCTCTTACTGGCTGATGGGAAAAACGTTCATGTGGCTGGAATATTCCAGCAATAAATAGCTCTTGTGATTATCAAATGCCTTGGCTCTACTTCAGTATTTAATCACCCTCAAAAGCCATAAATTGCCTCATATACTCCTCCACTACGAACGTTGTCTCTTAGTCAAACTGGACTAATAAGTTTAAGAGACATTATGCATTTTTATGTGAATTTTGGTAGGTCATGAGAATAATGAGCCAGATGTACAGGAGATGTAAAGAGCAATATACGTTGCAAGTCCATAACTTAAAGCTTATACAACATGCAGAGAGCAGAAATACGTGATATTAGCAGAGAAAGCTACCAATAGGTTCATGGTCATTTGCACTTAATATATTTATTTACATTCAACATGAAAATGTGTACATTATTTCTTGTCCCTGATGGTGTCAAAGACAAGCTTAGACCTGTTGACAAGGGTAGTTTTCAGTACTGTCTGAGATTCAGTACTGCCTGTATTTTTACTTGGAAAGGGTTTTGTATCCCGAACCAGAGCTAAAGGTATGCTCCAGAAACCCTTCACATATTGATTTTTATAGTACTGTAAAGGAGATTGCTTAAATAGCTTCATTATTGTCATTTTTGAAGTTTAAACTTACATATCAATTACCATCTGTAAGTTATTTATTGATACTTAAAGAAAATAGTCCAAGTATTTGCTTATTCTAGGGCTGTAAGCATTCTTGCTGATTGATAGCTGTCCATAATTGCCTATTGTACACACACCTTACTACTGCTCATTAACTGCATTAGAAATTAAAGTTTTTAACTGCTCACTTATCCTAAAGTACTAAAACTCAACTATGTGGGCTATCACAAAGTACAACATAAGCAAACCCCGTCTGTGCATGGCAGCACAGAGTGTGTGTGTGTGTGTGTGTGTGTGTTTGTGTTTTGAATCGTAAAGTTGTAATGAAATATTTTATGGTAGTATCCTCTCAGTCCCAGTTCAAGATCTGTGACACGGTGATACAGGCTCTGCTAATCTAAATGGTACATCTGCTAATCTGACTTGGTACAGTAGTGTATGTATTCACAACTGGAAATAAAAAAGCTATGTTTTGCTAAGGGATTGCAGGTGTAGCCTATGATTTGCAAAGATAAGTGAGATATCATAAACTGAAAAAAATGAAATCTTTTGATTTTGCACAGAGTATAGCACAGGTGACAATAGTACAATTTTTCCAGTCTTAATAGAGCCACAGCCCCTTTAATTGATTTAGTTATAGTATCAATCTCCCAAATTGCACATGGCATGCAGAAAACTGATTCTTTCCCAACAGTGATATTTTATGAGATTGGCTGTGTATTTATAAATAGCCAGAATGTTTTAAAATGAAACCAAAATCCAAAGACCGAAAGGAAGACTTAAGTAGAAAGAACCTAGTCATAAATTAATGAAATTAAACATTCTTTATACATTCAAAAATAAATTGTAGTATTGATTAATGCA
>VYZV01039076.1:1388-26238 GCA_013401275.1 Pandion haliaetus | reverse complement strand
CCTGGCAGGTACTCACCTCTGAAAGTTAAAAGTCAGAAGTAACTCCATTGAAGTCAAGGCCACTTTAGAAATAGTTACATGGTAAAACCAGGGCATCTCTCATTACAGTTACTTGTGGCTTTTTCAGAACTTCTGCCTCTTACCACTCTTCTCACATATTTCAGTGTGGAAGAGATGTGATGGTAAAATATTTGACAGATCCAAATGATGTGCTTTCACTATTTTTATTAAAATTCTGGGTTTACTAAGATCAAGGTTTTCCTAAAGAAAGCTTAGTAGAAACCAGACATGTAACTGTTTTCATTTGCATACTCCTACAGCTTTAATGTCAGTGAGAGACTATTTGGAAAGGAAAAAAAAAAGGGGAGGGCACAGGATTTCACATACCAGAAGACCCCCACTATAAATAGTTGCCCTACAAATACATCCCCTCCCCATAGCTCAGCCACTCCAAAATGCAACCTAGCTGGCTGGCCTATCTGTGACTTGTGACATATAAATCTTTGATTACTCAAAGGCTATGAATAGCTTTGCTGCTATTTGGCCACATAAGCCTTTGCAAATATATCAGGGTGGCATGGAAGAGAATGGGCATCTCTGAAAGGGAAGAAAAAAAAAAAAAGCAGTAGAGGGTCACTGGGAAGGGAATTCATGGACCTGTTGGACTAATTCCCACTCTTAAGAATTCCTAAAAACATAGCAGGGGAAAAAACTCTGCATCTTAAATAGCCTTTTGGGTAGCTTATGTTTAAAATGCCTTGTACTCTGCTGCAGATAACCCAATGTCTTGCTGACTTTGCTAGCATCACAGAGGTGAGGTTTCTACATGGGTGAACTAACCACTCTTGAGCAATTTATTCAAGAGCATTAGACTCAAAATGGCTTTAGTATAGCATCAGGCAAGGTAGGTATACGTGCATATGTGTGTGGCTGTGCACACGTACAGCCTTTCAGGCATTCTTCTGTACTAAATGTGATAACTTTAGGGCTATAAAAAGCAAACCCTATNAGGCACCCACAGAGTGCCATTTTTTTCTCTATTTCTTTTTCTTCCCTTTTTTTTTTTTTTTCTCCAAATTGTGCTTTGCCCACAAATAGTCTCATTAAGCAGTAGTATCATTAGAGGACATCATGTACAAATCTTTTCACCTGAATTGAAGCTAGCTTCTTGCCACTTCTGCTTTGCCTGTGCAATTGCTAACAGATTTCTTGGCTCGTTTACCATTGCAAAGGGCATTTGAGATTGACAGATCTCCCCTATAAACATTCTCCCATTTCCTCTTTCAGCTCTGCACATCCTGGGGACTGCTCAGGCAGAGCATCATGCAAGTGCTGTGCCCATCGTGCTGTGAAGAAACTCCACAAACTCCAGCATACGGAACTTACCACAAGCAAGGAATCCATTGGAGCTCCTTCTTATATTACAGGAGGACTTACTTTGCCTCCTAGATAACTATAATTATTTTCTGTACTGCATCCCACACTCAGAAACTAAACCTGACATAGACAGGTACTGACAATCAAAAACTTTTCCACCTTCTTTCACCAATAGAAATACATCATAATCTATATATGTATGCCGATGCTTCTGTGTGTGTATGCTTGTATATCTATATGCATTACATATGCATACATATATAAATGAATGATGAGGAGAGACAGAGCATCCTACTACTGCACACACTCTATATAGTGGGATAAGACTACAAAACAACGTAATGAACATATGCCACTGCTGCTTAGCAAAAGGTGTTCAGGTGCTAAGATGATGAGCAGAGCAGGACAACCATGGTAAACTGGATTCCATGAGAATGATAATACTAAATAATAACATTTGTAATCACCTCAAGGCAGAGATAGGTGATATGATTTTTTTCTTTATAAGCAATGAATTACAGAAGGGTGAGGTTTGCAGAAGATGTACATTCTTGAGCTTTGCAGTTTTGTTCTCTAATTTAACTAACGCTGTTCTAATTTAAAATGTCTTCAGTGTATCAGTTTCAGTGCTGATGGATGCTTGCCTCCTGCAGAATACTATCAATTAAGAGGCTTATTCCAACCATAAAAATAAAATAATGCTCTGTTTATTGTTAACAGAGAGACTAAACTATAATAAGGATTCCTGATTAATTACTTATCAAGGAGAACTGACCTTAATTAGGGTCAACTTCTATGGCAGACAGCTTAATTTATTCTTTAATTTCCGTGTGTGAACACATTTCTCTCTACAGAACAATTGATTCACAGCTCAATTCAAACACTTCAATTGTATTTTTATTTTTTAAAGGAAAAATAAATAAAAATGATATCTTTTGAAACCAGTATATCTGTTCAGAGTAAGACCCAACTGCCTTAAGTAACTAAAATTAATGTTTACTGTTTTTTTTTACTCCTGTTAACCTGCTAAAACAATTCTTGCACAGATAGCACTTCTGGTGGGATCTGGGCAATTCTCAGACCCCCCCAGTATCCTTAAACTACCTAGTTCAGGTGCTGATACCAGTGCAAGAGTGGGATGCATTTCCAGACAGGTAAATATGCAGACAGGGAGCCTATGCTGCATTATCCCTTCAGTGCCCTTCTCCCACTGTTTGAGTGGAACAATTTTAAAGCAGCCTGGATATGTTGACACAGCTAATTGTCATGCCTTTGACTGAAGCACAGACAGCTCTTTAACTTCGTCCTCTGCAGATGTAACAAGTCAGAAGCAGTAAACTAAAATACTGTGCAATGTGCCTACTTAATAAAATATACCTAGGGGTGTGCATGTTCCACAGTCTTTAATGAGACTTATATACAGCATAGACAACCCCAGGTATGCATATATGAGGAGCAGCTGTGGCATTAGAGAAAAATCAGGCTGCCAAGCCTATCTAAGAAGCTGGGTAAATACACAGGAAATCTTGTGCCGAGATGTGTGCTGTCACAGCTAGATGTCTATCTACGTATACCCCAAGGGAAAGTAGCTGGATTCTGTTCTTTCTCATGTATGCTTATAATTATTTCCAAAAGATTAATTTCCTCAAAAAAAAAAAAAGTCTCCCCCTCTGACATACAGCTAAAATGATTGCATTTGGGAAGGTACACGGATTCACTGTTTGAGACTACAAAACTCTCACTGCTTGCTATATTTACCTTTATGTACTTATTAGTATTGATATCAAGTAAGAAAAGAATCTAGCTTGACTCTTAGTAACTGGGATGGATAATAATACGAAAAAAATAGATGTCTTCCTTGTGAACAATTGTTTTGTTCTAGAAATTAATGAAACACAATACGAAGCCTCATGATGCAACTCATGCAGAGATGACCTATGATCCACTAGGGGGTTGCTTTGAGAACTTTATATAAAAATAAATATACGGGGAAAAAAAATCCATAACCAACTATAAAGCACTTAATACTTTCACAGTTTTCTAATAAAGGAATGTACTCAAAACCTAATACATTGAGATAAACCTTCCATACCCAGCATCTGGCTTCTTTGTCATTACTATCCCTGTTGGGCAATGGACTTAAGTTCATTGGATACAGAAACAAATAAAAAGTGTGGGGACCAGCACAGTAGGAGTGGCCTTTAATTTGTAATCTCAGATATTTTTTTTTTCTGGCCATTTATAATCTGCTAATTGTAAATCTACAATATGAGCTAGATTCCAATTACTAGTGAAAACCTTTTAAATCATACTTACAGCCTAAAAAAGCCATTAAAACAAACAGAACCCCCCCTGCCCCCGGTCAGCTCTTAACTCAGAAGGATTTAGATGTGGTTTAGGAAACACCATACTCTTAACCCACAGCGTGTCCTTGCAGGCTGGAGTACTTTCCACTCCAGCGGGTCCAGGCATTCCCACTCGGCGATTCCCACCTCCAGCCTCCACAACCATTCCAAAAGCAGAAATAGATCTTAAACGCTGTTTCTATACAGCCTCCTGCTTTCCCCCGCTCCACCAATTTCCTGGCCAAGCTGAAGTTTTCAGGTTTCCTTAGTTCCCCTTTCCATGGCACAGCCTGACAAAACAGTGACCCCCCCCCCTCCACATCTCCCTTGTTCCTGGAGAAAAAAAACATATAAAAAGGAACTGTAACATGAAGGGTCGGGTCAGCAGAGCATGACGGTGACTTCAGGGATCTTTGAAAACACCTTAATGATTAAAGTATCACCACACTACAGTGTTGTAACACCTTCCACACTGCCTGGTCCTAAAGAGGTTTCCCATGAATCAGTGGCATTAAGATTAAGAAATTAAGGCTTGCTCTCTACTTGCCCTCCTTCTTTCTTGTATATCTTGTAATCCACGTACTGTCCCCTTGCCCTGCAAAGCACCTCCAAACATATTTTCCAAAGATGATACGGTAAAACATGTGGACATAAAAAGTACTATGCATAACCACTGTTTTTCTGCCCCCCTTGGGCAAACCTTTGAGTGATATCATTGTTGGTAATAACTTGCTTTGCTTAAAAAAGCAAATAAGTGCAAAATAGCACATGCAAACATGGAGAAAATAATGCAGAAACATCTACTGAATGATTGCACAGGCTTCCACAGTAATTTCATACTATGTAGACTTAGAAGAACAATTCAGTGTAGATATTGGCTGCAAAAAAGGTATTTTATACCTTCTTGCTACCACCAGAATAGCTTCAGCAAACAGTTCTAACCAACCCAGTGAGCCAAATCATAAAGCTTCAGGCAGTCATGAAAAACTATTGATTTTTTTTTTTAAACCTTTCTTCAGCTGTAAATTTCTATTGATATGTGACAAAAATGTGCAAGTGGCATTTGCTAGTATAGCCATTGTGGGAAAAGCCAAGATTGCAACTTCTCTGGTTAAGCCACTCAGAAGTTTAATGTGGTCAGCTCCAGACTGCACCAGCCAATCTTGGATCAAATAAAACACAACACATATGTTTCCCAACAGCAATAATCAAAACTGAGGTTTTCAGATTTTGCTGGAAACAAAATTACAGCAAGAAGAAATGGGCTGGATATTTCTTTTTATTGCTGAGAAACAGACTCCTAACAACCAACCATGTGGATTTATTTTATTTTTTGAACTTAGATCATCTACCCTGTGTTGATACATGACTGATACCTCCTTCCTCCCTGCTGACCCACATTCAGGGCTAAGGGGATGTGATCCCTGCTTGCTTTGATCTGTGTATCTTCATTCCCTACAAACAACAACGTTTCCAAAGCCAGGGCTAGAAGATCCTAAGAAAGGATGACTCAAGGCTAAGCTATCTGCTGCTGCTCCCTTCCCTAAATATCACCTCATTTATTTTCCATCCTCCTAACAGCAGAAAAAAAGAGTTCATCCCCATGGGAGCTTGGGTCCTCTATTCACCATCAGGTGGGACAACCCATCAGCCAGCCTCTGCCAGCGCCTCTGGTACGACACTAACATTTTCGGGTTGAAGGTATGTCTGCAGCACAGGTTGGGCCACTCTCCTGCAAACAAAAGCTACAAAAATGGGGTAATAAACTTTAAACGGTGACTAGGGTACTCAAATGCAAAGTTGCCAGCATCTGGTTCTTCATGCAACACTGCAACCCAACTTTACTACTGCTCTTACTCATATGAGCTAGAACAGTTTGATTACATCTACCCAGAATACAGTCACATTTCTGGCTGGCTATATTGTGGCTTGCACTTAGTCTCTCACCCTAAATATGCTTTGAGAAAACAAGGGTTGGGGAGGTCCCAAGAGTGCAAACTGATCATGGTTTCTAAAATTATAAGGAGGGAAACATGGGTAAATATTTCTTTTGCTGCCCATGTAACAAAATGAGCATCAGAGTTTCCAACCCAATGCAGCAAAATGTAAAAGGACTGTTCATTTGACCAGTGCCTGATAATTCAGACACTCAATATATGAAAGTAAATCAAGTCTGGATAGAGCAACACAGCAGCTAAAAGGATAAAAACCATTCACTGCAATTCAAATGTTAGAAAATTTCCTTCCGGACCTTCATTTTGGAGCAGAGCACCTAAAAGAGAATAGAGATGGGAAGCTCCATAGATTCTCCAAGCTGTGCACTGCTCTCCCCAGTGCCTGGGGAGGCTGCATATTGCTCCATTTCCCAGCTGCTGCTTGCATCACTTTCTAAGGCTGGGATGGACCACATCCTATGTTAATTTAATATTGCCATTCATGGAAACAACTGTAGTACCGTTTCCACCTTCCAGAGTTGTTCACTGGAGAGTTTCCCCAGGGTTGTTACCAGGAACAAAGCAGCATAACAGAGCGGTAAAGGGGGCGAGCAGAGGAAAGTGCACTGACATGGCTTGGCCCCTAACGCTGGCCTTGCTGCTTTTACCTATGCTTCATATTACAAAGAAAACTACCTAATGACATTGTGTATTTAAAACAAAACAAAACAAAACAAACACAAAACTTTCTCAGTCTTCAGCTATATCATTGCTGGCATCCCATTACAGCTTCTGCAGACCAGCAAACTGCTGGTATTTATTATTATTATGAAATTAAACTGAACCTCAAACCCTCATGGAAAAAACAGATAGGTTGTATATGAAGTACTTGCCTGCACCTGCCAACGCTTGTCTTGCTGTTGCAGAAGATACAGGAAAAAGCAAAAGAGCTTAGGGTGAAGAGACTCCCAGCTAAATACTTTTTAGTGCCATAGACTGCCAGAGTAATTTCAGTATCTCTTTGCTTCAGTTCATCTTCTGTACAATAGGGATAACATCTACAATGCCAGGGAAGATGCGAGGACATGATGCTGCTCCCAAAAATATGATAACAAAACCCACAGAGATTGGCAAGAACATGAAGATCTTTCAATCACACATCTTGGTCTGCAAAGTGCAAGTCAGGACACTTAGAAAAGAGATGACTTTTTGTGTGCCTTTGCACTTTTTCCTTTTATGCAGCAAAACCCTAGTCTTTTCCAAAGGAAATTTAAGCTGAGGCAAAGTGTATATATTGATTAATCATATTATATCTGAAAAACATTTCTGCCATCTCCTCTTTATTTTTAGAGTTAGGATAGGAGTATATTTAGATGGAAGGAAAAATACACACATGAAACTGCATCTGCAATCACATTTCCTGATTAGATCTTAGCAGAGTGGTGCCTGTCTTATTGCTACTGGTAAATACGAGGCAGTAAATGCCTTTAGTACTAACTCATTCTCATGCTCTCTATCCTTGTTTTCTTTGCAAGTCAATAATAGGGTTCATAGGGGTTTTTTTATTCCTCAGCTATAAGCATAGGTCACAACTCCAGGCACAAATCCACCTGCTGTGTAAGGGGAAAAAATTAAATCAAAAGCTCATTGTTTTATATAAGAACCACCTTAATAATCTCTTGAACAAGTGTATGGCTTTAGGAAGCTACATAAAACAGTGAACACAAAGATGCGAAAAGGTGCAATTGATCCCTTTCCTCTCGTCTGTTTTTAAAAAGGTAAAATTTTCTCCATCAAGAAGACATAGAGTTTCTAAGAGGAAAGTATCATGAAAATGTGCAGTAAGCCAAGCTTAAAAATACCTTGTTAGCAGAAATGGGATCCAAAAGAAAATTTTGAGGATTTACATGCCTCAATAAGCATTTATATTACTTCCACACCTTAACTTATTCACAGTATGTACTTGGATTGATAAACATTTCACTGGATTTTTATTTCTTTTGGTCACAATATGAAAAATAAAGAGGAAGGTTCAGTCTTCCAAGCTTTGGAATATTAAGTGCTTTGTTAGCAAAAAAGAGAGGATGTGAAGAAGCAACAATCAGCTTTATGACAGGCACTTCATTAACCCACATACTTTATAATTTGCTCACCGAACTATCTGCTTTTCCTCTCCTCTCAGCAGGAACATAAATAGCAAAGACTATCATGAGCTGTTACGCTACTAGAAGACTGTTAATCTTACCAAATATACCACAGAGCATTTACTGCTACATATTTATTTATTTAGATTTAGAGTGTGATTAAAGAGAAAACAAAAATGATGTATCTTGAAGATGCATCTCAATTGATACCTAAATTGCAGCACTGCACTTCAATAAAACTCAACTAAGCTGGAGAATTTAAAGAAACCAAGTGCTTTAGCCCCACCAGCAATTTCTACACATATTATCAAAAATGCATTGCCAAGGAAATATCAACCAGCATTGCAGATGGGACTGAGATGCAAGGAGAACAGAGGAGATGGAGTAGGACCGGCGGAGCTCTTCCCTCCCATGCCGTGGACAGGGAAATTTGGGTCTGAGGGAGGGGATGATAAAGGAAGACCAAGCCAAGTCCATGTGGTTTTCCTCCCAAGAGAGGGGTCTGAAGGCACAAGGAGCAGGCCTTGAGGTAAGTTTTGGGTTGGGATCCGGCTGTGATTTTAACGGCCGGTTCTATCAACTGGACTGGACCACCTGCAGCAAGACCGCATTTAATCTCCCTCTCCTCAGAGAGGAGCTTTGCAAGAGGCTGGGACAGTAAGACCAGTTTCTACCTGGGAGAGGGGAGTGCAGGTGTGTCTGTACATACATATGAGTAGAGAGTTGGGAAATAAAATAATTAAGACTAAAAGAACGCTATTATTCAACCGCGAGAATAAAGGGCAATCAGTGGTGCAATCGCTTTGCTTTTTTCCTGTATTTATTTGTTAGGGGTCTGAGCCAACGTTCCTCACAGTGGGAGACTTTTTGATGGCCTTCGGTAGGCTTTGATGAGGCCCATATTTGCTCATTTGCACAATGTATTTATCTGCACCCCCGACTGTGTTGATCAGCATGTAGCAGCAAAGTCCGCTGAATGCTTTGAATAAACCCCCCACTTATTAAACAGTTCTAAGCTCAGATTGAAAAAGCTTTATATAGCCAACATTACCTGAGTCATTCCTCTGGGAGAATTATGGACTGAATGTTGAGAAGACATTTCCGAAGTGCTTAAATGACTATTAATGGAAGCTGTGCTCCTAAGTTATTTAAATGCTTTTGAAAGTCCCAAGCCAAACACAGCTCAGCAATGGGAATCACCAGCTGAACGTTTCTGTTACACTTGTTGCAAAAACAATAAGATAAAATCAAATTCAGGAAAAATGAAAAGTTTCTGCATTTACACCAGGAAACAACTGATTAAAGCATTATGCAGCAGAATTATGTCTACAGCATCATGTCTTCACGTGAGCTCAAATATGTCCATTAAGACCACTGCATTTCCACAGCTGCAATATGCCAGAGGGCTTTCCAAACTCTCAGTTTACTCCTCAAGTCCTCCTAACCTTCTAAGTACAGCCCAGTGTTCAGGTCACAAGTGAAGAGCAGAAACATGGAGCGATGTCTTAGGCTGACTTCCCTAAAAGCCCCCTCTGGAACCGGGATGCCACCCCAGAATTCCTGCTCTGCTGCAGGGAGGTTACAAAGCGTGAAATCCTGGTCTGTGACTAGGACTGCACAAGGCATAGCACCACTAGGACACTAGTGATTTTGTAACATAAATTTAAATAGTAGTACTTCATTACCCTGTTCAAAATAACGTTTAATTTTTCAATTGTCAAGTCTGGCCTTGGTTAAATAGCTCTCCTGAAAAACCAATATTGTTTCTTTCAGAACTACTTTTTCATGAAAGGGACTTACTTCCAAGGCTTATTAGTTTCTGATGCATAAGCATTTTAACGCCCTGAAAACAGTCTGTCGGAAAATTTATGACTGCCTTTTTTTTTTTTCCTTCTTATGATTAAGCACATTTGCAGTTGGAATGCATCAAGCTGGCGATGCTGGGTTTATCTCATTAGAAAGCGCAAATCCTTTATGCATTACTGTTCACCAGGGTACAGTTTTTAAAGCATTGATACAAGAATGAGTGAGTGTTGGGCTACAGAGAGACAAGGCTTGCAGGAAGAGGAAATCACTTTCCATGACACCAACCAAAAATGGGGGGAGGAAGGACAAACTTTCATACTGACAAGCCCTTGTTTAGGCAAGAGCATCAAAAAGCAATGAAAAGAAGTGAAATTGGCTCCCCCATAAGTCTTGCCACTTTTGTAGCTTTACGCGTGCCAACCATACTACCATAGTTACAGAGTTCCTGTGAGCCCTTTCATTCGTCAAAGTCTTTTCTTCCGCTAATTCCATTAAAAAGAAAAGTTTCATACATGAATATTTGTTTGACACATTATTAGGAAAAGTATGAGAAAAGCACCAGTGTCACATTAAGCTCCGCTGCTGCAGCCATCATCTTTTACAGCATTATCTCTGTATCTTCCTAGCACAGTGAAAAGGCAGAAGGAGAGAAAAGACTGCTCATTAGGAAGAAAAATGGAAGCAGCTCTTCTGAGTATCCCATCTGCTGCCATCATGACAGAGATACCACATTTTACTGCTGTCACCAGCAGGTGCATGCAATTAGGTGACAGCAAAATGAACTATGGCTTCCTGGTGACTGTTTCGAGCAGATTTCAGACTGTTGGCAAGTGCATGATAACAGGCTATGGGCATTTGCCTCTGAATAATTCCTGGAATTCACATGGAAACCGTATAGGTGATTCATTCCATTGTAGAAGACTACTGGAAGAAGCGAGAGAGACAGCAATTGCAATGAAGCAGAGGACGACAGAGAGCACGGGACAGGCTAATTCAGAGTATTGTGGTTATTATGAAGACAGCTAGGGCCAGTCTGTTCAATTCTGATCTCATTTACACTAATATATCAGGCCAATCAAGCCCAAAGCAAATACTTAGAAATACATTGATGCTATGTTGAAGGACTAGGGAGAGTGCTTGGACCTTTTCTGCTAATTTCCACTAAATATACTGTTGCTGCTCAAGATTGCAGGCTAATTAACAGAACAGTTAATGCTCAATAAAAGCTCACCAATTTTTTTGCGAGGGGAAAAACATAACGCAAGGTTGACTCAGTTTGAATCGTCAATACTGTGCAAGTCAGCAACAACACGGCTAAAAAGTCTGTTTTCCATGCGCAGCCTGTAATATTGCACAGAAAAAGGAGAAAACACCAGTAAAGCAGACAGAGCGAGGAACGTGTTCCAGCGGCAACATCTCCAACTCAAAATCTACAGGGAAGGAAGCTGTAGTGCCGGATGATTATTCATACACAGCTCTGCCGTGCAACACAAAGATGCCAAAAGTGGCTGCAAAGGTGAAAATGTTCTTCCAACCAAAAGCTCCTTTCTGAGTGTTGGGATCTTCCTTTGTACTTAATCCCCTGTGTTTACAGGGCTCTATTCACACTTGCTGGGGAGGACTCCTTCCTTCCTTATCTGACTGTGACAATGAATCAAAAGTACCTTCTCTTCTGTTATCTGAGGTGATAATGGAGAATTGCAGAGTCTTGCCAGGGGCTGTGAGATGCCTTGGCAGTGCTCTCAGGAAATCATCACCCAAAACTGGAGCAAAGGCTAATTTTTCCAGGTAAAAAAAAAATAAATCTCTCCCTGGGGACTTACATTAAGGAGGACCACAGCAATGTAAAATATTCAACTGTATTTATTAGCTGCATCTGACTGTTAGGAACTTTACCTCCTGGTAGCCAATTCCCAAGAATGACAATCATGTTCTGAACAATAAGCTATTATTCGCCCAGTATGACAAAAGTGCTCCATTTTGCTTCAGTGACTAGCAAAGGCAAAGCCATTTTTACCTCATCTGGCATAAGCCATTTGAATGGGATTAGTGCAGCACTGCAACGTGCCTGGGCAACTGGCTTTAATTTAAGCCAGTATATAAATCTTATAATAACAGAGAATTGTTTGTTTCATAAGGCACCACGTATTTTAAGAGTGATTACTTTAACACAGCTACAGAGATCATCTTCTTTCTCCAGTCAAAAGTGTTAACATTACCACTCGAGCAAAATTGTTTTCCATGCAGATGTTCCCTCCTTGGGGAGAAAGGAATACATCTTTTGAAATCATATTGTATTCCATAATTGTATACAGCAAGTTAGGGAAATTGGGTCATTTTCAAATGGGGCAATGATGGTGGAGCAGCCCCCTAAAACATATCTTAGTAGGGATGTATAAGTTATATGCTAAAGCAGCAAGAGCAGTTTCCAAAGCAAACAACTCCTTAGGTTACGTTTCTGACTCCTGTCATCTTACTGTGAATCTCATATCATCTGATCTTTTAGTTTAAGAATTTAACTATTAGAGTCATACGATAGGAAAATCTCAACTTCATTTATTTGTTTAAAGTTACATTTCCAGCTGTGAAAAACACAGCCTAAAGTTCAAGCCACCTGAGGAGCTTAAAAGGGTCAAGTTTACTTTTTTGTAGAATCCCATAATGTAATGATGCAAGTGTACCAGTTCACATGCTGAAATATAATAAAGCATGTGATGCTTGAGAAAAAAAAAACAGAATTAGCTATGAAGAAGGAAAAACTCACACTAAGAGGTGACTGAATTCACACCACTAATAACTGCAGAATATAACATACCATTTCCAATAACCAGAAATGCGTACAATTATTTTTTAATGAATTAAATGTCTTCCTGAATCAGCAGATGGATTCAGTGCTGTTGCTATTGTTCACAACTTTGTCAAGCAGCAGTGCAGCTGCAGCTTTTAATGGGAATCTCAGAAAACACTGCACCAGACATGTCTGCAGAAGTGACACCATTTTGAGAATGGGAAAGTGAAGGGGAGGAGCTGCTCTTCTCCACCTTGCCCCAGCCTGAACTTCAGTAAAGGGGCATGGGGGGAAGAAGCACCTGCATTGCATCACCTCCACATAGGCACCAGTTGTCTTTCCAGTTTCAAAACGTGCTCTTTGAGCACATATCCAGTGCTCTCAGACCCCCATCTTATTAAGAATTCCCTCACAGTAAATTCACATCCACGAACTTAGTCTTTTTGCAATAGCCCTTGCTGGTAAGAGGGAACTGTGAAGCAGTGAGGAGTCTCGTTAGTTAACTTCTTCAGCCTGTATTTGATCCCCAGTCATTCAAATCAAGGAGAGGGTCTAAATCTAGGGCAGCTCTATGAACTGCCTATGCAAATTAGCTGCTCTGCCTGTAAACTTGGAGCATGATTTTTACCTCCCACTTCACCGATGTTAAGGCCACGGGAATTCTTTGGGTCAGGACAGCAATTCAGGGTGAAATAGCTCTTTGTTTCACTCTGACCTGTGCCCACACGATAGCAAATAGGTGCCTGTGTGCAAACAGCACCCATGCCAGGCTGAAAAAATCCCAAACTTCGCAGAGGACAGCACTTTGCATGATAACCAGGTCTCCTAGACATAAAATGCTCTGATTAAATTGGGGCAGCTACGCAGCAAGCAGACAAAGGCAGTATCAATGTTTTTCTCATATGTAAAGATATTAGCGAAGATTCTGACTTCAGTAATATTTTCCAGCACAGCTGAGCTTTAAATTTAATGAGATCCTCATTTATATTCTGAAAAAGGGAAGAGAACAGTAAACTGCACATGCACTGGAAATCAGCAGCAAATAACAGTAAGGCAACCAAATAAAAACACGTACTGGCAACTTTTATCCTTCTATTGTGCTCAATGGCCTTATTAAAGCCCTAGTTGGAGCTGCTATCACAGCAGCTCTAACCTGCAACCCCAACATGCCATTACCAATAATTTTGTTCAGTAAGGGCTGCAGGGATCCACTTACCGGGTTAAGACTACAGGGACAGACACCGTGAGGTGCTGCTACGCCAGGGAGAGCCTCAGCACAACCAAAGCCCGTGGCTGATACAATATAAAGAAACAGAGCAGAGAAGAAACTGTTTTTACCTTCTCCACCACCACTGAAGTTACAGAGGATTGCAGACTTCTTCAAAGGATGGCAAGAACAAAGCAATAAACAACAGCAGAAAGGGTGGAGCAGTGGGGTGGCTAAAGGCAGTACAGGCAATAACCTCCAATTCTGTATGTTTGCCATCTAACAAGTTTTTAAATATTCCTTTTTGCCTTTTTCCTATTACTTAATATTAAACTTGGCAAGTAGGCAAGCCAAGCGATCAAACAGTAATCTTTCTGCCCCATGGCTATCCTCGAGAAAAGATCAGGACAATCTTTTTTTTTTTTTCCCTTCTTTTTTCCTTTGCTTTTGTAATTTATATTCCTATATATCTAGCAGAGCTTCCTCCACTCCTAGTTCATTTTTAGATCATTACTTGAGGCTGCAGATGGAATTCAAACAATAGGAAGGAAAACAAGAATTGAAATGAATTAGGAGAAGAGGAGTTTTTTAATTTAAAAAAATAAATAAACCCTGAAAATATTGCAGTTCTTTGGCTTGCTGCAGAAAACCATTTCCATCCCCCCGACAGAACATACTTAATATAATATTCACAAAACAAGCCAATTGGAGTCAATATGTATAACTCCCTTTCTTTGGAATATATGCTTGTGTGTCTCACATCTGGAGGCAGGTCACTAACATTAACAAGAATTATGTACCTGAAGAGCGACGTGAAAGCATCAGTTAAGAAAGCTGCTGGTTCAGATACACTGGCTACTCTCCTGGCTGCCCCAAAGAAAGCATGAAAGGAAATTGCTAAACATATTTTGCTCCATTTCTTTAGCTTATAGTTGGCTGTAAATTACATTTAATAAACCCATTATTCAAAGTCTTCTGAGAACTTTCAAGCAGCAATAATGTTTACTATCCCAATGCACGGTGAGCTCTTACAAGCCGTGTATCTCACTGAAAGTCACTGGGCCAGTTCCACGGCCACGATTCTCATGAGCTTCCTTTTGTTCTGGCAATTAGGCCATCTGCCAGGAGCTGAAATGATTAGCAATAAAAAGAAATGCAATAGCTCTGCTTTGCAGTCTCTTCAGTCAGTCCCGGTTCCCTTATCCACTGGGGGCACCACAAGAATCAGGTGAACCAAGAACAGTAACAGAGGACACTGTAAAAAAGGGGGAAATTTTAAAGGAGCAATGTAAGGTCAATGTGAAAACAGAAAAAAACAAACCCGACTTGTACTCAATGAGATTTCTTTCAGAGCAGCACCAAGGATTTCATCACATCCCTTTTGCTAATGTTACACACCGTGGTCCTCACTATCACCTACCAAATTTCTACTCTTCTCTTGCTTACTCAGTCAGGCATTTGATCAAAACTATTTCCTATTATCTATACATACACATGGATCACATTCTTGATTAAGGCATTTAAGCACTGCTGTGATTCAAGTAATAATACTAATAATGGATTAACCAGCAGTGGACATTAGTGCAGCTGATGATCTTCAGCCTCCTGCCTTGAGCCTGCGGGAAATCAGAAGTCCTTGCCCATAATTGAAGCTGAGATGTACGGAGAATGGATATTCTGTTTGGCAAAAGAGTTTGGATTTTAAAGCTCTGTTGTTTAAAGCAGCATGAAACCCACAAATTTTAAAGTCTTCAGAGAGAAAATAAACAAATTCAATACATTAAGACCAGTTTGATGCGACAGTATTTTCCAATGGGAAAATAATTTTATTAACCTTTCTTCCACTTAGCTGTAATATCAAAGAACATAATAGTGTTGATACTGCCAAATAATAATAATACTAATCTCTTATATGCCCTGGACAGTGTTGCTGAAAGTGAACTGGTGGTAACGTACGGCACAAAATTATCCCCATATTGCTCATCAATTTCCTTTTATGACATAGAAGTGGAAAGCTACCTTATTTTTAACATGAAAATATTAAAAAGGCCAAAATTAATTCAAGTGTAAAGTGAGGAAGGACTCATGCCCACATTCACAGAGTATTGCCTTATTCCACAAGATTGACAAAAGTCGAAGAGTGATGAAGTTTCAGTGACTATAAATATAATCATTCACCAAAATTAGCTATAATTTTGCCATGGAAAAATGTTTATAGAACTGCCAGCTGATCCTCCAAGACAGTTATATGCACGTGTTCTCTTACTGCCTCTTTGAAAAGAGGTTACAGAAAATGACATTCCTGCCTAACCTCCAGACATTATATTCTCTTATGCAATAAACAAACAGATGTTCTCATTTTTCATTTTTATCACTAAGGTCCTCATGCCTCCAAAAATTGTGAGGCTCTTCTCCAGACATGGGGGGAATAGATACATTAGATGATAAACCCAGGAATAATCTTTTTTCTCTTTAAGTCACAGGACACGTCTACTATGCACTCAATCACCTCTCTATCTTTCTAGTCCATCTGAGAGTGTTTCCTACATACCTCTGGCAGTAACGTAAAAATATTGGATTAAAATAGTCCAGTCCACAGAGCGAAATCAAAGATGAACATGGAATGAATAAAATGGCAGCAGTAGTAAACATGACCTTTATTGTATTAATCACGATAACTTTTTCTCTCTTCATCAGCAGGTGATTCAATAAACACATTGAAAGTGCAGAACCTAACTCTTAACAAACCCGGGCTCTGCATGCGCTTTTGCTTCTCATAACTGAAACCCACATGCACCAAGGTAGTGTGTCAGACACCAGGATTTCACTCGAGGGTGTTTGCTGTTAAACAGGCAATGAAAGCCAGTGGTTAGAGAAAAGAAATTGCCAAACACCAGGCCACACTCACTATGTCTAGCATCTTCCATGTAAAAGGATACAGTAGCTTTTAACTGGCAAAAGACATTGCAACCAAGTGCAGAACTGATTGCACTTGAAAAGCATGTTCTTGCTTTCTGGTATCTCTACTTCCCTTCCCGCCAGCCCCCCAACTGTCCGAGTAAAGTCAATTATAACACTCTATTTAACCCTTCTTCTAAAACGCACATATGAACTGTTTAGGAATCAAACATAAAAGTGTTATGAGAAACAACCACTCTGTTTTCCAAACAAAGTGCCACAAAATTTCCAAGGACAAGGGGTATGTCAAACTAAAACCACAAATCTCAAGCAAACCAAAAAAATCACTGTCAGAGATGAAATGCTACCGGTTTAAAAATGCCAAAGAGAAAAAAATATTGCAGCATATCATCAGTACAAAGCACTTGACAAGCCTTGGTTGATGTTTCTTGAAGAACCTATAAAGAATTCAGAGATAAAGAAAGAAAAGTGTGGTGCCAGAGAACGGAGGTGTCAGAGTCTCTGTCTCGGTGGTTTGATCCAGCAGTGTCTGGATACTACCCTGTCCCCACTGTGCACATATTCCTCCAGGACCCTCATTCTCAGAGATACACCACTATTGCAGACTTGCATCTTTTTGGAAGAGGCTGAGAAAAAGCCTGATTTGCAGTTATGATTCAAGAAGGACAAAGATGCTTAGAAAGCATGAAAACCAACCTGAACCAGCTATCCAAACCCAAATATACGTGAACACAGACTTAATCTGGAAGTTAGGACCAGAAAAACTTGCAAAGAGAGTGAGGCACAAAAACCTCCTGCGAGCCAACCAACATGACTATTGCTACTGAAGCAGATGTCAAGTGGCAGTTCAAGTTAAAAACTGATGCTTGGCGTGACCCTATAAATCTTCCAAAGGTCCTGTGAACTTCATAGTTTTAATCTAACCTAAACAAAAGCTTTATTATCTCCACTTGCAACAATCTGACTGATGTCAGTGGTACTTTACAAAGGGAAGTTCAGACTCCAACCTTTTGTTTTTACTGCCCTCTTCATCATCCGAATCAAATATTTCTCCTAGGTTAATTCTCTCTCAAGAATTCTCCCACCCCCTTTTGCAGGCAAAAGAGGTGTGACACTTTAGATTAACATCTCCCTTTACCTCTTTTACACTTCCAGCCCACTTCCTCCAAGAAACTGTTCAGGGCTCCTGTGGAGACTTTAGTACTTTGAGACTGAGACTTTTTTAACCCTGTTGCAGTGCTGATACTTTTCATCACCATTACACTTTTCCCATATAACCTACCAGATGCTTAATTCTTCTTCACCCTCCATCTTCCCGCATAAGGAGTTTAGCCTGCAAATTGCTTGAATTAGAGGTTATTTCACTCTCATCCCACATGTCATGACTGCCACTGTGAATGCATTAGTTCAAGTGCAGATAACATGGTCTTCATTGTCCAAAAATCCTACTACTCTCCCACCTTACCTTTTCTTTCTTTTTCTTCCAATGCAACTCCTTTCCTAGATGCTACAGATCCTTTGCTAGCATTTTCTAAAGTAGGAATATAAGATGAAGGAAGCGTTTTCAACTAAAAGCCACAGTCAATACACAAATTTGACCAATTTCACTGAAATTGCTCATGGTCAAACCATGGGTTTCAGCGGGCTTTTAGATTCTACATCTGGGCTCCTAAACATGCAAAAAGAAACAGATGGACAGGCTTACTTTGCTTATGTAATTCTTCTTAGCACCATGACAAATCTGATCAAAAACAGAGGTGAGCTTTTTTAGAACTATGTGGCACTGGGAGCGCAATTAAAAGGACGGTCAGAGGTAATTCCAACAGGCCTGGCATCCTCGGGTATGAAACCAGGGTCACGAGTGTCCTTGTGCATGTAGAACTTATGTTATCACAGGCTTTATCTTTATGGTAGCTGATAGACTGAGCCAACTTAGAGGGGAGGAGGAGGAAAGGACAAAGAGAGGCATTCTTCTGAACACTTTCCTCCAGCAATTCTTTCTGTTTCAGTGGGTCTTAAGGCCATTTTCCCTGTGGGTAGAGTGGAAAAGCCACAACGACTGGAGGAGAACAAAAACCAGAATGCAATTTCTTGTGGTCAGGAGACTAGGAGCCTTTCAATTGATACTGACAGCATGAATATACATTAGTCATTTATACATTGGTAGACTTCAGCCACACAGTAGTTGAATGTCCCACACTCATTCAAAATGTATCCTTCAGGCACAGAAATATCCTTTTTTTTTTTATTTTTTCATTTTTACATTGTGTATGTGCTTCCACTGTAAACAAATGCAAATGGTAAGACGACATATTAATTATCACATGGAAAGCCCAGAGCAAACTGTTTCTGACGTGAGCTATTTTACTGCGAGATCAGCCCTCTTTTCTATGATGCTGGTGATAAAAATAAAAAATGAATCATAAAAAAAGCAAGCTAAACCCTTGCAGAAATGACTTCCCATGCTTAGGTATGCATCCACAAACTACAATGCAATGCAGAGAAACCTCAGCTAGCTTTCAGTGAGCATCCCACCAGCAACTTCTCAGCTCAGTAAATCAACTTAAAGGGAGCTCCACAGTGCCACAATAGATTTCTCCTGACCTCCAAGCAGTATGTTTACAGCCAGTTTGAATAGTCTTTGTATCCCACACTGCAGTCATGAAAATTGATATAATCCTTGAATGCTTACCAAAAGCATTAAAAGACAGACGGTTATATTAGATAAGAAAAATAGATACAATAAATCCATTAAAACCACTCTCTCATTTGGAACCTGATGACTGTAGCAATTGGCTATGGAATACACACCGAATACAAAACATCTTCTGCTTTTGGCTTCTGGTTTACCCAAAGGGGAAAAATAGGAAAGGAAAAAAACTATAGTATCTGATTTTTATTTGAGTATTCACAGGGGAAGACTTGGGTGTTGGTAATCTCAGACCAGTTGCACTTGAACAGTGATTCTATCACAACACCTGCTACTAATTTTGACAATATTTCAGATATCTATCGCTCACGTGGCTGGGCATCTGGGCTAAACAGACCATTGAAAAGTACAACTGAAGGCTACTTCCACTGAAGGCAGTATTCACTCAACTGGCATGTGATGATGCACTGAAGCACCTAAGCTCAAGAAAACATTTCAGAAAATGCTAGCTAACCTTCACTGGCCACCTAAGGCACCTCAGTTTAAAACAGATATTTCCCTAGACAGTGAAAGATGCGTTCCATCTCATCTCTTTCTTGGCTAGGGTGACTATCAAGGGTAGTCATGTTAGGATATTTTGGATTCAGACATGAAGCATCCTGGCACTCTAAGTCCTCTCTGGAGTCCTGTTTTCTAAGCATGCTTAGTCCTGCACCAAACCACTTAAAGAAAAAAATATGTAAGAGGATTTTTTAGAAGAAATAGCAACAGTAGTTGGCAATTCCTCAACTTGGTGAGGACCAAGCCTGGTTGTACTTATCCTCCATCTATATCGCTACAGAATTGCAAAGAGTTTTTAAGCAATCGCACATTAAGGAGCTCTCACGGAGAAAGGCTCCCAACCTCCTAGTAGCTTTTTACTACTTCAGGTAGTTAGTACTAGCCTCAAGTTTATTGCCAGTGCCCAGCTGCAGCTACCTAAGCATATCCTACGCCATCAGTTTTTTCTGCTCCTCCCCAGTAGGTCCTTGAGCATCTCAATTCAACACGACTACAGTAAAGTTTTTTTTCACACCCTGTTTTACAAACGTCTTGCTCCACGTGTTGGCCAGAGCTCAAACTGGGCTACATGCTGCTAAGACCTGTGCTAGTGTGCAAGAGCTCTCATCACCTGCTCCTGATATCCTGTGCCTTCAGGGATGACTGTGAAAGTTCACAGTATGGTAGAACAGGGCTCAGTGATGCTGCCTGACCAGCAACACAAAATATTACACAAACCATTATTTCTGATCCTAGTACACTGCTGTTACAATAACTCAGCTGAAGGGGCTAGCATAGTGCTGGCCCCCGAAGAAACTCCTGTCTAAAGACAGTGAAACTAGAAAACTATCTTTTAGATAACATCAAGAGACTCGGGGCAGGGAAGTCTAATCACAGAGCAATATCTGGTTACTTGGTGTTTGTAGCGTTTTGCACCTCTGTGTAGGAGTGCGGCACATACATGATTTTTCTAATTGGTTTTCAGTCAAATCATTCCCAGTGAGAATAAGCTCTGAGCACTTGCAGGAGACTGGGGAGCTAGACTAGATAATAGAAATGCTAGTCTGGCTCTTGAGTTTTTTGCACCTGCATTTTGAATACTTTCTTAGCTCCTACTCATTTTATAACTACGTAACGGTCAAATGATGCTCTACTTACAGCAATTTCCATTTATTTATGTTGGCTCCAAATTGCCCCAAAGTTGCATAAACAAAGTAGAGGACTATTTTCCTTATGAATGGAATGAAAGAAGCAAGTGGAAATGTAGTAGCCCTTGATTTTATTTTCCCATTTCTCCTTATAGTCCATTTTGTGAAAGGCATAGCTCAGAGTTATGAAGTATCTCTGGGTCATTGCTCATTCAGGCTGAACTTGAGTACAGCTTTACATACATTTTATTACACATGAAATTTAAGAATCATGTTTTTAAGGCATCTTTACTGCCATATTCTTCATTCCTGAAAGGAATGATTAGGGACAGAGCAGAACAGAGCTTGAGATGCAAAAAAGGTAAAGCGATTCAATGGAGTGAGTGAGCATGGGTAGTTCCAGTTCCTCAGCAAATCTGTCAAAGCCAGAGCATAAGAAAAAGCAAAATAGTATAAAAACAACTTGTCTAAGGTCCCAGCCTTCTAACATTATCAAGAGCAGTTTAGGAAAAGAAAAGAAAACTAAAGAAAGAGACAAACTTTGAAACTAGGAAAAGTTTTTATTCTTGCAGTTGAAAAGGAAGAGATTCCTGGAGGTCAGCTCCATCAAGGAAACTCAATTCACTGTTCAAGCCTGTCACTTTCAAAGCTATGAGGCAGTTCTTAAGAACCTGAAAGAGAGTCAGCTGCTTCTGCATAAATTGCAGCACAGACAGTTTCTTTTAACACATTTATTTCTTTACCCATGTATTGGTTTGGTGGCAGGCTGCTTAATGGCATAAGGCTTTAAGTAAACAAGCAAATAAATAAATATACGCCAAACAACAAAATCAAGGTAGAGAGATTTAAACATGATGCAAGGAGGAAAATGTAGATGATAAATGCTGGTGGCAAAAGGTGACTTTATTGAAATATTCAGTGAAATGAAAATAAGGCATTCGGTTCAGAGGAACAAAATGAAAAATGACTGGCAGGCAAACAGCTCACTTTTGCAATGGTACTGCATTTGAGAACATTTCAGCAGCTCCTTTCCCTTTGCTTCTCCCAGTTTTGCTTCTTCCCCAACAGTTGCACAGCTAATAATAAACTTCTTAAGAAACAGACAAACCTGCCAAACGGAGAACACCATGTTACAAGAATGCAATATCCAGCACAGAAATGAAAAGGTGGTGCAGATTTCATTCTCCCCCCACCTCGTGAGACAAGTTTGCAGTGGGAACACCCCAAGAGCAGTGTTCAGAGAGCACAGAGGGCCAAAGCGAGGTGCCCAGCTGATGTCACACCGAGGAACTCCCATTTCGTAACTCATTTTCAGAAAATGAAGTGGGACTGGCAAATACACCATGAGAGAGCCCTGAGACGACGAGGTACTGCCGTGTGATATTGATGTAGTCCCCTTGCTGGGGCTACTGTAGGGCAGCTAGAAACATGGAGGTGAAGGGGTGCAAGCCCAGAAAGGTTTCTACTTCTCCTCAGAGTGGGTCCAGCAGGGCCAGACTGATCCCATGGGCAGATAAAACATCGCCATTAAAGTGTGACCTTGCTTTTTAGAGTAGCTGCACAGGGCAGGGAAGACAGAGATCCCGTGCATTGGCTATTTTAGCACCCAGCAAGACAAGGATTGATGACAGCTCAGCTCCCGACTATTACAGGTTCCCCAGGAAAAGTGAGAAGCCAGTACGCTTTCAGTACATAGGGCTATTTGGGCAATGAAGGCTTTTCATGCTTGGGAAAAGCCTAGTTGAGATCCATGGACTCTTAGTCCTTTCCCTCTTTTATCCCCTTCTCCTTATAAACTATGAGGCAGAAAACTTATCAGAACAGAATTTAGCCACTCATATTTCTTAAAACTGGCTTCCACAGAAGGGAAGCAAGACAAGTTGGAGAGGATGATGCAAGGAGCAGAAAAATACTGAGCAATTTGATTTGTTAGGGGAGTGGGGTAGTCTCCTTCATGGGCTGAAATACTACCTTGAAGCCTGATTCTGTACCTCTTGGGTCCCAAGTTTTTCCAGATGATTGCTTAAGCCACTGGAAGTCTTTTCACCAGCTACTTTTTGCATGCAGTCCTTGGGAGAGATCTTATTCACATGAAAGTCCCTCACTGCCAGAGGAACTATGATTACCAATATGGCACACCAAAGCTACAAGGTACTTGTTTCCCTGACATTGTGTAAAATATAAGCTCAAGCCCATTTTAACCCATTTAAAAAACAGTCTCTTAAAAGGACAACATGTCCTACATGAAGCCCTCAGCACTGCATCTACCAAAGGAAGCTTCTTAACTCAGGTTCCTCGTGTGCCAGTGCCAAAAGCCTATCCACCTCTTCTCCTTACAGCTAAAGTTACAGCTATTGCTCTCAGAAGAACAATTTTATGCTGCATACTTAAGCTAATTTTTGAAGCCTATAACAATTAATTCAGGTTGAATTGACTGATGGTGAAAAATCTTGGTACAATCCTAGTTGAGGAAGACTGTCTTTCCATGAATTTTATTTTCATCTAATTTTAAACAAACCGTTTTGATTAGTCAAGCCAGCCAAACGTGCTTGCAAGCAAATACCATCACTGTCTTCCACGGAGAAAGAATTCCCTAATTTACAGCCTGAGATCACCTGCGCTGGGCCAAGAGGGTGTGAAAAGCAAGAGGCTGCATGTGAAGGTAAAGCAAACCAGAGTTTCAGGCTTGTGCGTATACTGCAGCACTTTGCTAGAGAAATGGGAAAATGGGGGGTGGCTAATAAATTAATGGCATTTTGTGGACCTGTTACCTTTAATTTTTGTGCAGGCATTGACAGCAGCTAACATGCATGCCAGCACTTGAATAGTACTGTAGCAGGGGCATGCAGCTGTGCTACTGCTCCAGGAAATAAAAGGGATTCAAAATCCGCAAAGGCTCGAGTGGGAACAGCAGCACTGCAAACAATACATGATGCTTCATGTCTATGGACAGAGCAGGTATTAGTAATACACAGCAACTACAAACCTGGCTGAAGAGTGGAGCTAAGTGAAGCTCTAATGTACCCCTTCTGCTGGGTCTATCAGGTGGAGTTAAAAGCACCCCCACCCTTTTATGGATTAGATTTTTTTGCATGGCTATATTTGTGCTTAGGACTTGTGATAAGGCAACACTGTCCTCAATCAATATTTGACAAAGGCAGCAGGGATGATCCTTTCTAACTGAATTAAACGTCCTTATAATGTCCTCTGGATTTTTTCCTTAATCTGCTATTGTGCTAGCAGAGAATTACAGTTCTCACAGCCACTTTACATCAGGTCTTTCAGGTGAACAAGGCATTTAATGCAATTCCACTGACTCGAACTGCAGTTGCCAAATGCTTGGCGCATCGGCAAAGACCAAACCATTCCAGCTCTGCAGGCACGTAAATACCTTACATGTCTTTACGGGCCTCAGTTTTCCTGTCCTTGCAACTCTCGAGTTTTTAAGAACACAGACTTTCTTCTTCCGCCTTTCTCCCTCTCTTGCTACAAGTTCATGACTACTTTTCTTCCTATCTGCATATGTGGTGATATTCAGTGGCTAACTGAATAGTAGTTTTAGGCTTCGGGTGGGATAATATCACTGAACTCAGCTGGAATTTTGCTTTTGGCGACTGTATAGCCAGGAGCCTGAAGCTTTAACATCATCATTTGCCCCACAGCAAAGGAAAGTGTATTCTTAGCTTTACAGGAACGCAACTGAATTTAACAAGAGTTCATCCCAAGGGGCAAGAATCACTTGCATAAGTGCTGAAACTTCAAAATAAGATGCCTTGAAAAACTTTCCAGATCTTCTCTCTGAATGCCTGCATTGTGTAAATGCTGACATAGGCATGCAAATCACAAGATGGGGTTTTGCAAGCTTGGTCATAAAACAGATTTACCCTAATGATTATTAAGAACAGCCAGATACTGGTTTTACAGTTGTAAAAAGTTTCAAAGAGAAATGATCCTGAAATACAACAGCATACAGAATTAAAAAAAAAAAAAAA
>VYZV01039073.1:29432-52485 GCA_013401275.1 Pandion haliaetus | reverse complement strand
GTACATGGCTATGTGCTGGTTTTGGGGGTGTTTGGGGCCCGTTAGGGCCGGGAGAAGCCGGGCAGGTGGCTCCGCTTCCCTCCCCCGGCGCCAAAGCAGCAGCTCATGTTCTTGGCTGTGCTGAGCTGGGAAAGGCAGGGGCCAGTTTGGAGCTTCCCCAGAGGATTTTGCCAGGCTGCAGCTGCCCAAAAAGCCCCCTCCCCCCCAACCCCAGCAAATCCCAGGATTCATCCCAGCTGCCTGCAGCTGGTGGACGGTGGGAAGCAGCAGGGAGATGCAGACGTGCATCCCCGCCAGCCCGGCTGTGCAGGAGCCATGTCCTGCCACACGGCGATGGGGACGCCGATGGTAGCCTGCCAGCATTTTGGCCACCCTGGGCTGCAGTGCAGCCCTGCCATGGAGACCCAGCTGGGGAGGGCATGGGGTGCTGGTCCAGGCAGGGACCTGCCCTGGTGGGAGCTGGGGCCACGTCCATGGTGGGATAGCATGTGTCCCTCTATTTGCCCTTCCCCAACGCCATTTCCCAGAAATCAGCCTCCATTTTTTGGGCCGCACATGCTGGGTAACAGTGGGATGCAGCAAGTGGGGCTGGGTGATGCCCCGGGGCTGGCGGGTGCAGACAAGGGGGGGTTCATGGACAAGGGGGGGGCTCGTTTCCATGCCCGGCTGGTGGAGCAGAGCACCTTCCTGACATCACCCCAACTCCCATTTAATCTGTCCTTGGGGACACTCCAGGGAGCGGAGGAAAGTGGATTGCTCTGATCCCTATCCAGTGCAGCTGCCTGGCTCGCTTTTCCCTTCCTGGATCCATCCTTTCCCTCTTATCCCCCTTCTTACCCCCACGCACTGAGGAGCTCCTGGCCCAGCTGGGGTAAACGTAGCCTCCCAAGGGTAGAAAATATTCCCTGCAATAAGAAAATGAAACAGAAGCACAAGGAAAACAAAAGAGAGTTATTGGACTGGGAAAGGCCCCTTTTAAAGACTCCCGTGCAAAATACTGGGATACATCAGGCCAGGGAATTCCAGGGATGATGTTCCCAGCACCTGCAGCATCCCTCTGTCCTGAGCCCCAGCGTTGGTGTCTGCCCGATGGGGCGAGTGGACCCTGCAGATGGGGGATTTTGGAGCATGGGGGATTTTCAGCCCTGGTTGGTCCCCTGGAGCTGGCAGTCCCTGAGCACCCCCAGGTCCCTGGGGCTCACCTGCATCTCAGGAGGAATATTCCCTGTCCTCTCCCCACATCAGCCAGGATGGGGCTTTACTGGGTTGCACAGACCTGGCACTGGAGCTGGGGATGTCTATGGGGGTTCAGGGGGGCCAGAGGCACAACTAGGTGCTCCTGTGGCTCTTGATGAATTTAGGAGAAACTGGTCTTCACCCTACAGCTCATCAGCCCTCCCATGTTTGATGCAGAGAAGTGCACGGTGCATGGACAGACCCACTGCTGTGATGAGTGGATCCAGTCTCTGCTCTGGGGTGGCCCTGCGTGTCCCTCAGTCCTGCATGTAGTCTGGGCTGGAAAACACCCTTTTCCTCCCTTTCTTCCCCTGTTTCATGGGGGGCTCCTTGCTAGCGCTCACAGCTCTGGCTCTGGGCTTGGCTGCAGAGTGTGGTGAGGAGCAGAGCTGCTGGCAACAGGCCGCCAGCCTCCATCTCTGCCTGACACCTCTCCCAGGGCCGCGGCATGAGGTCTTGGGGCTCTCCCGGCCCCAGCTCTTACCACCCTCCCTCGCTGGGAAATCCCATGGCTGGGGAAATCCCACTGAGAAATATGGGGGATACAGGTGGGGGACCCAGGAAATGCTGCCTCATCCCCCCATCCCTCCTGCCGGCCCTGGCATGGTGGGAGTACTGGGGAGGGGGGAGAAGGGCTGGGCCCCGTGGGAGGTGTCGGTGCCTGCAAAACATATGGGACGGATCCTGCTCCTGCTGCCAAGAAACACAGGGGAAGGTGGTAAATCTGGGGGCTGGCAGGGGCCTTTGGGACCCTGCTGGGGGCTGAGCTCTCATTGCCCCCTCCAAAAAATTTGCAGGGGCTCCAAATCTCCCACTGCTGGGGGGGGACAAGGATGCCACAATCCCACCAGCCCCGGGGGACAGCAGTGGATGGTGTGGCCCTGGCCACCCCCTGGCTGCCCCACGGCTAACCCACACAGGCATTGCTCCCCACGGCTTCTCTGCATCCCTGAACAGAAAGCACAAGCAGCTCCTGGGGAAACCACCGCCTCCGCTGGGAGTGTGTGGGTGCTTAATCACCTTCTGTAGAACCAGCCCCAGCCTCATCTCACAGAGTGCTGCATTGCTGGGGCTGCCAGAGAGAGCTGCCGGGCACCCCGCTCGGTGGCACAGCCCCCCTTGGAAATGCTGCTCGCCCCTGGGTGAGAGTTGCTTTTCCAGCCATGTATGCAGATGCTTTATTGATGCTGCGGTGCTTCTCCTCGTTTCAGCTGATCGATAACCCCGGGGGAGGAAGATCTAAGTGCAGCGCCCGCGGGATGGGATGGCTGCGGCAGCTGGGGCAGCCAAAGTCATGAACGTGATCAAAGCAGCTTTCCCAGGTCAGGTCTGTTTTCTATAAAGGATTTGTTTGATTTATTCTTCTCCCTTTTAAATCTCTGTCTCGGTAGGATCAACTTTTCCATTACCTGGCTGGGGCTGATGGGGAGATAACCACTAAATACTCACCCTGCGTGTGCTGTTTCCTTTTTTAAGGTCCTTGCCCAGCCCCAGCCACCCGGGACTTCCCCAGGTGCTTGCAGAGATGGTTTATATTGAGACTTGTCCACCCTCGCCTGTCCCCAGAAATAGGTGGCTCATAGTCGTCCCCCGGCTGCCACCCACATCCCTGCAGAGCCTGGCTGGCTCCCGCCCAGATGCCATCACCTTCCCCAAAAAGCAGTGGGGGGGGTTTTTTATCCAAGGCTGGAAAAGCCAGAGGGGATCTGCATCTCACCCTGCAGATGCTCACTGGAATGGGAGTGGGTGAGTGGCCCCTCGGGCATTGCCTGGTACCGAGGGGCTGGGCCCATCTCCTGCTGTTGGAAGATGCAATTGCATAGAAATAAGATGGAACAGATGCCACCATCCTTGTCCAGGGGAGATTTCACAAGGAAACTCATGGCCAAGCCCCGATTTCAAACACGTTAATCGTGGGAGCAATGGTGAGCATGCCGCAGGCGTTGCTGGAAGAAGCTGCAGCAGTGTCACCATGCTCAGACCAGCCCGTCTCACCCTCACTCGCCTAACCTGGGCATGGGGAAAAAGGCCAGTAGCGATGCTCCCTGTTTAGGGGAACCGGGAACCCAGCAAAATGAATGGCATCGTGTGGCTTTCATGTAGATCTCGGGGGTTTTGGAACCCTCTCTTGATTCTGGAGTCTGTGCTCTGCTCCTGGCTGGTGGCTGTGCCGGGGCCCCCCCCCCCCACCTTCCCGGCTGCCAGGGCCAGGCAGTGGGATGCGGGTCACCCTACGTCCCCATAATGGGGAAAGCAGCCCCAAAGGGAAAGGTTTTCAACCCAAAGCTCTGGATGGGGGTCTCAGGGCATCTGTGGCAGAGCTGGTTCCAAAGGCGAAAAGCTTTCCTCCAGGATGACGGTCCCTCTCCCCATCACCCAGGGGAAGGGGCTTTGCGATATCCATGTTATGCCATTCAGGCAGGTTGTTCCTGGGCATTTCATCCTCTCTCAGCTGTCCCGGGCTGAACTCTGCCCCTTTCCTGGTGTACCCCGACGTGTGCTGCCTGACTCATTTCCCGTGTCCTTTGGCCCCCAGCATCCTGGCTGCCTCCGCACAGGGACGGGCCCTGGCTGAAAAGCTGATTTCACACCAAACTCCTCTGCTTGAGATTACGATCAAGGCTGGGCTGCTCGAGTTGAGTGATCTCTTCCCACCCCCCCGCACCCCGCCCGGCTCCCCAACCTTGGCCTTTGAAAACCCAGAGTTTAAAACTAAAATAAACCCAAAGCACTATCTGCCTCCTTATCTGCACCCTGATTTCTGAGGGTTGCACATGCCTCACAATTTCCCAGCAACCCAAAAGGTGGAAAAAAAAGAAGAAACACTCTAAAAGAGCAAGTAAGATTCTCATAAAATCCTCTGCACCTAGGAGCTGGGGTCAAAAATAATAAAAAAAATCACACTAGGGACATGCTGGGCTCTCTGGATTTTCTCCAGGGACAAGACCCAAGGCTGGGCAGCACCAGCGGGATGTGGTGGGGGTGGCAAGGGGCAACGGAGATCAGCATCACTAGGATGTGGGGGGGGCTCTGCTGCACCACCCTGAATCCCCCCGTGACCTGGTCTTGGGTTCCTGTGGTGTTTTTCCCCAGGCTGTGGCTATCAGCAGCTACAATCTGCTTTTGCAGCATTAGCGACTGTCAGTTTTCACACATATTTTCTGAAACCACCTGCCCAGGGAGGAAAAGACAACCAGCGGAAGATGAATTCATTTGCCCCACGGCCACCCCAGTGTATTTTCCTTGTGCATCCTTCCCCCAGCACCGCTCCAAGACGGGGGGAGCAGGGACCAGCGTGGCTGCTCTTTCCTCTTAGCGTGAGTCACTTTTGGAAATTTACCTAAAATACTTTTGCAAATATTTCCCAGGTCAGCTGTGGGAAAGCCCTTCCTCCCCACTGTCCCTCTGAGTTTGCTGTGGGGAAAATCAAAAGTGAGAAGCATCAGATGTAGCAGCATCGATGGGGATGAGCACCGGCTGTGCAGGACTGGGGTGAAGACTGGGTCCCACTGGCCCTTGCTGGTTTTGGGACCCTGGGGCTCGCTCGAGGCTCGTGGCAGTGGCCGCACTACAAGCCAGGTGAGGTGCTAGCCCATGGGAGCCCTTTGATCCCACCGGTGGCTGCCCTGGCACTGCCAGGCTGGGCGGAGGGGGGGAGAGCAGAGTTTGGGGTGCCAGCCTGGGGCACAGCAGCAGTGGAGGGGTTTCTGCATCCCTCCAAGCCTTGGCTGATGTTTTTCCTCCGTTTGGCACAAGATGTCAGTGCTGCCCAAGGAACAGCCGCCGGTGCCATCCCCCGCATGGCCTGGCAGGGCCATGGTGCTCCTTCTTCATCGCCTTGGGGTCCCCAGTCTGGGGTGCTGCCCGGGTGCTCCTGGGGCCCAGACGTGGTCCCCCCGCCGGCAGGGACCCACCGGGGCTTATCCCGACCGATGGAGATGCACCGAGAGCAGCAGGTCTCAGCCAGCCCCATGGCCTCAGGTTCTTCTCCTCTGGAGACACCACGAGGCTCTCAGACATCCCCAGTCCCATGGAAATCATCTGAGAAGAAATCCAGGAGCCTGGAAGAGGAAGGGGACGGGGGATCAGCCCCATCCCCACATCCCATGGCACTGCCATCACTGCTGCTGGCCATCCTCTCTTTCCCTGTGGTGTGCAGGGGATGGAGAGCAGCTCTCCTGGGGCTGGCATCCCTCAGGGGGAGCTGAGATGCTCCATGCTGGGAAAAAAAAAATAGGAAAGGGGAAACAGGGGGAAAAGAAGCTGGGAATGAAAGAACTGAAACTCTCTACCAGCCATATGTGGAAAGGGGGGGGAAAAAACCCCCTCAAAAGAGTGTTGACAGGTCTGGAGGCTTCTGGGACCTTGGATGACCAGAAAAATAACACATCAAAGACCTCACGTTTGCTTGAAGACAGATAAAAACTCTGAGCCAAAATGTTCTATGAATATTTAACTACCATCAATATTTAATTAGCAGATAGAAAGAGATTAAGAGCAAAGGGATCCATCCTCTGCATGTGCTCCAGCCCTGCTCTGTGGGCGCGTGGGGGTTTGCAGCGGTGGTGGGGGCCACGGCGCTGCCTGCAGCCAGGTGTGGCCCCGAGATCAGGGTGCAGGGGCCCTGAAGGAAGGGAAGGAGCCCCCCAAAAGGAAAGGCTCTGCTTTCCTAGCCCCCTGCTGCAGGGCTGGGTGAGAGAGGGGAGGGTTAACTCATGCTAGACCTGGGTGCTGCATCTCTGAAACAGCCATCCCAAAAAAAATCTGCAAAAAAGTCTTTTCAGAAATTCAGGATGTTCCAAAAAGAGCATCTTTACCTCCCCGGCTCCGGTGAATTGGCTGCTGAGGGTGGCAAATGGAGCTGGAGAGCTTCTGCAGAGAGGGTCAGGAACTGAGCTTTCTGAGGGGACATGCAGGGTCGATCTGGGGGGGCTTTCAGGGAGTGCAGCACTGCTGGGGGCTGCTCAGCCTGGGGTGCTCTGCAGGGGGCTGGCCCTAGGGCCGGGGGGATGCTGGAGGTGACTTGACTCCCTGCCCTGGTTTCCTCCAGCTTTTGGTCCATGCTCGCCCTCCTTTGGGCTTGAAATCCCCCTCCTGCCCCAGTGCCCGTGAAGCTCTCTGCCTCTTGGCCACAGGCAGTGGGGCAGAAAGGTGCCAGCCTGCCCCTCAGGCTGCCCCCCAGGCTGCCCTCCCCTGCCCACGCTGCTCGGCTGTGTGCTACTGCTTCGCCCTCCGTGTCTAAACCGTATGCTCCTGAGTGTCTAATCCACTATTAATCCCTAATGTCTAATCCTTTTAGGTGACGGTAATGGCTGGGGGGCGGCGGGGGGGAGGGGATGGGCACTCCGTGTGCCACTGTGGTCCCCTCCTAGACCGTGTGCCCTGCGTCGGGGGACACCACAGCAGCCCCCAGCCTCCAGCCCAACCACACGACTCCCACCACCCTTCGTGGGAGGCTCGTCCTGGGTCACTGCGGTCCCTGGCACCGGGGTGGGCTCTGGGAGAGGGTCGAGGATGGGGAGAGCTCGCCTTGGCCATCCCTGGGGCTGGGGGGAGAGCTGCGGGGGTCCCACCACAGCTCAGCCCTGGGCTTTGGGCCCCCCTCTCCCATGCTTTGAGGTTATTTCCCTCTCTGGGAGCTGCCTTAGCCGGGGAGGGACTGGAGAGGGCAGTAAAAGCCAAGCCGTGATGGATTTTCCTTGCCTGCTGGGCCAGGCGCAGGCAGGACCGGGGGCTGCGGGACAGGCACATATACAGCACGTTTGCAACCCCCAAAATGCCTCAGAAGCTCTTCCCAGCCCCTTCCCAGCCAAACTAGTGCTTGTGGAAGCGAAAGACTTCGTGGGTGCAACCGTGAGGGTACCTGGATGTGGGCATTTGGTCTGGACCAGCTCTCGGAGGTGAGGATGTGGGGCTTGGGTTGAGATGGCGCCAGGGACCCCCCGGCACTGCCTTGTCCCCTCTCTCCATCCCAGTGCCAGTCCCTACAGCCCGTGCCAGCCGGCCAGCGAGCCATGGTGCCACATCCTCTTGCGGCCAGGGTCATTCTGGTGGCTTCACTCTCCCAGGTGGGGTTTTGTGGCCAACCTGGTCCTCAAGCATCTCCTGAGCCATGGATGCTGTGGAACGGGGAGGGGGTATTTCACGCCTGCTGACGGCTGCTGCCAGCATGCAGCCAGCAAACCACTTTGCCAGATGCTTTCCCACCAGCTGGGGAGGGGTTTTATTTTCCCCTCTTGTTTTCGATGTATTTGAAGCAAAAGCCCTGGATGTCTTCTCCCTGCTGCAGCAGCCTGGGCAGAGCTGGAGCCCAGGTGAGCAGTGGGAGCCAGCAGTGGGAGCGGGCACAGGGGGTCCCCACCCTCCATATCCCCCAATGAGGCAGAACCCAAAGGATACCCGGAGAATAAAACCAACCTCCCAAAGCCCAGCCTGGTGTTCTTAATCACCAACAAAGCCAAGCCCAGCCAGCACGGGACCCGACACCCCCGTGTATCCCGCAGCAGTGTTGTCACCCCGCGGCAGTCCCTGGCCCCAGGAGGACCAGGATTATGCTGGATCACTCATGTATAAAATTGCTCCTCGTCCGGCAAGGAGCCTGTCGGCAGGGGAAGCCGTGATGGGCTGCGCTCGGCGTGGAGACCTGCCGGGCCCTGTGCCGCATGGCAGCGGCGGCGGCGGCTGCAGTTTCCATATCTGGGCCATTCACCACTCGAGACTTTTAGCGCCCGGAGCAACGGCTTGTACTGCTGATGAGTTCTTTCTGCTCCAGTAATTACAGTGAGGAATTTGTCAGAACGAGCTTTCTAAAACCTTCTTGTCTTGTTCTGATTTTACCTGGAGTGTAAAAAGTCATTAGTACGGTAAAACGGAGGCTCTGCTAAGCCAGCAAGCCATCCAGATAACGCAGTTTACATCCACTACACACTCAATATGCATGAAAAAAAAAGAAAAAGGGAAACAAAAAAATTGCTGGCTTTCTATTTTACCCAGATGGAGTTTTCCGCGACTGAAGTTAGCAGGACGAGAAGGCAAGCAGAGAAGGTGGCAGGCCCGTGGGCTGGGCCACGGCAAGATGTGCCGGCTGCTGACACCTTGTCTTCCCCTTGGCAGCTGCATCTCTGGCTGATGAGACACGGAGCTCCTGGGCCACCAGTACCCTCCGGGATGGGCCATCCCTGCTATTTGGGGCAATTTGGGTTTCACCCACAACCCCTCTTTCAGGAGCTTCTCTCCTGCCCGCAAACACAGGTTTGTTGGGTACCTGTGTCATGGTTTGGAGGGGCTCCTGCCAGCCCCAAGCAACAGCCCATGATGGGGCCATGCTGTCCCCGTACAAAAAAGCCAGTGGAAAACTCACCCAGACGATGCCCCAGATGTGCTGGGGCTGCTGCGAGCATCCCTTGGTGAGGTGTCGAGCCCAGGGTGGGGAAAACCTCTCCTGATCCCATCATGGCCTGAAAATAGCATCGTTTGTGGTTTCAAAGCCTCCCAGTCCCTTCAGGCTCTGGTTTCAGGGATATTAGCAGATGTCAGGGAGTGTCTGGGGAACTCAGGCTTGAAATGAGCCAAGAAAAAAATCATGTCAATAGGGAAAAAAAGGAGCTGATGTCAGAAGAAGTTGCGAAGCGGGTGTCAGCACCCTTCCCGCTATTTTTGGCAGGGAGCCGCAGCCCTGGTTTGCCGGCAGCGTGAGTGGGGCTCTGCCCACAGAGGGTCACCAAGCCTGCCTGGGGGGGGGTGGGTGGTGGGAGATGGACGGGTGTGATAAGACCTAGGTCTTTTTTTTAAAACTTTCCAGCCAAAAAATAATTGAAATTTAGCAAAATGTATAATGTGGCCAAGAGGATTTCACTTACAGACCTCTCCTCAATCTCCTTCTGGGCCATGATGCCAGCTGGGTACCACATCCATCCCTGATGCTGCTTCATCACTGTTCTGCCTGAAACCAGGCAGAAACTCCCACCCCCTGTGTCCTTCGGGGTTTTTTAATAGGGAGGTTTAAAAAAAAAAGAGATGCTTCTTATCTTGGGCTCTAATCAAAGCATTTTGGTTTGGATTTATTAAATGATAACTTTTGGGGGCTGCAAGGAAACCCTTTGGTGGGGGCTGCTTGGATTTCAGGGTATTTCCAGCATCCCTGAAGGCCACTTCAAAGAGAAGAAATGATTGCAAGGCAGAGCATCTCTCTCTGCAGATGCAAAACCCGAACCTTCAGATTTCTTCCCTTCTTAGTTACTTTCATGAGCAACTTGGCAAAGTTCAATCAAGTTTGGAAATGTTTTTGATGTCACCAGATCTGTCTTTCAGGACCAGAAATCCTGGGTAATGGGAGAACATTTCATTCCCAGTATTATCTCCTGGAGACACAGTGACTCCCAGGTGCCAGGCAGGTATTTTGGTGCTTAGATGGGTATCTGGGGAACGGTGTTTATAAACTGGGCAGCAGATTAATCCCCGTGCCCAACAAAGCTCAGCTTCTGCTTTTGCCCTTCCTTTTCCTCCCTTGAGCTATTTTGGGGTGCAAAGATGCATTTTTCCCTTTGCTGCACCCCAAATCTGCACACCTGAAGGGCCCTGGTGTGCAATTTGCAGCATGTCTGATTAATAATAATTATTCCCTTTTATTAACAACGTGAGACCCCATATCTGTGCACCCCAGAAAGGCTGCCTGCTTCGTGCTCTGCTCCCAGGGTAAATGGCAGGTGAATAAGATTAGGAGCTGTGAGAGTGCACCATCTAAGAGCTTTAACCGGCAATTCCCAGAAATGGTGGGGAAATAATTCAATATTATTTATGTGATGCTGCTATGTTGGAGCCAGGCTTGGACCATGGATCCCTGGAGGCACAAGGAGCTGCCCAGGACACACAAAAAGGGATTCTTGATTCAACTACGATTAGGCTCCAAAACAGGGTGTCAGAAGAATTAAAGGGATGGATTTGGGAGAGCAGTGGTGATGGGAAGGGTCTGGGTGCTTCACTTTCCTCCCCAGGCTCCCCTTCCACAGCTCCTGGGTGTCCCCAGCCAGATGTGGGTGTCCCCAAATGGCACCTGCAAATTCTGCCCCCCCAAGTCCCGTTGTCACCCTGTGGTGGTGGTGGGGCTGTGGAGGCAAATTGGGGTGTTTGGGATGTGAGTAAAGCTGCCTTTGGTTCCAGTGCTGGTAAAGAACAGCACTTATCCGGCTACTATTTTTATATTGCTGAAAAACTGGCAGTTTTGGGTTGGCAGAAGGAAACAAAACACCAGTTCAAGGTCAAGCTCCAGCAGCTTTGGCCAAAAAAAACCAGAAAAATAACCCCATGCAGGTGATTCAAAGCATCCGACCTCACAGTCCCGGAAGGGGATTTTCTTTCGTCTCTTTGCCCAAACCCAGAGCCAGAAGACAGCCACAGTCATGGAGAAGCGTGTGGCTGGGGAACCCTGCCATCCCACGCTCGCTGCTCTCTGTGGCTCTGGCTCAGCTCTTGCCTGATTTTTCTGCCCCTTTTTCTAGCCCCATCCCCGGTTTCCAGCATTTTGGCTATTGCCCCACTCTGCAGTGCTGCCCCGACCTTCCTCTTCCCCCCTCCATCACAAGGATGAGGAGGGTCTGAGGATGCTGTGGGATGGAGCATCCCTTGGGGATGGCTGGAGGGCTGATATGAGATGTTGATTTAATGCGAGCGCTGCAGTTTACTCACTAAAAGAGGTACAAATATCACCTGTCAAGCACATAACCTGGGATTCGGTCAAGAGGAAAGAGATTTCAATTATTTGTCAGAGTATATTCCCTGTTGCTTGCAGCAGCTGGCAAGGAGAGGGTCCAAAAGCTGCCCTGGTGGGATGCACCCATCCTGTCCCTGTGCCACCCAAACATATGCCCGCTCCTCAGGAACATGTGTCTTTACCAGTGCATCCCACTCCACTGAAGCAGTGGTTTTACAGGGCTGGGCCGGGATTTCTTCACCTCCCTATCCCCAGCCCAGACCCTTTGACATCCCCGAATAAAGCACTGGCGATGGGAGAAGGGAGTTAAAGTGGCTGGAAAATGCTTTTAACAAGCCTTAAAGCCACTTTGCATCCTCACATTGTTTCCAGTAATAAAGTCAGGTTATTACAAAAATCTATTACCATCAAAAGCTGCTGATAAACCTCCAATCCATCTGCTGTGAGGTTTAATATTCCTCCTGGAGAGCTTTCCCTTTTCTGTGGCACCGGGCCCTTATCTGCCATCACCCACCTGGGCGGGCTGCGCCGCAATCAGATTGGGTTTGCTGTTTGGGGGTGTGTGTGTTTGATTTCTAATCTGCAGGATTTTGGTTTTGGCGTGCCAGCGCTGTTGGATCCCGCTGGGATGCAAAGGACCCACTTGGCGGGTGGTGGTGAGGGGGGCAGGTGGGGTGACCTGGGTCATGCCACGGGGCTCAAAGGCGTGACTTGGCCCCCCCCCTTAAAAAAAGCCCACATTAAAAATGGAGATTTTAATAATAGCAAAATTATCTGCCAGCAGATGAAGTGCAGAGCCCCAGTGTGTTGTGCACCAGGGTTCAAGGGCTGTTGCAAAGAGCAGCAGCTTTGGGGGGGGGGGCCACGCTGCACCCCTGAGATGGGTTGGCAGCAGAAAGATACGAAATGGGATTATTTCCTAAGTTTCTGGCAGTTTTAGAAAGGGGAGAGGACAAATCTGCTTTGGGATGGTTGGAAACTACTGCTTCTCCCCCCTCCCCAAATTATGGTCAGATGGAGATGTGGAGGAATAAGGAAATTAATAAGGAACGGGGAATAAGGAATAAGAAATAATGAATAAGGAATAAGGCATAAAGTGTAAGGCACAAGGAAATAAGGACTAAGGACTAGGACAGGGTCCATTCCTGGCCCCAGGCTCTGATCCCTGCCCCATGGACTGGGACCACCCTGCTGCCTCAGACCCTGAGCAGAAAAGCATCCTCCTTGTAGCCAGGTTTTGGGGCTGCTCACGCAGGGGATGCTGCCAGAGCTGCTGCTCCCTTCCTGCTTGGGTAAGTGGGAGTCCGGGATGGAGACTTAAGTGACAAATTGCCTGCTTTTTAGTGGGATTAAAAATAGACAGCAGGCTCCTGGGATGGCACTAACGCTCTGGCAGATCTGGCTTGCGGTCAGGCTGATAACACCGGCGCCGGCGTGTTTTCCAGATAGCTCTCGGGAGGCGGACGGGGAGACAGCGAGCCCCACGGTCCCAGGGGAAGCAGGGCTCACCGTGGCGGGAAGGCAAACCTTGGGCTCAGGACCAGCATTGATCAGGGACCGCTGTTAATTGCTATTAGAGACGCAAGGCCTTGGGGGCTGCTCGCCCAGCTTGGGCTGGGCTGGTCCCAGTCTGAGGGGGCTCTAGCCCATAAGGAGGATGGGGGCTGGCAGGGCTGGTCGGGTCCCTTCCGCTCTCGCTGGGCTCCACTGTGGAGGTGGGAAGAATTTTCCTCTGGTTTACCCAGGACCGGCACATCCACAGGGACCAAGCACTCAAATCACAGCTCTGCACTGGGGAAAGGCTCATTTTGGGGTGCCTCTGCTTGTTTTGGGGTCCCTCTGCTCATTTTGGGGTTCCTCTGCTCAGCTGCAGCCCTTGCTGCTGCCCAGGGGTCTCAGAGGCATATATCTAAGAGTGGGTAGTGCAAGAGGGGGGTAATTAATTAAGATCACTAATGGATGGAGCAGGGCTGGGCAGGTGCTCACACTCCCACCAGTCTGGCTTTTCCCATGGGAATCATCCCGCCGGGGAGCATCCCTGCCTCCCCCTGCTCTGAGGGAGCTGTTTGGGGCCAGCCCTGGCACTGAGCACCTCCACGGAGCCCGCGTGGTCTTGCCAGCTTCTGGTGGGGGAACATAAATCTTTCAAGGCTGCAAATGTCTTTTTTTTTTTTTTCTATTCTGGGTGAAGAAAATGGATTTTTTTTGCAACTCGCTTCAATGTCACTGGCATGGAGAGATGGGAGTGGATGCTGTTTGTGCACTGCAGACCCCTCCCTGCACAACCAAGCAGAAACTCACTGCCTTTCCTTGCCTTCCCTTTGCATATTCTTATTTTTCTCACTGCCTGGTTCTTTTGGGAGAGTTTTGTGGGTGCCAGGACAATGCCTGATGATATGGAGAGGGACTTGTGCAGCTGGGGTGCCATGGCATCCCATGGGCCAATCCAGGGTCCCCCTGTGCTGTCGCCTATGGGCACCCCTCAGAGGAATAGCACAGCTTTCCTGAGAGCTGAAATGTGCGCTAAAAGGATGCTGTGATGGTAAAATTAAATCACCTGCTCGCAGAGCTGGGGATGGGGCCGAAACCCCGGGAGATGCCAGGGGAACGGGCAGAGGGAAGCCTGCAAAAGGGGGTGAGCCCCTCATGCCATCCATGCTCCGAGGCGTGGGGGAACTCAGGCTTCCGCCCTCCGAGAGGATGGGGAAGTGCTTTCCCATGGGAACAAACAGCCTGGTTGCTTGGGGGGGTGTCTCTGGAGGGACACGTTGGTCAGGGCAGTTTGTAACAAAGCCCAGTGATTTATGGGGTCCTGGCTCTCATGAAACCCTTAATCAGTGCTGCTCCCCAAAAATTCACCTTCGGGCAGGGCTGGGACCAGGGCTGGGAAGAATGAGGGAAAAGCAGGAGAGGGGGAAGTCCCAGGGGGAGGCCGACTGGCTGGGGGGCTGCGGTGGGACCCCCAGCTGTGCTCCCTGACCTGTGGGATGCAATGGCAGGGTGCAGCCCCATCTTTGCTGCCCCTTCATGGCCTTCTGGAAATGACCCAAAATGCAAAACCGTTTTGACCTGTGCACAGGGGGAAGCTAGGGCAAGGCGAAGGGAGGTGACAAAGGACACTCTGTAAGTCGGTGACAGGGGCTCAGCCCTTTTGCCCACCTCTTGCAGAGCCCTCAAAGGCCGCTTGACTTTGCAAAGCATAGTCCCAGGCTGGGGAAATGCAGCCCGTGCCCTGGCAGCCCCTCGGCGAATGGGGAACCCTTGCCCTCCACACCCAGCTGTGGGAGAGGAAGATGAGGCTGAGGAAGGATGCAATCATCCATCAGACCCCCTGAGGCAGTCAAAAAAGGGCTGCAGACATCAGAAAAACCATCCCCATGTCCAGCCCCGTTAGCAGGGTTGATGTAAAGGATACATCAGACATGTCACTGAAGACGTCGGGGTCTTTAATTGAGATGTGACCACCTGTAGCCAAATACTGAATCATCTTTGGCCAGATACCATCAAGGTCAGGAGCGTTTCATTCGAAAAACCGCTGAGCTGTGATAGAAATTATTGCTAGAAGCCTTAAACACCAGCTTTCGCCCACAAAATTGTGATACTTTCCCTGCCTGCCCCCAAGACAACCCAGCGGCTATCCCACTGGAAAATTCTCCCTCTCTCCTGACCATTCCCCATCCTTCCCTTCCACGTCTGGACTTTCTAGGGGCTGTATTTTATTTTAAATGGCTGCTGCATATTGAGCAGAGAAATGATGTTGAAGGAGGCTTTTTTGACCCCGGTGCTATAATTATTCCAGATTCCAGTAATGCACGTTCAAATGCTATTTTCCCTGATGCCTCCCAGCCCTGGCCGGTGGCTCCTTTCTGTCAGGCACAGGATTGCCTGTGGTCCCAGAGGCTCAGCGCCGGTGATGGGGGATGCAGGCAAAGCCCATTGCTTGGGTTTCCCAGCAGGTTTTTGCACCCTGTGAATGCCCAGGTGCAAAAGGAGGGGTTTTCCGCTGGTTTCAGGCATATTTTGGGTGAGATCCAATTTCTGTGGCCTCCGGGGCTGCCGCTGGCCACTCCCTGCCAGCTCAAGCCTGTTCTGACCGCAACGCCAGTCCTTCTGGTGCAGGAAGCAGGTTGCTGTCAGCCCGGGAGAGCAAAGCAAGAAGCTGAACTCAGGCCCTGCTCTGTCTTCCCCCTGCATTCCCCCCCCCCCGCCCCATATCACAGCAGCCCATTCCCACTCGGGATCTGCCTCCTCCATCCCCACCCTGGGGCTGCTGAAGGGGTTAATCCACATTGCACAAAACCAGATGGGAAAACTATTGCTGCTAAATGAGTTCCTGAAAAATTCATGGTTCTAAATGGTCTTCCAGGGGGTTCTTCCTCCCCACGAGGGATTTGGAGCAGCCCAAATCCCAGCTGGGAGCTACTAATGGCAGGAAGGAAAGGGCTTTGCTGGGCCCTGCTCCAGATGGGATCCTATACCCCCGGGACACTCCAGCCATTACTGGGATGGCCATTAGACAGCGCTGGGGCTGACCCAGATGAACGAGCAGCTGCTCCATCGTTATCCCACCGGACATGCCAGCCGGGCAGGCGCTGAGGATGAGGCTCTGAGCTCTGGGATAAAAGCTGGGCTCTGGTTTCCCCTCCCGAGGCTGGCGGGCAGGGGACGGTTCTGCTTGCTGGGGGGGGGGCAGGTGCCCCATCTGCCTGCAGCGAAGCCCCAACAGCCGCTCAGAGCCTCTGGGGGGGAATTAGGGCTGTGTTTGACGACTCTTTGCTTGCAATTAGCTGCTTGAGCACTCGGTTGCCAGCCCCAGAGGGAGATCCTCCAGGGATGTGTCTGCTGGTGTTGAACCACACCCCGTGGGAGGAGGCAAGGAGGGGGCATGGGTGACCCCCGCCTCCTGCTGCTGGGATCTGATATTTTTGAGATGTTTGGGTGCTTTTTGGGGTGCAGCGGGGTGCCCAGCTTGCGGCCACTCTGCAATGGGTGTCCTGTAGGAGATACTCGTGGCAGTGGGACCCTGGAGCTGCCACTGCCCCGTGCCCGGGAGCAAACTCAGCCTGATGTACCGCGGTGCCTCCGAAAACAAGGCATGCTGTGGGACGCTCAGCCAGTCTCAGCCCTTCTCCCAGCGCCTCCCCCCGCTGCCGCCTCTGTCCCCGATGAGTGCTGTTGTGACAGGTCCAGCGAAGGGGAAAGGGAGGCCCTGCTCACTGCTGGGGCCTCTCGCCGCTCGGCTGGCAACGGTCCTCAGCTCCGGTCAGGCGGTGCTGGTCCAGGTGGCAGAGGGGACCTGCTGTGGGGGACACGGAGCTGCTGGTATGGGGGTCCTTGCCTGGAAAGATCACGGTGGCCATGGAGAGAGAGGGGACCCAAGATGAGGAGCATCTGGGGGAGAAGGCAGAGAAAGGGGGTGTGGAATGGGGGGAGGGAGGGAAAAATGGAGGGAAGAAGCGATGGAGAGATGGGTGGATGGACAGAGAGGATATAAATGGATGGATAGATGAATGGATGGGCAGACAAAAAGAGGGTACATAGGGATGGATGCATGGATGGATGGGTAGGTAGATGGAGGGACAGAGAGAGGGTATACAACGAGGGAAGGCTGCTGGCTGGACAGGTAGCAGCTGACTGTCCCAGCGACCAGATCCAGAGATAGATGGACCTTTGCTCTCATCTGAACTGGCCATTTTCATGCTCCCCTGGTAACTACCGCAGCCTTGGAGAGCTGGTGGGATCTCATCCCACTCAGCCGCTGCCAGGGTCTCAACCTTGGGCCAGCCATGATTCTGGCACTTACTGAGCCTGTGCTTGGGGGACAGCCCCCCCACCAGGCACAGGCAGATCCCCTGCCCTCTGCCCTCTGCCCTCTCTGAAGGGCCAGTTTTTCTTTCCATTCCCACTGTAGCACCTCTGTGGGGCACGCACAGCTCTGATGCCGGGGCTGGACTGGTGGAGAAGCCTCTTTTGCCACGTTTTTCCTGCCCTGCATCTCGCTGTGGCTCTCTTCGTGCCAAAAAGGGACCTTTCGAGGCTGAGATATCTGTGTGGTTTTGTCAGTTTTCTGCCACCTTCTTCCCAGCTTACAGTGAAAACCTGTTACCAGGATAATCGCACAGTGCCAGTCTTTGCCGCATCCCACCAGGATGCATTTTGCAGGGGTTGAAGCGTTCATCAGCCGGCCTCGGGTGGATGGGCTTCCCTGGAAGGGATTGCTGGGGGCAGATGGACCTGGCAAGGGGTATGCGGTGGGTGCAGGGCTGAGCATCCCGGGAGCAGAAGAACTGGCCAAACGGCCTTTTCCATGCAGTTCCTGGCTGAACTCACCCTGAGGATGGCCAAACCCCCGGGAGGGAGCTGCAGGGTGGCAGGATGCTGAGGACCCACAGGTCAGTACACATCAATGAGCACATCTTGCCTGATTTGGGGCAGCCCAGGATGTTCCCGTGCTCTACCCTTCACCCTACAAATCAACCCAACCTCTCCATTGACCACAAATTGCCCGGGGCCAGCTCAAGCCTGCAGCATCCCAGCTGGGGAGATGGAAGTGGGTGAGGAAAGTCTCTCGGGTCCTGCCCCAGAGGACATGGAGCTGAGTGGGGTCTGAGCACACATGCACCCAGGGGGGCTTGGCCAGGAGCTATTTGGTGTGATGGAGGGGACACCAGGGCCACGCCGGGGCTGCGGAAAGGCTGTGCCCTGGGGTGAGCTCATCCCCGCAGCGGCATTAAGGGCTGTGCGGCCCCAAATCCATCCCCCGCCACAGCCCTTTATCTGATTAGGGACCGGGGGAGGTCTAAAAGCCTCCAGAAAATCAAACAGCCTGAGCTGAGCCAAGTGAGGGGGCGTCTGAGAAACCAAAGCAAATGGGCTTTTCTCCTCCTCTTAAGTGCTTTTTCCTGTCTGTCTTTCCATCTTGGCCAGAGAGGCTGGGAAGGGGGAGGGAGACGGGGATGGAAAGGCGAGTTGGGGCAGTCAGGTGTCCCCTGGCGAGAGTGTGGAGATGCTGATGGGGACCTGTCCTAGAGACACGGCCACCACACGCTCTCCTGCACCCCTGCAAGGTCCCAAACAGCACAATATAGGGAGCAAGGCTGGAATAGAAGGGATTTTGCATTTAGTTTTTATATGTTTTATATATATATATGTATATGTGTTGGTGAGGTCTGGGTGGAGGTGGCAGTAACTCCCCCAGGAGTGGGGTCGCTTTGCAGGCAGGGGCTTGCAGACGCCTACCTTGCCTCCTCCCCACCTCCTCCCTGCCTCTTCGCTGCCCTCCAGCCCACCCAAGGTCTAGAAATAAATGGTTGCAGCTCCGGAGCCATTTGGAGATGATGAACATCTCTCCTCGCCCCCGTGAGACTCTGGCCATCCCTTTGGGCTCGTAGGAGAAACCAGCTGCAAACTCGTCAGCCTTGTGGGAGGGAGCAGGGCCCGGCTCACCCTGCCTGCTCCTGCCTGCCAGCCTGCTGCCCACCCTGCCATGCGCCCTGCTCCAGGCGGCTGTATATGCACAGGGGCTAGAGGGTCTGGGTCCTGGGCATTAAATCCACCGGTGCTCTGAGTTTTCCCATCAGCTATCCTGCACCCCCAGGCACCGCAAGGGCTTTGGTGATCGGCAGATCAGGATCCAGCTGTTGCCGAAATCCCGAGGTCAGGACGCAAAACGTGCTTTTGCTTAAGACAGAATTTGTTGCCTTTGATTTCCTGGCATCTGCTGATGTCTCACTTGCCTCTTGTCCATTGAGGGCTTGGTATTTGATTTAGGTGCTGCAAATTCCCTCTCCCCCTCCAAAAATAACATGGGCTGGTCCTCGCCGTGCTGCTCCCTACATCTAACAGCACCCAGCACCAGGTGCTCGCCGGCTCAACGCTGCCATCAGCCCACCGCTGATTTCGGAGGAGCTGCTTTTGAACTCATCCAAGTGGCTAGATCCTCCCCCGAATCTCCACGCGTTTTTTTTATTTTTGGGGGAAAAAAAAATAAAGCAAACAGCAAGGCAAGAAAAGAAACTCTATTGCTGGCCTCCCTGGCTGCCAAGATAACCACCCCCTCCTGACGAGCTGCTGTAATTAGGTGCTTTGAATCCCTGGTGCTGGAGAAACGTGGTGTTTATCAACTTTCTGTGAGGATGATGGGATGCTCCATTTCAATATGGGGTGTTTTGGCATGTGGTGGATGCTCTCACGTGCACGTGGAGCACAGCCCGGTACCCAGCCGCAGGGATTTACACCATCAGTCCTGTCCTGCAAGAGAAACCCAAGCTTTGGCATTTGCCTTTTATTCTTGCTCAGAAATACAGCAAAAAATGGGAATGGAGAAATTTTCCCATGGGCTAAAAATTTTTGGTAGGAAAGGGCAAAAATATCACTGCTGGTCTATTGAGGTGTTCCCCACTGAACCGCTGAGTCCACTGGGTTTCTTGCTCGCGGGGCCATTTCCTTCCCCCCCATTCCCTCATGCTGAGCCCCAACAACTTGATAATGTTGACTTGTTATATCAGATAAAATTTTAAAGGCCTATGATATAGCCCAAAATTAATATTTTAATAGAACGTAAAAGTCGACGCAAAGATGAATCCAAACAGTAAAATTGAAATGAAACATTTTTATCTCACAAGAAGGAAAGGGCTTGGTGCTACTGCTTTGATTTGCCCTTCCATTACTTTTATACACTATTAAAATATTCATTTTAATATTATAAATATTGCATTCAATATCTAATGTGCTGTTACACTGTTTGGGGCACATGAAAGTCAAAACAATTTGCTGGCCGCGGGTAGCATGGGGTGACCTGCAGCATCTCAGTGGTGAAATATCTCAGCCCATTTCTTGCTTCTCTCACCCATTTTCCTCTGCCAGCATCATCCTGGGAGGAAGGAGACCGATGGGGTGGTCCTGGGGACCAGTGATGGGGACAGTCCCCAAGTGGGCAGAGAGAGGGGGGAAGAGCAGGACAGAGCCATGGACCCATGTAACAAGCCATGAACCCTGTGAGGAAACCAGCTGGATGATTAATTACAATAAAAGGCTTTTTTTTCCCTTGCCTTAGAAATAATAATATAAAATTAATTTATAGCAATTACGGGATTTCTATATTTATGTCATTATCAGAACTATATAAGGAAAGGCAGATGATATAAATGTATTTTGGGCACTGCTTTGAAGGGGAGGGAATTGATATATATTTTTAATCATGTTCCAGGATCAGCCATTCAACTCCCGCACAGAATTAGCTGCTAGGCCGGGGTGCGAGCACTCCAGCCGCTAACAAGGCAGCCGCCATCAGAGCCAGCTGCTTGTGGGCGAGGAACTTCCCTGCCTGCATTAATCTTTATTGGAAAATAACGGGAAAACTGGAGGCTTGGGCTGAGGGTTTCACTGTCCTGGGGTGTGTCCTGGGCTTTTTTTTTTTTTAATTCTTTCTGGTTTATAGGTAATTTATCTTCTTTGGAGGGTCCTTGGGGTCACGGTGTGAAAAATAACAGGCCGGAGTGTCCCCTCAGGTGCAAACCCCCAGCCCTGGCTCTTGGCTTTTTGTTTAAAGCCCCCCAAAAAGGTGGGGTTCGGTGCCACATTTCCCCACGCCGATGCATCCGGAGAAAGGTTTGCACCCCATAAGCCCTCCCTGCCCTCCATGTCTCCATCTTATCATCACAGCGAGCTCCTTGCATTACCCTTGGAGACATGCAGCAGAGCTGGAGAAAGCTCAGATGTGCCTTGGCGGGCATCGTCCCTGTGGGTGCCTCAGTTTCCCCATGCGAAGGGAAAGGGGAGTCCCCCTGGACCCTGCACCCAGCACCCGGGGTGCCCTTCACAGCAGCCCCTGTGCGCGCTGCCCGCCTGCCACCATGGCACAGCTCCGCTGCAACACCTCCACAGAAGCTCCCACAGGGATTAGGGCCGGATTTGGCGATTAGCAGCTCCCGGGCACTGTTATCCCAGCGATTATTGCTTCCCTGGGATTACAGGCAGGTGAAATGCAGGCCAGGGATTACCAGGGAGAGGCCGGGCTGTCCGGCACTGCGGATGCCACTGGCATCCAATGCCACCGGGGTGAGTGGGATGTGTGGTGGGAGGTCACTGGTGCCAGCTGGTGTCCCCAGGCTGCCTGGGGGTGATACGGGAAGCCAGACTCAGCCCTGCCTGGACATCCCTCAATGTTTTTGGGGGTAATTCCTTGGGAAATCCATCCTTGGGCTTTCCAGTACACCATATGTCCAAAACAGCAGGAGGTGCTCAAGTGGGTGTCCATGAAGATGGATGGGACCCTGTGCTGGTGTTACATTTTGACCCTCCCTGCTTGGGCTTCTGCTAAAATAACAGGATTTATCTCTGGCATCTCCCCGGTACAAGCGTCAACCCCGCTGACATGCTGGCTTCGGTCCTCGCTCAGGAAAAAGAGATCACAGCCGCCCGCTCTTGCCCACCCTGGCCCCTCTGCCTGCCAAAACCGGAGCCATAAATAAAATCCAACTGGGGTAAAAATACTTATTTCTGTAACAGTTGAAAAATATCCTGGCAGCGGTGCCAAGAACCTGCCAGAGGCACCACGGGAAGGCGGGAGGGATAGCACCTAAACACCCCGCTTTAAAAGCCCTCATCCATCAGCGGGAAAAGGCTCCTGTGATGGGGCAGGATGTGGCGTAGTCCCATCATTATTCCCAATTTCCTGACCCTGGGGCCCATTTTGGAGCGGGGAAACTGAGGCTTCATCCCATTGCCCTCCAGGCAGGCTGGGAAGGGATGAATCATGGCCCAGCCACTGCTTTGCTCAGTCTGCTCCTTTGCCATCCCTGGGGATTCAGACCCGTGAGTCAGCCCTCCCCTCCCCAAAGCAATCGGGAGATTGGCTTATAAATCATGGGATTTTTATGAAAACAAGCAGTGGTTGCCTGGGCGGTGGCATGGGGCTGCTCGCTGCAGCAGCCGGGCCTTTTTTGGTTGCCAAAAATGATGCTCTGCCCTTCTCGCAGGGCGCTGGGTGGTGGTTTCAGGGCAGACCCCATCTCCCTCCTCTTCTTCACCCCGGTCCCTCTGCCATCGCCCAGCATCATTTGCAAAGACCTCCCAGCAACGCCCAAAGGTGCTGAGGGTGCGCGGCGGCCTCTCGGCACTGCCGGGCTGCTGCTTCTTGGGGGTATCTTCAGCTTCTGTCACTGCTCAAGGTCAATCCCATTAATTGCTGTGAATTATTTTGGCATTAATGGAGATGTCTTATGCAGTTCCACTGTAAATGAGGCTGCCAGGATGAACATGCTGGCCAATATTTCCTGGTGAAGGGAGATGGGGAAATATACGGCAGCAGAACAGGGAGGGTGAAGGCACCCGGGGTGCGCACGGAGCCGGTGGAGGCAGGAAAACCCACCCTTGGTCTGGGGCAGCTGCACCAGCCATGGTGCATGCTCACAGGGAAGGGATGCGTGAGCCATGCAGGGAACGGCTGCCATGGGGACTCGGTCCCCAAACGCTGGCATCCTCACTGTGGCATTCCCGGGGTGGGAAGGCAGCAATGCTCCCCAAAAACCCATCTCTTCCATGGCTCCGTACCAGCAGTGGCAAGCCAGGACAAGGGGAATCCCTCCCCAGCCATGCTGCAAGTGTCTCCGGGCCCTGTGGGAGAGGGTCCCTGGATGTGCGGTGTGGAGGGGACCAGGCAGCCCACGAGGGACAGGGGCGAGGTGGTTCTTGATCCCCCATCCCCAGGGGGGCACAGGGGGTCCCCAGCCACCTGCGGCCACGTGTGGGGGCTGCAGCCAGGCCCTGCCTGCACGCACAGTGCTGCAGGGAACGGGGTGACAAGGCTGATCCCCCCGGGGTGACACTAGCAGAGGGGGCCGGGGAGGCAGGGGACACCCCAGCCGCAGTGGGGATGGGACCCAAACCCCCCCGCGGTGGTGAGAAAGGACCAAACCCAGGTGGCCTTCTCCATCCCAGGGGTGATGCAGCTCTCTGCCCCCCCCCGGGGGTGCCCTCAAACCTCATTTTTTATTGTCCCCTTGCATTGCAGCGGCGGCGGTACATGGCACGCAGGGGAGGGCAGAGCCGGCCGTGCAGCCTCCCCCCGCTGCACCCCGGGGTGCTGGGGTGTGTGTGTGTGGGGTT